>CAMXCT020000998.1:12500-189228 GCA_947184155.2 Cladocopium goreaui | reverse complement strand
TGAAGCAGGTGCAAAAATCAGCAAATGACTTGGCAATCCCCACTCAATAAGCTTTTTGTACCCTGCGTCACGGCACATGTGTAGCAGTGCAGACAAAGAGGATGGAGACAGACATGCTATGTGGAGTAATGACCAAGCTGAAGCAGGTGCAAAAATCAGCAAAGGACGTGGCAATTCCCACTAAATAAGCTTTTTGTACCCTGCGTCGCAGCACATGTGTAGCAGTGCAGACAAAGAGGATGGAGACAGACATGTTATGTGGAGTAATGACCAAGCTGAAGCAGGTGCAGAAGTCAGCAAATGACGTGGCAATTCCCACTAAGTAAGCTTTTCGTACCCTTCAGGAGGAACAAAGTTTATGCTTCTTGAAAGCTTTACAAGACATCCATGTCGGTCAACCGCGGATCGCATTTTCAAGTCCGTTTTGTGTGGCAGGTGTGGGACGGTCAATTATCACCCTCTTTTAAATATATAAGATTTTAAAGCTTTTGGAGGGTGGAAATGCGACCGGGGTACGACAAAGCTCCATGCTAGGATTCTACGGGGAAAGGGTGTGCAGAAGAAGAAGCCAAACATGTTCACTGTTGGGAATCTCAACAAGAGCAAAACTTTTGTTCCTCCCAGTGCGTCCGACATGTGTAGCAGTTGGCAGGACAAGAGGATGGAGACAGACATTGGTAGTGGAGTAATGCAAAGCTGAAGCAGTGCAAAAATAGCAAATGACGTGGCACATTACCACTAAATAAGCTTTTTGTACCCTGCGTCACGGCACATGGTAGCAGTGCAGACAAGAGGCGATGGAGACCGACATGCTATGTGGAAAGAATGACCAAGCGAAGCAGGTGCAAAAAATAGCCAAGAATTTGACGTTGCAATTCCCACTAATAAGCTGTTGTACCCATGCGTCGCAGCACTGTGTTGAGCCGTGCCCTCCAAAGAGGATGGACAGACAAGACAGTTATGTGGAGTAGTAATGACCAAGCTAAGCAGGTGCAGAAGCAGAAAGGACGTGGCAATTCCCACTAAATAAGCTTTTCGTACCCTGCGTCACGGCACATGTGTAGCAGTGCAGACAAAGAGGATGGAGACAGACATGTTATGTGGAGTAATGTCCAAGCTGAAGCAGGTGCACAAATCAGCAAATGACGTGGCAATTCCCACTAAATAAGCTTTTTGTACCCTGCGTCACGGCACATGTGTAGCAGTGCAGACAAAGAGGATGGAGACAGACATGCTATGTGGAGTAATGACCAAGCTGAAGCAGGTGCAGAAGTCAGCAAATGACGTGGCAATTCCCACTAAATAAGCTTTTCGTACCCTTAGGAGGTAACCAAAGTTTTATGCTTCTTGAAAGCTTTACAAAGACATCCATGTCGGTGTTCCCCACCCGCGGATCGCATTTCAAGTTCCGTTTTTTTGTGGCAGGTGTGGGACGGTCAATTATCACCCTTTTTAAATATCTAAGATTTTTAAAGCTTTGGAGGGTGGAGGAAATGCGACCGGGGTAGACAAACAAAGCTCAATGGCTAGGATTCTACCGGGGTGACAGGTGTGTGCAAGAAGAAGAAAGCAAAAATGTTCACTGTGGGAAGCTCAACACGCGGCAATTTTGTTCCTACCAGTGAGTCACGGCACAGGTGTAGCGTGCGACAAAGAGGATGGAGCAGCCTGTTCTGTGGAGTCCTGTCCAGCTGAAGCAGGTCAAAAAAATCAGCAAAATGACGTGGCAATTCCCACTAAATAAGTTTTTGTACCTGCGTCACGGCACATGTGTAGAGTGCAGACAAGAGGATGGAGACAGACATGTTATGTGGAGTAATGTCCAAGCTGAAGCAGGTGCAAAAGTCAGCAAAGGACGTGGCAATTCCCACTAAATAAGCTTTTTGTACCCTGCGTCACGGCACATGTGTAGCAGTGCAGACAAAGAGGATGGAGACAGACATGTTATGTGGAGTAATGACCAAGCTGAAGCAGGTGCAAAAATCAGCAAATGACGTGGCAATTCCCACTAAATAAGCTTTTCGTACCCTGCGTCACGGCACATGTGTAGCAGTGCAGACAAAGAGGATGGAGACAGACATGCTATGTGGAGTAATGACCAAGCTGAAGCAGGTGCAAAAATCAGCAAATGACGTGGCAATTCCCACTAAATAAGCTTTTTGTACCCTGCGTCACGGCACATGTGTAGCAGTGCAGACAAAGAGGATGGAGACAGACATGTTATGTGGAGTAATGACCAAGCTGAAGCAGGTGCAGAAGTCAGCAAATGACGTGGCAATTCCCACTAAATAAGCTTTTCGTACCCTTCAGGAGGAACAAAGTTTATGCTTCTTGAAAGCTTTACAAGACATCCATGTCGGTCAACCGCGGATCGCATTTTCAAGTCCGTTTTGTGTGGCAGGTGTGGGACGGTCAATTATCACCCTCTTTTAAATATATAAGATTTTAAAGCTTTTGGAGGGTGGAAATGCGACCGGGGTACGACAAAGCTCCATGCTAGGATTCTACGGGGAAAGGGTGTGCAGAAGAAGAAGCCAAACATGTTCACTGTGGGAAGCTCAACAAGCGCAACTTTTGTCCTACCAGTGCGTCACGGCACATGTGTAGCAGTGCAGACAAAGAGGATGGAGACAGACATGTTATGTGGAGTAATGTCCAAGCTGAAGCAGGTGCAAAAATCAGCAAATGACGTGGCAATTCCCACTAAATAAGCTTTTGTACCCTGCGTCACGGCACATGTGTAGCAGTGCAGACAAAGAGGATGGAGACAGACATGTATGTGGAGTAATGACCAAGCTGAAGCAGGTGCAAAAATCAGCAAATGACGTGGCAATTCCCACTAAATAAGCTTTTTGTACCCTGCGTCGCAGCACATGTGTAGCAGTGCAGACAAAGAGGATGGAGACAGACATGTTATGTGGAGTAATGACCAAGCTGAAGCAGGTGCAGAAGTCAGCAAATGACGTGGCAATTCCCACTAAATAAGCTTTTCGTACCCTTCAGGAGGAACAAAGTTTATGCTTCTTGAAAGCTTTACAAGACATCCATGTCGGTCAACCGCGGATCGCATTTTCAAGTCCGTTTTGTGTGGCAGGTGTGGGACGGTCAATTATCACCCTCTTTTAAATATATAAGATTTTAAAGCTTTTGGAGGGTGGAAATGCGACCGGGGTACGACAAAGCTCCATGCTAGGATTCTACGGGGAAAGGGTGTGCAGAAGAAGAAGCCAAACATGTTCACTGTGGGAAGCTCAACAAGCGCAACTTTTGTCCTACCAGTGCGTCACGGCACATGTGTAGCAGTGCAGACAAAGAGGATGGAGACAGACATGTTATGTGGAGTAATGACCAAGCTGAAGCAGGTGCAAAAATCAGCAAATGACGTGGCAATTCCCACTAAATAAGCTTTTTGTACCCTGCGTCGCAGCACATGTGTAGCAGTGCAGACAAAGAGGATGGAGACAGACATGCTATGTGGAGTAATGACCAAGCTGAAGCAGGTGCAAAAATCAGCAAATGACGTGGCAATTCCCACTAAATAAGCTTTTTGTACTGCGTCGCAGCACATGTGTAGCAGTGCAGACAAAGAGGATGGAGACAGACATGTTATGTGGAGTAATGACCAAGCTGAAGCAGGTGCAGAAGTCAGCAAATGACGTGGCAATTCCCACTAAATAAGCTTTTCGTACCCTTCAGGAGGAACAAAGTTTATGCTTCTTGAAAGCTTTACAAGACATCCATGTCGGTCAACCGCGGATCGCATTTTCAAGTCCGTTTTGTGTGGCAGGTGTGGGACGGTCAATTATCACCCTCTTTTAAATATATAAGATTTTAAAGCTTTTGGAGGGTGGAAATGCGACCGGGGTACGACAAAGCTCCATGCTAGGATTCTACGGGGAAAGGGTGTGCAGAAGAAGCCAAACATGTTCACTGTGGGAAGCTCAACAAGCGCAACTTTTGTCCTACCAGTGCGTCACGGCACATGTGTAGCAGTGCAGACAAAGAGGATGGAGACAGACATGTTATGTGGAGTAATGTCCAAGCTGAAGCAGGTGCAAAAATCAGCAAATGACGTGGCAATTCCCACTAAATAAGCTTTTTGTACCCTGCGTCACGGCACATGTGTAGCAGTGCAGACAAAGAGGATGGAGACAGACATGCTATGTGGAGTAATGACCAAGCTGAAGCAGGTGCAAAAATCAGCAAATGACGTGGCAATTCCCACTAAATAAGCTTTTTGTACCCTGCGTCGCAGCACATGTGTAGCAGTGCAGACAAAGAGGATGGAGACAGACATGTTATGTGGAGTAATGACCAAGCTGAAGCAGGTGCAGAAGTCAGCAAATGACGTGGCAATTCCCACTAAATAAGCTTTTCGTACCCTGCGTCACGGCACATGTGTAGCAGTGCAGACAAAGAGGATGGAGACAGACATGTTATGTGGAGTAATGTCCAAGCTGAAGCAGGTGCAAAAATCAGCAAATGACGTGGCAATTCCCACTAAATAAGCTTTTTGTACCCTGCGTCGCAGCACATGTGTAGCAGTGCAGACAAAGAGGATGGAGACAGACATGTTATGTGGAGTAATGACCAAGCTGAAGCAGGTGCAGAAGTCAGCAAATGACGTGGCAATTCCCACTAAATAAGCTTTTCGTACCCTTCAGGAGGAACAAAGTTTATGCTTCTTGAAAGCTTTACAAGACATCCATGTCGGTCAACCGCGGATCGCATTTTCAAGTCCGTTTTGTGTGGCAGGTGTGGGACGGTCAATTATCACCCTCTTTTAAATATATAAGATTTTAAAGCTTTTGGAGGGTGGAAATGCGACCGGGGTACGACAAAGCTCCATGCTAGGATTCTACGGGGAAAGGGCGTGCAGAAGAAGAAGCCAAACATGTTCACTGTGGGAAGCTCAACAAGCGCAACTTTTGTCCTACCAGTGTATATATACATATATATATACATGATGTATATAAGTATATAATGATATGTTCTTGAGGTCACCCTGGCTAGTGACAGGGCGGCAATAGTTGCAACAAGCATGTGAATGTGAGATACCCAAGCATCAAGATGCACATCCTGCCGAGGAAAAGGAGCAGCGGGCCTGGCAGAAGGTGAGCTGACCTGGCGGATACGTGGAAAATCATAGGTAGATCATAGGTAAATCATAGGTTACTCAATGTTTGTTGAAGTTATAGGTAAATGAATGTAAATGATCTATAGCACACGTTCAACGTTCCATGTCCATGTGTGTCAACGATAATACGGATGAACTACACCATCTAGATCAACTGAAGATCTGTAATTATGAATCATGAAGCAGAGTTCCCCAATTGAATACAGTAGATCCAAAATAGTACAGAAGGGGACATCCTCAGAGTGCATGTTTTCCACTGTTCTCTTGCACATGCACTGACAGTTTCTGCTTGGCACATCTGCAATGGCTATGTCACTACAGTGCAACCATTGACAATTTCTGCTTGGCACCTCTGCAATCAAGACCCAACTCTCTGCCAGTACTCCCCCCTTGGGGTGTGCAATGTTGTTTTACTATTATTATTAGTTTTTTGGTTTCTTGGTATTTTGTTTTTTTGGTTTCTTGTTTTCTGGTTCGTTGTATTGTCTTTGAAGGGCTGGCAAAACAACACAAAAGTGAAGGACCTCAACTCTTTGCCGGTTCTCCCACTTTAGGGGCTGCAAACATACTTTTGTTTGTTTTATTGTTTGCTTTGGGCCTCTGGTTCCATTCGAAAACCATGTAAAAACTATGGCAAAATGCAGGTATCACTGGAGGAAGCTTGGGGGGCTTGGGACATAGATTAGGCAATTTTGTGTGTTTATGTATTTTTCAAACAATGTGTTAAAAAAATGCAAAAACATAGGCAGCCAATGAATGTGTAGAACTGACTTTGATATTGACATTATTGGTCAAACCCTTAAGTTAACACATGTTCAAACACTTTGAATGATTCCCTCGAAAAGGAGTGATGCATCTCTTTGAAGTGAGTGCTCCCTTCAACAAGTGCATTTCTTTTAAAATTTTAAAATGGTGGAACATCCCCATTGAAGCAAGTCATGTCTTCGTCTACTTCTATGTCAGAAATGAACCCTCTTGCACATGCAATGCCCTTTTCATCCCTTTTCACAATATGTTTTCTTACATGAAGAACACATGGTACTGTATATATGTAAGCACACAAAATATGTCCTTCACAATTGCACAGCATTTTTCTGAATGCATAATGTGATATTCGTCCAAGACGACGAACCATATTTTCAAAGACAATCAAACATTGTTTGAACATATGGTATACTGTATGCATGTAGCACCCTCTTGAAAGAGTATAGTCGTTTTTGAAGAATGTTTTGTTGAATTTGTGAAACATCCCGTTAATATGAGTGAGGTATTTAATTAAAGGAACACAATTATTGTTGGATAGTATTGAAAACATGTCTTTCAGTGAGAGTTGTCTAAATGAAGGCTGATCTGACCAAGAGGAAGAGTACACATGCCAAACAAAAGTAGTCCAGTTTTCCAAGAATGCTGCTTCTTCACATGAAGTTCTTTTTGCCATACAGGACAATATGCTGTTGTTCTGTGTCAAGAAGCGAAAGCGCATTCTTTAATAATGCTCACAGTTTCAATCATATTGCACTTTTTAAAGGGATACTCTATGTCAATAATACTGCATATTTTGAGCAGAAATATTAACTTTTTTAAAAGGGGTACTGCTCCTTTGAAAGGAGGGTTAGACATCTGGAAATGCACACTGCTCTCCTTCAAAGGGCATTGTGCAACTTTTCAAGGAATACTTCATTTTGTTTGGATATTGTCCCTGCAAAAACACACTGCATTGCCCAAAAGGAAGATTACTCTTATTCAGAAGGGTATGTTTGTTTTGAATACTGCATTTGTTGGCAGGTATGGGGATGTTTAATCATGTTGAAGACATCTAGCATATTCTGCAGAAATTGTGTTTTGTTGAACGGACGCTGTAGTAGCATTTATCTAAGGTAGAGTGAACACCTGGACACTTCTTCAAGCAGTACATACTCTCTAGTGGACATGAACACATTTTCATCGGTAGCTTAGGCTTTAACATGTGATTACAGTTTCGCAAAAATAACAAGTGCGCTCTCACAACGTCTTGCTCTGAAAAAATATGGGTTTGCTGGAAATTGGGGTACTCCAAATTTTGATGGTCAATCACCATGTTCCCTGCAAACATTGAATTATTTTTCATGATATATTATTTGCCCCATTTCCAGACAAACTCAATGATACATATGTCTATCCCTGATATCCCATATTATCCCCACTATATCCTATGAAAACTAATTATGGGAATATTGTGGGTATTCCTCATTTTCAGCCGCGCCCATGTCCTTCTTTTGAACGCAAACCCCTTTTCCCGAAGGCTGAAGAGGAAAGTCGGAAAGCAGCTGCCATCCTGAGGTTGCCAGCTAGCTCGATCGGAATGAGGATGAACCATCATCTTTTTCGGGGTTAAATCCCTGTCTTTGCTGGTACTAAAAAGAGCATGTTAAGGTATCTAACAGGGCCATAAGAAAAAACGGTGAACGGTATGTCTTTTTGCTGACCGCAACTATGAGGTTTCTCCTTGGGGCGTTCAAATCTCTGACGGAAATGGTCAATGGCTGGTTCAAAGATGCAAATAGGCTTGGATGTAGTTAACCCCAATGGTGTTGGCAACTGGTTGCTGGTTTCATTTTTTTTTTGCATCCTTGAGATAATGGTTCCCATGTCTTTTTTTTCGGATGTGTTTTTTCCACCAATCGATGTTTCATCCAGGGTTCTTGTTCAGGATCCCCAGTTTCGGTCCGGTCTAGATGTTGTTTCCTTTGAATTCAGAGAAATATTCACTCACGACTCATGACATGAAGATGACTTGTATATTAGATCCGGTAAATGATGTAATATATATAATTATATATATATGGATATATAGAGAGATATTGTTTGACACATTAAATTATGTCAGATCCTATGCTAAGACGTGTTGTTTTTCTCCGTTGCACACGGACAAGCCGCACAGGGCGCTTGAATCTGGAGATCAGCCACTCATTTTTTTGATGGGGATCCGATGGCCAAAGCTAAGTGGTATGAAACCTTTGACACATATAGAGGGTTCAACAATATCCCATAGGATCCATGGTGCTGCTATATATGCTAACATGACTGGGGTATATTGATGGGATTCATGTTAGCATATATACCAGCACCATGGATCCTATGGGTATTGGAAAAAATGTCGGTGTCGTCGAAATACGAAGATCTTTGTATTAGATTGTCTTGTCAGGTCAGTATTAGAATGGATTAGTTGCCGTTGGAGCTCATTGGTCTTGATCTGGACCATCGGAAGGTCCCATGGCCAATAGGGAAATCCCACATAAATGGAGCACTAAGTGGGTCAATTTCCAGCAAGCCATGGAGGACACCAAGGGTTCTCTACTGATTGTGAGATGCGGGGCAGTTTGGTATTTCGAAGGCTGATTGTTCCGTTGCAGTTTTGAAGACGAATAGTATTCCTTACAATATAGCATGGCTTGTTGCCGACAGGAAGTGCTGCAAGGGCAATCAACGTGATGCTGGGAATGCCAATACTGTAACTAGCTGGAAATATCTAAGAATCATCAAGCAATAATGGTGATGCCATGAGTCCGCAGAGAGTCCGCAGAGTTTGGAGACCCGGAGGCAAGAAGTTGAGAAGCTCAGGGAAGAGAGGCACTTGGGGAGTGGATCAGTAATGAAATTTTGGAGGGCTCAAATCATCCAAATTTGGCATTTTAAGAAGCAGCAGAAATAGGAGATAATGGGTATGTTAGCAGGAAAATTGGGAGTGTTGTACCTCCATTGATGGATGTGTTGCAATCATCATAGCACCAATGATCCGAGCCGCTGCCATTTGGCTTGCCGGAAAAGTCCCGATTTACTTCCAGATGTTTCCCATGAAAACCTCCATGTAGGTCGGGAATATCCTCAGGTTTCATTACTCCACCATTCACGTCCCCAAATAACTATAAATGGGATTTTAACCATCACCAAACGGTCGGTTTCTGTTTGGGCCTAGCCAGCCAAAACCTCTAATGTTGGTAAAGCCATGGTAAAGCCATAATAAACAACCCATATGTTGATAGTTTAAAGCAACCATTGATGGTAAATTTGGGCTTGGTTCATCGGTTTATCAATGCTTTAGCGCGAAAGGCAAGACCTGGATCGACAGGTGCACAGTGCGCTGGGATTGGTGCAGTGGCAGATACCACAATGCGCGGATAGCTAGGTTAGTTTATAACTCCAATAACTATGCTACTATACTTACTGGGGTTTATAGACCAATTTACAGACTAAGAAACCTATAGTCTGTAGTTAATTAATATAGGGTTTATAAACCAACTTAATTATAACTGCGTGTGGGGGGGACACATTGCAGAACCACCCATTCTTTTTAGCTTCGGGATAGCTGAGGGTTGTATATAAGGACTAGCCTTCTCCTATCCGATTTCAGATTGATGCAGGTGTTCTTGCAAAGGCTTGAAGCATGAAACCACCTGAAACCCTCAAGATGTGGTAGATTCCAAAATTGCCATGGGATTTCATGGGATTTGGTGGTTTCTACCATAATTCCCATGGGATTTCCCTCAGGTGATCTGATGATAAACCATGGGACCCATGGGGTGACGCGAATCTCCGACCCAGCAGGTGACATTCAGAGAGCACCATCCAACATTTGTGTGTTGGTGAACACATTAGTACAGAAGTATATGACCATTTGCCAAACATAGTTGACAGAAGTATATGACCATTTACAAAAATAGTAATACATTATATCAGTACAATTCAGTGTCTTTCATAGGCATGCAGTGCAGGTTGATACCCGAGTCATGTATCTCCCCATTGTACCCCTCTCAACCTGTCGATGGCCAGGTCAGCAACCAGGAACAGAGCGGGAAGCACTGATTCTGGGGCAATCATAATATATATATATATATATATATATACCATTCTGATAAGATTGCAAAATCTTGCAAAGCTCCTGCTGATATGGGTTTGTCTGAAACTAGGGATACCTCAAATTTTGATCATTAATCATTGTATAATCATAATTTTCCTTATTAAAAACCCATATCAATTTATGGGCGTGGGCAAAATATCGCGCATGTCAAGCTACTCGTGATGATCGATGCAATCCCAGGACTTCTGGAAAGATGCGAAGTCATATATGGGGGTTTCCATACATGGGGGTACCCAAAAATGGATGGTTCATAATGGAAAATCCTACTAAAATTGGGATGATTTGGGGTCCCCTATTTCAGGAAACTCCATATATCAATTGGATCTCAAGCCACGTTTAGACTCGGAAGAAATTCCCAGCACATCCAAGCACATGTTGAGTCGAACATCAAGGGCTTCTCAGACTATCGGGTCAACGGTCCGACAGGAGCGCCAAAGCAGAAGGCATCACAGCCGCACTTCCACCTTGCAAGTGCGAAGCCCTGGAGATGGGTTTCTGGCGGAATCCATTGCTTGCTCACTTTTTTTTTGGATTTTTTTTCCGATGAAATGCTATAGGCATAATGGCAAGTGATATGTAAGTTATATGATATATGTATTTCGGAGGCTTCAACTCAGATTGTCCATTCCAATTTACAAAGATCATGTTTGCAATTAATACACAGTTTCAGTTGGGCAGAAACTTGGCAGAAGCCACCAACTGGGTTCAGAAACATCTTGAAGTTGCTAGTCTCTCCATGTGTTTGAGCTGTTTGATACCCAGTGCTGTAGATTGTTTGATTGTCCAAGTACCCTCTGGTAATTTAACATAGCTATTAAAGATCATAATGTTTAATGGGTATATCATATATTTATATAAATGACCATTTTCCATAGCTATGTTAGTTTACCAGAGGGTAACTGAGAACTATCAGTATTGTAGGCTTCTTCCTCAGTTCGGTCGCTTATTTCAACATGTGCGTTGCTTACATATGCTTACATCACATTATGTTCGAATGTTTTCTGGTTTTATCCCCATGTTTGTTCCACCATACATCCAACAGTTTGCCTGGTTTGAAACTTATTTGCCTATTACACGTATACATATAATATATATATGATAACTGTTATTATTATTATTATAAATTGATATTCATTTATAATATTTTATAATATATACATATATATAATTATATATATATGTATATATATATATGTATATATACATCAAATGTGAATATGAATCTCAATGTATCCCGGTGAGTTCCTCCATGTTCCTTCAATTTGTGATGGTGAAATGACCCAATGACCCCTCAATTTGTTCCCTCAATGACCCTGCCAGCCGCGGCCGCCTGATAGCGGTTCTTCAGCGTATGGGATGCTCAGAATCGAACAGTGGTCGGCGCAAGGGACGAGTAGTTGTCATTGAGGAAGATGTTGATGGTATCAATGGATTGGTTTAAGGGAAACTTTTAACCGGAAAGCCCCATATTTAATGGGAAAATCTATGGTTTCCGGTTAAGATTTTCCCTTAAACCAATCCATTGATGGTACTTTAACGGGATGTTGGTTGGAGTTTAAGCGACTTTTTGACTCGGTGGTTTGTTCCACCCTCCAGCTGTCTATCTATGCAAAGAAAAGATATGAGCAGATATGACATGTACATTTAGCAGTGTACATAGTAACATTATGTAACATGGTTGTTTTGAATGTGCACCTATCCACCCATCCCTCTATCAAGTTGTGTTCATGCATTTATCGATCCATTCATGGTCCAAAAGAGTACCCCGTGACTCCGTGACATTGGAGGCAGTGACAGTTTAATGACTTGAACACTGGGATTGAAAAACCGTTGATATCTTAGATGATCAAGATTGCGATTCATATTCCAAGTGTATACTATACATATTACAATATACATATATTGTAATTACTATTTCAATTATCAACATTTAATTTATACATATATATATATATAATATAGTAATTACGAAATATTTCAAAAAAAAAACTGTGGAAGAATTATTCAGTACATGTCCACTTTGATGATCGAGGCACCGCAGCACCGTCATGGAGGTGGACCTCAGAACCGAGGCGTTTCGAACTGTTGAAAAGCCACCGGGGAATCTGGAAAAGCAGGAAAGAAAAGTCGAATTTATTGCGTTTTAAATAGTTTTTGTCATGTTTATTTTTGCAATTACATATGTATATGTTGATATCGATTCAATCTTGGCCATGCAAAAATGGATTAAGAAAAATGGAAATGACTTGGGTATGGGAAAGTTGTGGCCCGAGAGGAACTCCTGGAAACAGTTTTTGGCAACTTAGTAGTGGCCGTCAAGTGCTAGGGTACTCAAGTTTGACACACCAACATCATCACTTCCCCGGAGCAATGTGCAGCGACTGTTAGTTGGAACTCCCGCTGTTTCATGTTGGAAACACCATCCAAACAACCACAAGGTGATGCCCCCGCCAGCCATGTTTGTTGGGTTTTGCTGGTTTGTGAAGCAAATTCTCTAGCTCGATATATGCCCTTTTCCAACCCGGGCCCTAATGATCAAGTCAACCTAGTTCTGTTTCCAGTTACCTCAGAACTGGGGCATCACCGTGGATCTGGCCCGCAGGGTAAGCCTCAGATGGAAGAGAAGGAACTGGAGGACTCCTCCTCCGGATCTTCCAATGAATACTACGAGCAGGTGCCCCGACGGATGGACGGATCCGAAACCATCATGGTTCCCTGACGGATGGCCGTAGCAAGAAACATGAAACATGACCTTCAATCGGTTTTGGGATTTAGATACATGATATAGTTTATGGATACCCATGATTTTCTATTTATGTTGGGATGGGCTTGGGATACATAATACTGTAATTGTAGATTATACAGTTTTTGGATCATTGGAGATGATTGGCGTGATTGTTATTATCTGTGTTTTAAGTACCCATGTAGCCATGTAGGGTAAACATGTGCCGGTCTGACCCGGGAGCGGCCACCTGAAAGTCAATGCATACTGTAATAGAGAATATCGATGAATTGTATCAACGGTGTGGTGTGCTACTCATAGCCAAGAGTGATTGGAAACTATGACTTTAATCCCTAAGGCTTCACGTCTTTAGTAAGCCCTAAATAAGCTCACATTTCACAACTGGGCATATTGTGAAGTAGTATGCCACAATTTGGGTTTAACTAAAAAGGGTGTAATTATACTGTATTTTGATGGGAACCACACTGATTAAGCATCAAAGGTGGACCAGTTTGTGAATAATTTATCAACCATCAATCAACCATCAATTAGCCATCAATCACCCATTTACTGTATAAATTAGTAGATATGTATATATATATATATAGATAGATATGTATACATCCCTGTTTTTATACTATGGCTGGTTAAAACCATTTTAGAGACCCAGGCCACTCATCACAACAACTCCTGAAGAATGAAGCACCCCTGCCGAACGTCGTGACAGGAGCCACCTGCACACATCAAGCAACGTTTGGCTAGTCACTTGGCGAACCCCGTTGGTGGGATCTTCGCAGATGGATGGTTCAGTGTCTTACAAATATTATTATTATTATTATCATTATTATCATTATATAAATATTTCCAGCAACCTCCAAAAAGATGCCGAACAATTCAATGTTTTCCAGGATCTTTTTTGTTGATATGTCCGGCAAATTTCTCAGGGTTTTCCACTTTACTATTGTGTACCCCATTGTGTTCAGTTTCTAAATCCAAAGAATCAGGTTCAAAGCTTGGAACATGGGGATGCCCCATTTCCAGGCAGACCCAAATGCTGCAGATGCTTGATGCGATGATCCCTCTATATATATATAATATTTACTGTATATACAATATATACTGTATATATATACACCATGATATTCATGTTCTTTGGACCTTTGCATAGGACTTAATTCCATGAGCTATACAAGTCACTTGACTGACTCCAACATATACAATCATATATTTAGATATATTTAATTTCGAGCACCTTGATGACTCAGCGGAAGTTCAGTTGACCATCCTTCTGGATTCCTCGTGTTTGGAGACTATAGACGTTTATGGTTTCCATCAAAGTTACTCAACAGTGTAATTCTTCGGGCAATCTGGTATCCACATCGTTTGGATAAATCCGCATATTTGCTGCAGTTTCTGGATGTTTGCAACCCTTGGATTTTACCAATTGCTGTGGCACTGTTCGGAGTGGGATCAGGCTTGCAACAGGCAGCACGCTTTTCGGTGAGACAGGAGATCCGCAATTGATGCAGGTTTGATAACATATATCCAATTGATGAGTTGCTTGCCCAAAAATACACTCACCGTATCCATTGTCATGGGGTATAGAAATTATATTACAAAAACCAACCCTGCTATGGGGATGTAATGCTGATCCAACCGCAGCATGGCTTATTGATCTGGCTGACTTGTAACGACTGCGACGTCACGATTGCGGCTTCAGCAAGAACCAACGATATTTGAGCTGCTCAGAGGGAGAGCTTTGGAACTCATCACGGAAGGATGTTTGAAAAGTCATACCAATTCAGAAAGATATGGACGATGCACCATGCATGGATATTAAGAGATCATTTCTCGATCATCAATTGAGTCAATTAGATTGTTTTGTGTGGCAAGAAAACGCAGAGATCCTGTAATTTTACATCATTCAAAACAGTTTGATCATCGCCTGTAGCACTTAAGGAGGACAATCGTGTGTAGGTCACTTGGTTCAGTCATTTGAAGCAGTTGCCGCACAAAGACCTTTGGTGCGCTTTGCCATGCCGTGGGGAGCGTTGCGCGTTGGGGTGGAGACCAAGTTTAAAAGTTTGCTCTGATCTGAAATTTTATGTATACTGTATATGTTTCTTCTATTGTATATTTATATGGTTTTATATTACATATATACGAAGGCGTATATGATAATAACAATAGTGACAATGATCAATGATAATATTAATAATGATAAGAATAATGATCAATGATTATAGTATTTGTCTCTATATCATTTACATATATATATATATATAATGTATAGTACAGTATGCATATAGTATATACATGTATTATAGAATATACATAGTATTGACATGTATAAATGTAATATGTGTATATATATATATATGTGTAGATGGTGGTAACTTTATCATCAGAAATGGTAACTTTATCATCAATCATGGAGATTGAAGTAGGGAACTGGGGATAATATGGGAGAATAAGCTATAACTTTATGGTGCTAAACGCAGAGAATTTTCGGGAATGATCCCAGTCATCACTAGTAATGTCATCATCCCAGCAACCCCCAGCAACCCATCCATTCTATTTTAGCACCAGTAAGACAAGGATGGTCAAGATTTGCCCAAGGTAGTGGTATGTACCCTCTGGTAAACTTTCACATAATGGAAAGATCCACCATTTTTCATGGGACAAATCCACTATTTCGACTGGGCCATTTTCCATAGCTACGTTAAACATAACCAGAGGGATTCGTGGTTCTTGGGGCTTCACCTGGGGATTTGTTGGTTGAATCCCCATGGCTTCGTGGATTCGGGTCTCTCAGATTTCATGGGAGATTTTTGAGTCGCGTTTTTTGGATGATGATCCAAGCAATATCTTGTTCACTGCGGATTTAAGTGGCTATTCTATAGTTCTAAGAGGTTCTAAGTGCCAGAAAAAACCGTGAATGTTTGACGGTTTTTGACCAGTTACTTTCTGGGATGCACCGAGATTTTCAGGGGGGCCATGAACCACTCGCCGAGGCGGAGGCCAGCTGTTTCTACGATGACACCGAAGAGTTTCTGGGCAAAAAGACTGAATTTGTGCTCTGTTGGATGGCTGATCCATAGGAGCTCGATCTTGATGTTTGTTGCAAGGTGATGTCCCCCCAATGATGTTTGGTGGCTCATAAACCCAGTTAAATAGTGCCAGTATAGCCCACCTTAGTCAACAATGTGCTGCCACCCAATTATAAGTTATAAACCCAGTTCCCTAATGTTCACTATTTTTGGAATACAGATACATCCCCAACTCACAAAAATCAGCCTAGTTAGTACCATTAGTATATCATAGTATATCTATGTTTCCCAATTTCCCCAACAAAAAAAGGGGGCACCACCTTGAAGCGGCTGCCATGACGGTCATTGCTGCGCTGCGCCGGCTGGTCTTGAAGAGTTCATCTTCGTGGGTTTTTACTGTGCGTTTTCCCGTTTTGGATGTGGGCTGAAAATCCGGTTCAGATCCCCCCCATTGTTCCCAATTGTTCCCAATTGTTGGGTTAATCCGACTTAATCATAGGTGTCATGGATTGTCATAGTTCGGATTAAGTCATAGAACATCATAGAACAAACATTGGATAACCAGATTGTCATAGTTTGTCATAGTTCATGCCCATGTTTTCTGGTTATCCAAACATACAACGGGGACACAACGGTGGGACGCTCCAAGGACCAAACTCAACGAGGCCATGCAGTTGCCTTCCGGGGACCCTGAAGACGACCAGCCAGAGACCGCCGAGGAGTCAAGCTGGGGAAACTGTGGAGAATTCTATACTATACTATATATATATGTATGATTATATATATAGTTTATTTTCTAGATTTTATATTATACAGCCCGTCAAGCTGTATATATACATGTTTATATGATTGTATTATACATTAGTTAGGTTATTGTGTTTTATCAAGTATGTATATATCAGTCTGAATAAACCATAACGACCTCACGGCGAGGTCACTGAAATAATGTTTAGTTTATATAACTATCCAGATCATTAGTTTTTTTTCCCTTCACATAATTGTTCCAGGATTTAGCAGATCCACATGTTCCTCGCAAGATGCTTGACGAACACTTGCTGAGAGAGAAGACGGTCTGGGGACTCTGGGGACGCTGGGACCTTTTGGGACTCTGGGAACCCGAGGAAGCGGGATTCATGGTGGGAGATTCATGTCTTATGGTCGACATTAAACATATTGATGTTTAAGCATGGCATCCATGAAGCACGATGATTAACTCATGAACCAACCATGGGATCTCATCCCCTAGATCCAAGGATCGTCCCGGTTATGAAGCACTTACGGGGCATACTCCAAGTAGCTACAGGTCATGAGCTTTGAGAAAGTGCCAGATCAGGTCAGTTGGTACTTGAGAAAATCTCATGACTACCTCTGGGCTTAACTGGTGCTGAAGTGGAGTTTGAATCATGTTACAAGGGGATCAGGTTGTTGAGTTTCAGTCCATCCTTGGGGTGATTTCCCTTGAGCTTCAGCATTTTCTTTTGGTAAGAAAAGGTGCCGAACAACTTTGAGTTGGACGTGTCTGCAGAAAGCCAATTCTTTCTATGTATGTATGTGTAGCATATGTGTATAGATTCTAGATATGTAATGTTATGTAATCATATGTATCTATACAGAGACACTGCATATACCAGTGAAAATGCAGGGTACCTGCGGGAGTCATGAGGCCATATGGAACGACTCACCATAATGAAAACTGTGAAGGTCACAAGAATATGATTGTTTCATGCCTTTTTTTTCTGTATATTGTGTCGAACAAAGATGGTTATATAATGGATTCTGATGTGATATATATATATATATATAATCTGGAATCCATATATAATTGTGTATATATCACTATATATAATCATATATAATAGTATGTTTTTTGTATTTTAATATCATACATATATATATATATATACACACGGTGAATCGACCAAATTTCCTTTGGCTCCTTGCTCCGACTTACTCTTTAGGTGCGGAGTTTCAGCCCGTACGGCCTGCGAGTTCTGGGCCGCAGGTGCAAGTTGGGATGTCCACAAACCAACCATTTGGGTTTACCAAATAGTTGGTTGATATGGGAAATAAAAGGTGATTTATTGGAAAAAATATGGGAAATATGGTGATTTATTGGAAAAATATGGGAAATAAAAGGTGATTTATTGGAAAAAATATGGGAAATATGGTGATTTATTGGAAAAATATGGGAAATAAAAGGTGATTTATTGGAACAAATATGGGAAATATGGTGATTTATTGGAAAAATATGGGAAATAAAAGGTGATTTATGGTTGATACCCTCTGGTAATTTAACATAGCTATTGAAAATGGTGATGTTTTATGGTTTAATGATGTTTAATGGGTTAACAATGGTAAATAATGGCATGATCATGGGATATACCCTCTGGTAAACTAACAGTTTGCTATTGAAAATGTCCCATTTAGTTCCTTGATTTACCCAGTAATAGCATGGTGATTGTCTATAGTTATGTTAGTTTAAGAGGGTATTATTTGTTGATAACCAGATTTGTGAACCCATATATTGTTGGTACACCCAAATAGTGTTTGTTGACATAATAACAAGGTTTATATAATTATTAGATGAGTTGGTTCATCACCAGGATTTATGACCGAAGGAAGTTTAGAAGTCAAACTTCCGACAATATGGACATAACGAAGCGTGAAAATAGATGAGCAGTGTTCAAAACCCCGGTTGGTTCATGATTATAGGGGATTATACTACCCAATATATTGGGGATTGCAATAATCCAATAGAGGAATCCCTACAAACCAACCAGTATATTGTCAACAAACAATAAGGGTTTCCATCAATGGGGGTCCACCAAAAATGGTTGGTTTATAGTGGAAAATCCTACTGGGGATACCCCTATTTTAGGAAACCTCCATATGTACCTTCTGGTAATCAAAAAAGGCAATGGAAAAAAATGAAAGAAACACTATTTATAGATGATTTTCCCAGCTATAAACCTCCATATATATATATATGATTTCCCATTGCCACATTTGAGTACCGGAGGGTACCATTTCTCTTGTATGATCTTCTACTTATATCATCTTATATCAATTCTCAAATGCAGTTACCTCGGCGAAAAGGATTGTTCCTTTGCCGTTGCTGCTGGAAGTGTCTGTCTGTGATTCGGTGCCCGAAGAACTGTTTGACATAGGTTCACAATGGTTCACAGCTTAGTCGCCAAAGTCAGCATTACTATAATATAGTCACATAAAGTCAAAATCCTTAAATCTGCACTTTTGCTAGAGTATCAAAACTAAAAAACAAATTTCAGTCTTGCTTCGGATGGCATGAGATGTTGTTTCCGTTCTCGCTGCGGTGGTGAACGTCAGGTTGTTTGTGTGTAACTCCAACAATGATGAGGAGTTAGAGGCAGGTCGTATCCCTGTTGGGGTACCAAGCAGGCCTATTTGTGGTGCTTTACCACCATGCAGATCAAAAAGTGGGATGGAGATTAAGACAACCAACATGTAGACATGATTACACATGTATATATAGACATATAGTGTCATTTTCGGTCTTAAACCATCTAGTTTGAGGCGGTCGGAAGGTTTTCTTTTTAGCCATGGGAGAATCCACGTGGGGGCCCTATGGGCCCCCCTTGGGAACCAGGGTTACCAGTTATGAGCTGTGGCGCCTGTGGCCGTGGGATGATCCTCCCAGTATGAAATGTAAAGTATTGTCAAATCAACTGCGCATGTATATATATATATATATATAATAATGGCCTTTACACTTAATCTGTGTATACATACTTTCTTTTCATGGAATATCCCAGAATACCATATCATCCCAATAAGAAGTGTTTGGACGGATCATTTTTCGGATATATTACACATCTGTTAAGGACATAAACCTGCCCATTTGCCCGAAGGGCGGCCCGGCGCTTAAATTTCCAGGTCCTTTCGTGTACCATGCTATTTACACCATGCCATATTATTACTTGGTATAGCTCCGCCAATCTTTCACATACACCATTGCATTGTCAAGTATTCTGTCGTTCGAATTTGTATTTTGATCGGTACTAGTGATATAACAATCCCAGCATAATTTCTACATTTTGTTGTTTACATCTCTCTACACATGATAGATATTTCGTATTAATTCATTTACTCATGTTTAGATATACGCAAACGTCCACAATGTCTCACACACACAAATATTGATGGTTCAATCCCCAGCTCGTCGTTCCCAGCTGACAGGTCGATGGTTCGGGTCTCAGTTGAACAGCTGAAGTTGTCCCCAACTAGGTGTTTGTCAAGCCATTTGGGTACCTATTTTCACCACAAAGGTTTGCCCTTGTGAAAGTTAGCTGATAAGTAACAGGTATAAAAGAGAAATGATCGGAAAAGCAACAGATAATATGAGAACATTAGTAACATTAGTAGTACTGTAAATAGTTGATACGACCCAACAACAATAGGTATACATTTAAAAAAGAAATGATGTCGAAGAAATGACTCCTGCGGCCACGCAGGTTGGTTGAACCAGTTTAGCAGTTAATAGAACCGATTATTGATGTGAAATCCTTGTGAAATACATGCCAGTTCGCCATTCCCACACGATGTTCAACGTGTTGACCCGTCACTACCAGGGAGAATTTTCATGGGTTGACTCCCCACTCTGATGAGTCTTGCTCCAGTGTTCATTATATCTATGTTTCTATCTATCTATCTATCTACCTATCTATCTATCTATTTATTTATCTATTGATCGATCTATCTATCTATATATCTATTTATTTATCTATCTATCTATCTATTTATCTATCATTCTATTTGTCTATCTATATAATATATCTATCATTCTATCTGTCTATCTATACTGAAGCATTTTTTAGTTGTGCATGCATGTAGTTATACAGTATATATATATATAGAGATTGCATATATGTTGACATGCTACAGCAGATATCATCGTTTCACCATCAATTCGGTCCTCACAAAACCCATGGACCCAGCGAGGGAAATGCGGCGTGGTGGGCACCCGATTTCAACTGCCCGGTGTCTCCTTAGACTTGGATGAGTTGGAAGGCCCAGGAGATGAAACCAATAAACCATGGATTTGTCATGGCTAAGTTACGATAACGACAATGCCGGAGAGGTTTTTGGGTTATATATATATATATAATTTTACATTATCTTACATTATATCATATTATATTTTATGTAATTATGCTATGTTATGTTATATGTTATTGTATTATATTATTTTATATATTTATACTATTTTATATTTTATTTGTAGTCAACTGGGTTTATCAACCAACTTATAACCAGGGAGGCTCTTCTTGCCAAAGATTACCATTTTAACGGGGACTGGGAAACACTAAGTGGGACCATGGCATAATTGTGGGGAAGTTCCGGCCTTCTAGACGTGCAAATTATAGAGATCTGAGACTTGCAGATGTGAATAATGCAAATTGACTTGAATGTCCTGACACATTTCTATACATGAAACACTGTGTTTGCTTGCGTTCCACCTGACTGACTAGGGTGAAGCACATGTTGTTCTTGTTCATTCTACTCAGTAGTGGTGATCTCAGACAAGTCTCGTTTCCCTCCAGTGCTGAGTGCAGGCTGACCTACTGCCATTACTTACTTGGATGTGTATCCCATTTGCCAAAAATGTAAAAACATAGAAAAAACATGAAAAACTATGTATATGAAATAACACTAAAGAGGCAAGATTCATGGGATATAACCTTGATATTCTTAAATTATACAAAATACCCCTATACATACATTTAACAATACACATATGCTCTATATATGTATATATATATATCTATACATACATACATGCATGCATGCATGCATACATACATACATTCATACATACATACATACATAAATATGCATTCAATGTATTCAATGTATTCAATGTATTCAATGTATTCATACAATATATATATATATATACATAGAACACCTTAAAATGTAATGTATTGTTAGAACACCTTAAAATGTAATGTATTGTTATGTTATGTTATGTATGTATGCTATGTATGTATGGTATGTCTGTATGTATGTGTGTATGTAATGTAATGTAATGTAATGTAATGTAATGTGATGTGATGTGATGTGATGTAATGTAATGTAATGTAATGTAATGTATGTATGTGTGTATGTGTGTATATGTGTATGTGTGTATGTGTGTATGTGTGTATGTGTGTGTATGTATGTATGTATGTATGTATGTATGTATGTACATATGTATGTATGTATGTATGTATGTAATGTATGTAATGTATGTAATGTATGTAATGTATGTAATGTATGTAATGTATGTAATGTATGTAATGTATGTAATGTATGTAATGTATGTATGTATCTATGTATGTATGGATGGATGGATGGATGTATGTATGTATGTATTTATGTATGTATGTATGTATGTATGCTGTATGTACTAATTGATGTAATGCTGCATGTATGCATGGATGGATGGATGTATGTATGCATGTATGCATGTATGCATGTATGCATGTATGTATGCATTCATGTATGGTATGTAATGTAACGTAACGTAATTTAATGTAATGTATGCATGTCTATATATTTAATACACATACATTAATATATTATATATATATATACATACATACATACATACATACATACATACACGGGTCAGCAAAAAAAAACAACTTGCGATTTCTGGTCGCACTGCCGAGGTCTGGCAAGGTCATCTTGCCAGTGCGTCGTTGGGAAACCGAGATTTTCCGTGTGGTGGGGTATAGCTGGAGATAGTGATTGATGAGGATTGTGGTCATGGTATATCATTAATGGTGATGGTATAACACTAATATTCCATGATCGTGCTTTATCCATCTTAATGGGTATATTATTATGAAGATCCACAGATCAGATGGATACCCACAAGACTCAGGATTCAGGTGATGTATGTGTTGATTGATGTTGATTGTTGAGTATTAGTGTTTACTTTTGCCCCATAGCCATGAAATTCTCATCGAGTTCCAATAAGAAACGAAGAAGTCTATCGAAACTCTATGGGACATCTATAGTCATTATAGACTTGGAGATAGCCACCGAACACCTGTCATGAAGGTCCTCGCCAGTTGGATCAAGGGTTCCCCAATGCCAAGAGTACAAAAGAGCAACATTTGCTGAAAACACGCGGCTCATTGTGATGAAGGTCCAAGCGACCCCAACAATACTTGTACCTGGTTGTTTCATGTTGTTTCCAGGGTTCCAGCCAATTTCTTGGGACTAGATTGACTAGATGTTGGGAGCACCCCCAATTTCTTCACAGCTTGAGGGTTTGAAATTGGTCTCGGGTCGGATTCGTCCGTTCCCTTCTGGATGTTGAAACCGCCAACCTCCCGGATTTAGCTGAGATGCTGGGAAAAAAGGAAACAAGAATGGTTGAAACCCTCAATCCTTAAAAAAACCAGTGTTTATAAAGTGGATTTCCCCCAAAGAAGAACAAGTGACCTGGAGGATCTTTGCTGATATCATAGCATGGAAACCATTAAGGGACTATGACCATGTGCTACCATCAAAGGCTAAGGTTCTGCCACATTGACATGACTCCGCATTATTCGGAAACATGCTGAAACTTCCAGCAGAAAACCCGGGGATGAACCCACAGGCTGGGATGATGAAAAAATGGTGTGGACTGCTGAGCAGGTCGGAGAAAGTGGAAGTTTCATGGTCAGGGAAGTGCTGACAAATTTTGTGGAGATGTTTCTGGAAGCACAGCATGGCCCAAATGAGATAAATCGTCTTGTTGGTTCCTTTATTATCCTTTTGTCGCAATGGTCCATCTAATTCTTCAGGCACCCTGGTGTCTTTCCAGTAAGGCAAGTGGCTTTCCAGTGGTTTGATGAGGGGTGTCCGATCAGAATTTGATCAAGGTCTGAATATCTCAGGTATCACTTGTCACATGGTTCTTGCAACCAGCCTTTGTATCCTCTCAGGTTTAGGGAAGATCAGCAGGAAACCCTTCTATTTGGCTACAGAACACATGGGTTTTCTATGGTTTTCTTGAGATTTTCCCAACAAAACAGATCCATTTTGCTGATTACTTAACACTTCTCCACTTCTCCAGCGCCCATGTCGCCCATGTGAGGCACCACACGTAATGGTCGAGAGATACAAGTTGCCCAAGGCACCCATGGGCCCGATGAGTTTTCGCCCAAATATGGCACTTCTGATTTTCTATGGCAAGGGTCTAAATGCGGGGCTTTCACATATTAATGGTGTTATTAAATATATGTATATATACCCTATATATATACTTTATATATATACACCATATATATATACTATATATATATACACTATATATATACACTATATATATATAGATACACTATATATATAATATAAATATATACATACATACATGTTTTCGTGTGTTTAATGGATTTCTTCTGGCATGTTCTGACAGCAGTTGGGGATGCAGACTTCTTGGGGTTTGGCTTTGATGTTTACATTCAAGATACCCTCTGGTAATTTAACGTAGGTATTGAAAATGACCATTTATAGTGAATTTTCCCATTAAAAATGGTGATTTTCCATAGTTATGTTAGTTTACCAGAGGGTAAGTAAAACATGACTCTCATTTACCTATATGAGACACCACTCTACGAATTGAATCAAATTGTTCGATCAGCCGATAAATGTGATGCCTGAAGACATACGTTTGTAAATATTTGATACTAACAGGACGAGATACTGGATGAGATTTAAACGGTTATAAATGGTTTGTTTCACTTGGAGCCAAAATTGGGAGCTTTAGATTTCTTTGTTGCACCCCAAACAAACGTACAAATCTGAACTCACAGCTACGGATTTCAATCTAACGACTATTTGATGGCTTAAGCTTAACTTACTCGCAAAGTAAAATACAGGTCTTAAAGTGGACCAAAGCTACTTAGTCTATCTATGTGCCCGCTGGGTATGCCGGCCCTGTTCAAGGGCACGGATGGCCGTGTGGATTTCGACGTCTCTTGGCGCTTTCCGCACCAGCAAATTTTATGGGTACCACTAGCTCGGAATTTCTGCTGGGTAAATTATGGTGACCTCACGTCGTGACCTCACTGAAATCATGATCAGTAAGGGAAATTATCCCAATATAGCCTTTTTTCAGCTTAGTAAATTGTTATATTTTGTCCTGATGTTATTTAGATGAGATCTAATTTTGGTGGTACCATGTGATACCATAATTTTGCAAATTGGTCATCATGTTTTGGTACTCCAACATATCTTGCCATAAATGGACATATGTACTAAGACTACTAAGACTACTAAGACTAAGCATCAAAAGAATGCAGGCTATCTAAGTTTGTCCAATAGAATCACGAAAGGAACCCAACTGAGGAACAATGATTCGGAATTCAAGGAGCAAGCACGTCTTTTCCAACCGAAATGCTTGGTGTTTTAGCAAAATGGGGATGTCGTTGTTCCACTTATTCCACCTCCGATGAGATCATGATCCCAAGTGACTTGGAATGTAACTCTCCAAGGTTGGGGATCTTGAGTAGCAAGCCTTGCGAGCAAGTTGGCTCCACCAAGCAGCGGTTGAAGTAGATGGTTCGGGCAATTTGAATCCATGTCACTTTGTTTTTTTGTTGGTCATTGTTAGAGTATTCCTTCTGTTTTCGACTCACCGCGGTTCAGTTCCATGACATTTGCTTTGAGCTCACACTACAATGACGCCAACATCGGGCTTGGACTTGGATGTTTGTGAAACAAACATGATTACCAAACCATTGTGCTGGGGAGACTTCAACTTCTACCCTTAATATAGACTTATATAGTAAAGTAACATAGTTATGGACAGTTACCATTTTTCACGGATAAATTCACTACAGCATAGTTATAAGTTATATGTTAAATTACCAGAGGGTACCCTCCCTAAACTCCCATTCAAATACCGTATAATTCCATGTTCACATCATATGTTCAATATCCCATGAATATTCCACTCAAATTCCACTAAGATATATATATATATATTGATGGGATATTATGACTTTCAATTCTATCAAGGGGATGCCATTTTAAAATCTGTAAATCAATGGGATATTTCAAATCTATCAAAATCCCATTCAGATATCTTTAAATCCCATTAAGAGATGTGTCAATCCCATTAAGTTTAAATACCACTAATAGATCTATCAAAATCCCATTGAAATCCCATTGAAATCCCATTGAAATCCCCTTGAAGCACCGTGGCCATCGCCGTTTCTGGCGCCGAGATGTTGCCCTTGATGCCCAAGAAGTTGACTCGCTTCAGTCCCGGGGAGGTGATGGAAATGATGGGGGCTCATGGATTGGAAATCCCTTTTTTTTATTGGAAAAATGGCCATAGAAATAGTGGATTTACCCATTAATAGCATGGTAATTGTCCATAGTTATGTTAGTTTACCAGAGGGTATATATATATATTGTATAATGTAGATCTTCAATAAAGAAGCTATAGATATAAGATGACAGAACCAACTTGATATGATTTTGGTAAATTATAGCGACGTCACCGGACTAGGTCAGGATGTTTATGATTGATGGTCAAGAATGGGGGAATCATCCTGAAAGTGGCGAACTGTTCCTCCACGACTTGTGCTTAGGTAACATGCAGAAAGCTTCAGACACTGACATAAACCAAACATACATGTAAAATAATGTAAACACGTTACCACATGTGTTGCCGTAGTGACAAAATACTTTTACAAGCCAGTAAGGACTATGAGCGAAGCTATGGTCAAGCATTCTGCATGCATTGAACCAGACTAAGATCCCGAAGTTTCAACATATTAGATGGATCACAGAAACAAAGTTGTTTGGTGTTTGGTTTTTGGTTTCAATATCTTAGAAGTTTCAATATATTAGTTTTTGTTTTTTGTTCTGAAGTGTTCATGAAAGACTTGTGCTTGACACATCCACATCCTGATCTGCACCGCTGCGCATGGTGCCTGGAGTTAGCTGTTTCATCTCAACGCATCGCATGAGCAGCATTGAACTTATTGGGGTGACCAGAGGAAATCTACCGCAAACCATGGCTTGTTCCCATGATCAAACAATGTTTTTTAGTTGTTAATTCTTAATCTGATGTGTTCCTTCAACTATATAATACGACTAAAATGTTCCGCTGATGAATCCCGGCAATGCCGGCGTTGAATTGGAAACCACATCTCATGAAATATGCGAAGATCTTGAACCAACTTCGCGGGTAGATCTTGCAGTCGATTGCTGCGCCGTCGAAGATGGAGACATCTTTGAAGAGCGTTGAATATGTCGTGGATCCGACCACCAGGACGAAAAGGGAACCAGACAGGAAAGTCCATTGGAACGTTGGGGTCATAATGCCTTCACCCAAGAACGTTGGGTCATGTTGGTTCATATATGTTCATATTTCTATCCCCCGCATTTGGTTCTTGAAGATGATATTCCTATTGGATTATTTGTTCATAGTTTGTGGTGATTGTTGCGTTGATTGGTAACATATGGTTGTTTAGATTTATGTGACTTCCATATGGCTTCAAAGCGGGCCAAGCGTTGAAGGTAGTGATGTTCATAGGGGATTGGAATCACCGCTTGCCGCACGATTTTGGATGGCAGATCAGACGTTCCGTCAAACTTGAAGAAACAATCGAAAATAAACATGTCTACTCGATAAATTCAAGCTAATATACACATATATATATATATGTATAATTCTATACATGTACACTATCTACTAAATATGCACAGAATTCTTAATCTTTAGTGGTTCTATTTTTTCAATCTTAATGGCTCCCGTCTCTTCGGCTGCAGGATCGCTACCATCTCCTTAGCGCGCCCCAAGCGGCTGAATGCCATCGACGATGTGATGCCCAGGGAGATCGCCAAGTGTGTGGCGTTGGCCAATGTGCCACGGACGTTCTCGTTGCAGCGTCACGGGACGTTATGGGAATGGACATGGATAGCAATGTATTATATATACATATGATATATATATATATATATGATGTATACATATATATATATATATACATATATATATATGGTATACCACTGTTGGGAATGACCACCCATGTGTTTTTTTGGTGTTTCGATGTGAAAAGCAGGTTGTTGACTTATTTAACATGTATCTAACATGTTTGAACAGTAAACAGGGATGTCAGCAACAAGAAATGAGGATTGAAGTAGCAGAGGAGATGGGGATTTGACCAGCAAGACATGGATCAAACCAGCATTCGGGAGTATATGTATATATATACATACTATGATTATGTGGAACCTCAAAATGATGACATGCACAAACATGCAAAAACGTTCGATCAGTTTGGTATTTTGTGGTGGGGCTTTTTTGGGGCGCAGAATAAGTGTTTGATTCAGAAGCGTCTCCCATGGTTTGATCAACCGCTGGGTACCATGGGCATATCGAGGTTTCCATGGTCCGCAGAAGATTCAAAAGACATGCTGGAAGTGGACATGTCAACGGGTTTTGTAGTTTTTGTTGATGTTTTTTGGATATGTTGGGCATACGGATAGCAAGTCGGTGATCCGACCATGTTTGTCAGTGCTGGAGATGGTAGAACAGTATGAAGAGCTTTGGTGTGAATGTTGGTGAGGCACCACCTCAGTGTGCCTGGCATTCGAATGTTACATGTTTCTAGGGTTTCAAAGATCGGTAGAACCATTTCTTCAAGTCCAGATATGGTTTCACTTTTCATGATCTTGTCCAACTGTTTAGAAATCAGACATCATAATTGATCATGCATGAATTTTCAGGGGAAATCGTTGACTTACATAGACCATCCAATATCTAATCACCAGCACCGTGAAAATCACCATTTTTTTTTTGTGGGCTTTTTATTGCTGAAACCAGCCCCCGACTCATGGCAGGGTCGTCATGTGAAACTTGGTGAATGGTTTTGATCTTTGAAAACACCAAGTGATTTGCCAGGTTTTAAATGGTTTTACCCTCTGGTAATTTAACATAGCTATTGAAAATCACCATTTTTAATGGGAAATCCACTATTAATGGTCATTTTCAAAATAGCTACGTTAAATTACCAGAGGGTAGTCTTTGACCCATACTGATGTGAGACCGCAAGAGAGGCTGACGATCGGGTGCATGCCATCATTCTGCAGGGTCTAGGACGGGCCTTTTGCGCAGGGTCTCTTGGCGTTTCCGCGCTTCCGCTTGGCTTGTGCCGTTCCCATGGGTTTGGGAACTGAACATGTTGGGAAAACACCAGAATCATATCCACAATCCATTGGTTATCCACAGTTGGGTTTCGGGGGAGGTGTCATGGGATAGCCAACACCATGGGGCGTTTCGGATCAAATAGGATACCCTGAAATCACTGGTCAATCAAATCATATTCCATCAGTTTCCTCTATGTGTTTTCCCATTATTCCATGGCTATGTGTTTGGATATCCCGCAGACAAACAGGAATCTCACTGGATCGGTTTCCAAGGTATGACCTCAAGGAATATTCCGAAGGTTCACCAGTGGGCGACTTGGCAGCTTTACAAAAAAAAAACATCTAGGTGACCCCCGGAGAAAAACAAAGTGGGGATGTAATGGGGGACAGAATGAGGATATAGTAATGAAATATTATAATATATATAGTATAAAAAATAGTATAAAAAACATATGATATACATATATATATATGTATAATATATATATATATACAAAATACATACATACTCCCATTGTAAGTGTGCCCTCAATCATGGAACGTGCATGGAACATGCAATGTTTGACATCTCACGCCACTATAGTTTTAGCAAGGGGGTATTGTTTAAAACAACCGTGGTTTGTGCATGTCGGATCCCTATTTCGTTCTGCTGCAATTAAACGTTCCGAGAGGGAAAGGATATGCTGGCACCACCCGTTTTACTATGTTCCATGTCCACTAAACAGAACACTAGCTTCCACTCAGTGCCTTTCAAATATTACAACAAGAATTCATATACGGGTGTATTTGAAAAAGGGATAATTACAACGGTATACCCGCCAAATAGCTATGTCAAAGGACAACTGATTGATGATAATCTATTAACATTAAGATTACGTTTTTTTCCTTGTTCAGAGAAACCCATGTATACGATATAAGTACACATCTTAGATTCTTAGATCATGTCATTTTTATGTATGTTCCCCCCCGCCAAAAAAAGAAAGCAGATACCCTTTGGTAATTTAACAGTTTGCTATTGAAAATGGCCATCTTATACAGTAGTTGATTTACCTATTTAAAAAAGATAATTGTCCATAGCTATGTTAATTTTCCAGAGCGTAGTATCAATGGCCATTTCAGGAACCAATTCATTGATTTTATTGTAGGTACCTACCATATATAAGGCCTATTTTGTAACTCAATTTCAGGGAATATCCACAGAAAATGTGGGCAATAATATCAGACTGTACCTCTTTTTAGGGTCCTGAAATGGCCGTTGATAGTTATATCCACAGAAAATGTGGCCAAAGAATCAAGATGTCCTGGCCGTAAATCTCCGTCATCCAGGCGATGCTTCTCCAAATCAAGGGATGCCATGGGACCCCACGGTGGATTTCCACTTCATGTGGACCAACACCCAGGATTTCATGCCGCTTCGAACACACGGCTATATATATATATATATGTTGCTGGTCGGATCCCCGCACTTGTATTTTGGTTGGTGGATATACGCATATATATATATATATATTATTTGTATATTATAATATATATATATGCATATATATATATATACATACAATTCTTTGTATATTTATTGAGTTTGGTTTAGTCTAGGATGTTTTTTTGGATAATCTTGGAACCCTCAAAGTTTCAATCCGTGCAATTTGATTCATTCAGGGATTGGCTATATCATCTGTAAAATATACTATACCTACGTGTTGTATATGTTTGGAGGATCAGTTGGAAAATCCACGCCCAAAGGCTAACCATATGCCCAAGAGTACAACTGAGACTTTTGCGCAGAGTCAACACGCAGAGTATACACAGTGATTTAGGGTGTGAGGTTCATGCTTTCAGGGTTTAAGGTGTTAGGGTTTCGGTTTGCAGTTTGAGGGTTGAGTGCTTCTTTGAGCATCGGCAAGTTGCCACGGACATGGGAATTTGTCGTAATCTCAGCGCTATGGATGGGGTAAGATCACAATTTCTTTGGGAAGATGAAAGGGTAGAAGGAGATGTGCAAAGTTCACTTCAATATTTTCCAGCTGGATCTGAACCTGACATTGGCAGAATGGGGTCCTGGCATAGATTCTCGCAGATTCTCTTGCCTGGTTAGTGGACTTGCAAGACTATCAGAGGTGCCGGCGCAACCACCAATCAATTGCACTAGTTGGGGATGCAGTTTGCAGTTCCAATTTCTAAGTGTGTGTGTATATATGTATATATATATAGTTAGGTTATAAAGGGCCTAGGGCCTAGGGGTTATACCCAACTTTGGATGTTATCACCATTGTTGCTTCCGATGGTAATTTCAACTGCAGCCCCAAGTGACTTTCACGATGAACCCCCAATTATTCAACTGTTGGTTGATGTTCACCCAGGTGGCTGGTTCGATATGATATATCCCCCTTTTCAAGCCATCCCTGATTGTCTGCTTATGTGGCCACAAACTTACCAAAATAACTATAGGCCTATGGGGCACTCCCTTGTGCCTGAGGTCCCTCTGGCATTCCTTCAAGCCCACCATTTGCAAGGTGCATGGATTTGCGGTCCCTTGGTGGAGAAAGCTCTGGCGGAACCCAGTAAAACTCATCCTGGATTTTCCGTATTGAAATTCGAGATCTTCAGATGACAAGAAGGTACTGCTTGTTCTTTTCACCTTGTTTGAAGTATTTGTTATCTCGATTTTGAGGGGTTACTGCAATTGATGGGCCAGTTTTCTACATTTTTTCGGAGTCCTCTTCAGGAGATCTTCCAGTGGAGTCGATGAGTTTACAGCCCAATGGGATCATGGCCCACCTCAACAGCAACACTGCATTGCATGGCACAACACATGTATTACTATATATAATGTTGGATCCTGATTAGTGTAGGGGGGACCCCCCCTTCCCCAAACAATTGTTGGTTTCACGTTAATGTGTTTTATTTCAAGGACCAGGGTCTGAATAATATGGTATCAGATTTTATCAATTGATTTCAATTGATTTCAATTTACTTTCAATTGATTTCAATTTACTTTCATTTGATTTCAATTTAGTTTTAACTAATTTCAAGTATACATTCAATAGATTTAAATCTATGTTCAATTTACGTTCAATTGATGTTCAATTGATGTCACTTTACTTTCAATTTATGTTCAATTGATTTCAATTTACGTTCAATTGGTTTTCAATTGATTTCAACTTGCGTTCAATTGATTTTCAGTTGATTACAATTAAGTTTGAATTTATGTTCAATTGATTTAAACTTACTTTCAATTGACATCCCATAGTAATCCCATAGAATTATCATAGAAATATCATGGAAATCCCAGAGGAATCCCACAGAAATCCCATAGAAAGATCATAGATATAACATGGAAATTGCATAGGAACCACAAAGAAATCCCATAAGAATCCCATATAATTCCCTCAGACATCCCACAGTAATCCCATAGAAATATCATAGAAACATCATGGAACTCCCATAGGAATGCCATAGGAATCCCATGGGAATCCCAAAGAAATCCCATAGAAACATCATAGACATACCATAGAAATCACGAGGAATCCAATGGAAATCCCAGAAGAATACCATAGAATTCCCATAGCATCCCTTCAGAAATCCCATAGTAATCTCATGGGAATATCATAGAAACATCATGGAATCCCATAGGAATGCCATAGGAACCCCATAGAAATCCACTAGTAATACCATAGAAATATCATAGAAATCCAATAGAAATATCATGAAAATCCCATAGAAATCCCGGAGAAATCCCGTTAAAAAATCATAAAAATACCATAGAGATCCCATAGAAATCTGATAGAAATCCAATGGAAATCCGATAGACATCCCTTTGTAAATCCCAGAGAAATTCCAAAGAACCACCATGGAAATCCGATAGAAATCACACAGGAAGCCAATAGAAATTCCATAGAAATATCATAAAACCACCATAGAAAATCCAAAGAAACTTCATGGAAACCCCATAGAATTAGCAAAGAAATCCTCTTGAAATCTCATAGAAATATCATAGGAATCCAATAGTAATATCATGGACAATCCAAAGAAATCCCATAGAAATATCATAACAATACCAAAGAAACCCCATAGGAATCCAAAGAAAATCCCATAGACATCCTTTTGAGCCCCCAGAGGAATCCCATAGAACTACCATAGACACACCTTTAGAAACACCACATAATATCATAGAAACACCATAGAAATTGCATAGAATTTCCATAGAAACTTCAAAGAAATCCCATAGAAACACCATAGAAATCACAGAGAGGATGCCAGGAGAATTGAACTAAGTAAGAGACAAAAACTATAGCAAAGCAAAGGAGAGAAGGATTTTGAAAAAAACAAACACGTCAAAAAAAGCTGGACACAATAGAGGACCCCTACAACAAACATACTATTGACGATCAAGGTTGCTCATGGGCTACGCCCTTGAAAAACTGTTTGGGTGCAGTGCTGTGTTTTGTAATGGTTTTTTACTAAGACCTCATATTTTTTGGGAAATTAGACTTTTTGAGAAATCCAAAAGAATGGAGATAATAAAGTAAGATAGAAAAACTAAAGGAAAGGAAAAGGAAAGGAGACAAGGATTTTGGAACATGTTCACTTCAAAAAAAAGCTGGACACAATAGAGGACCACCACAACAAACATACTATTGAAGGTCAATGCTGCTCATGGACTACCCCCTTGAAAAATTGTTTTGGCGCTGTTTTTTAATAGGGTTTTAATAAGACATCCTATATTTTGAGAAATTAGACATTTTGAGAATTCCAAAAGAATGTAGATAAGAAAAGTAAAAGAGAAAAGCTTTAGCAAAGGAAAGGAAAAGGAAAGGAGAAAAGGATTTTGGAAATAAATCACTTCAAACAAAAACTGGACACAATAGAGGACCACCACAACAAACATACAATTTTGAAGATCAATGCTGCTCATGGGCTACCCCCTTGAAAAGAAAAATTGTGTGGGTGCTGTTTTTTTAATGGGGTTTTAATAAGACATCCTATTTTTTTGTATGTTCAAAAACATTTTGCAAGTATTCATCAAAGAATTAATTAGTTAATTATTTTCAATAAAATGAACAAACTCTAAAAGTGAAAAAAAACATACATTTAAACAAATGCTGAACAAAAAATGGCATCATAAAAAACTTGACACAATACCGACCCACCCCACAATTACACTGATTCAGAAGTATTTTGGGAAATCTTGACACAATACAGAATCCCCACACTAATCGGGATACTACATTGTACATGTATATATATATGATTTTGTTTTTAAATGATTTTGTTCTTGCTTTGATTGCTTTCGTGAGTATTTTGCAGTTTGGTTTCGTGGTTTTATTGCTTATTTTTTTCAGATGTTAGTTGGGTTAATGTAAACACCAGAACATTATTTACCCCGGGGCTGTTCAATTGGGTATGTGCCCACTTGGTGGCAACCTCTCAATATTTGGGGGGTGATATTCCAAGTTAGGGCCGTTGCATGGCCAGATTGCAGGAATCTTGCAGGAAGGGCCCGGTGATGTTTGCTGGTTCATTATTTGGGATGATGATCCTAGTTAACCAACATGTTCCACACTTATGGCCCAAAACAGCGATAAAGGGGTTTGTGATGAATTGTGATGATATGTAAAATGAGTTTTAAATAGGAATTATAATTCCATTTACAACTCTTAGCTGGGCCATGACTGCAGGGTGGCTGCAAGCACCTCTTTGTAGATCTTTCCAGAGCGCCAAAGCCAGGTTGCAGGTGGCAGTGACATTGCTCTCTGCTGTGATTTGGTGGTCATGGCCGAGGACTAGTCCTGGAAGGGCCGAGGGGCTGAGGTTTGACTTCTTTTACATTCACCAAGGATAGGGAGATGCAGCGACACATGGAGATTTGGTATTGACGCATTGACGCATTGGAAAGCATGAGGATTTGACCATCAACATCGGGGACGGGGATATGAGAAGTCAAAGAGATGTATGGAGCCTAGAACCACGGATGGTTGGACCTTAGAGGATCGTCGATCAGTTGGCGGTGACCGCCTTTCGTGGTTTTCTTCGGTTGTGGGTGCATGGTAGGTTTTAATCCCTTCCAACGAAACATTCTCCTTAATCTATTCATCTTGAGGAACCATGCTGGAGGTTTATTTCATGTTAATTATTCGGGGCGTGGGATTACCAAGAATGCCTTTGGGCTTCTGATCAAACTGAACTTGCCAAAGACCTCCGATCAAAAAGGACGCGAAGATCGGATATCCACCGGCACGTGTTTGGGGCTGTCCCACCACAGCGATGTGGACCTTTCGGCTGGGCCCTGAAAGGGCTAAGAGGATGCTGTTGACGGGCGATGCTTGGCGGAGATAACCACCTTGTTGCAGGAGGTCCTTAAAGGTTTCTGCTGTCTGTTAGATTTATGCAGGTTATATTTAGAGTTCAAAAACAGCATTAACATCTAACAAGCATAACCTGGGGTGGCCACTTTGAACAGACATATTTAGGATGACAATCCACATGTCGCAGGAGGGGGTGGGGCGCAGAATTGTTGAGATGAGATCATCAACTATGTAGACTATGCACTTTTGGACCCAAGTTTGAGCCACACTCGTAAAATCATTTTCCTGGGTGGCCGTTGATATTGGGGGGATTAAGAAACCAGGGATGCTTGTTGTAAGATCATTGATTCATTTTTTGGGTGTGCTCTGAATCTAGCTGAATATATATATATATATGCCAGGTAAGGATGATCTGCCGTATGAGCACTTTCGTCGTGTGTAGTCGTGTTTAAAAGTTGTGTGGTCGTTCTTTGTGGTTTTGTTTGGGGGAGTCAAGAGGGTCAAACATGTTTGTCAAATCCGCATTTTGGCGGGTTGTAGACCAATGTGTTGTTGGGATCCTCATATTGTTTGGTTGGTATACTATACAATAATAACGTTCACTTTTAAAAAGTACATTTACACTATACTCTCAGATCTTTGTTTTTTGCTACATTTGTTGCTACTTATTACAGCCATGAACTGTTTACCATCCCGGCCAGCCAACACCCGGAGAATAGCTCACAGGAAAGTAAGCATCCAACCCCTAGCAGGGTCTATTTGGTTAGGGGAATGCAAGATGGTGCCCATCAAATGTAAGTTGGTGTATACAGCCAATCAACTATAGACTTTGGATATACCAACCATAAACCGTAGTTGGCCTAGTTATACACGAAGCTACCCAACTATTGGGCACCGCCGGCACTATGATAGTTGGGGGAATGGAAAGTTTCCAACCTGGCTGGTGAAGATCTCTCTTTGTGAGGATCTGATCACTGGCACTGAAGCTGCGCAGATGGGTTTGGTTTTGCGCGCTGTCCCGGTCGATCAGTGCCGTGGCGTTTTAAAAGGGGACAGATCCATCGGGGGTCTATCAGATCCATGGGGATCTATCAGTGTATGATTTACACAGCAGCTTTGTATATGTATTCTGTACATATATGATATGTGTATGTATATATATATATACATAGTTTTGATTATATAGATAGATAAACATGTGTTTGAAACTATAGATCAATAGATAGATAGACAGACACACAGATATATAACAGATAACACAGATAACATAGATAACACATACAATCTAGATAACATTGATGACATCAATAACATAGATAACACATATAACATAGACAACACATGTTACATAGATAGCATAGATAACCTAGAAAACCTAGATAACATAGATATCATAGGTATATAGATAATACACACACATATATATATACATAGATAGATCGATAGATAGATATATAGATAGATAGACAGACGGACAGACAGACAAATATATATATATAGATACATAGATACATAGATACATAGATAGATAGATAGATAGATAGATATATCGATCGATAGATATATAGATAGATATATATAAGATACATAGTTAGACAGATAGAACGATCAAAATATAGATAGATATATAGAAATATAGAATACTAGAAAGATAGATATATTGATAAATTGATTGATTGCTTGATTGATTGATTGATTGATTGTTGGATTGATAGATTGATAGATTGATTAGATGTATATATATATATTAGATAGATATATTGGATAGATATATTAGATAGTTAGACTAGGTAGGTCGATATATTGGATTAGATTAGATTAGACTAGATCGATCGGTAGATAGATAGGTAGACAGACAAACATACAGGCAGATAGATATATAGATAAATAGATAAAATAGATCAGTATTAAATTATGAAACTATGGATGGTCGAGATCGATAGATAAACTGAATAGAAAATAAATTGATAGATAGGTGTATAGATGTATAGATGCGTATATATGGATATATGGATAGATGGATAGATTTCCAATTTTATAGATGGATAGATGGATGGATGGATAGATGGCAGAGGGATCGACCGATAGATAGATGGATAGATGGATGGATTGATGGATGGATAGATATATGGATGGATGGATAGATAGACAGATAGATAGATAAAACAATAGAAATAATAGATAGTTTGATCGATTAGATAATTAGATCGACTAAATAACTAGATAGTCAGATACTTTGATATAAAGATAAATCGATACCTACACACATACTTACCTACTGTAGATTACTATAAATAAAGATACTGATACTGTTTAATGTGTCAGCATGTAGAGGCACAGAAAGTACATGCTAAGCCCTCCTGCCAAGATACCAGGCCAAGAAGACCAGGATCACATAGGGGGCAATTTGAGTTGACACCTGTATGGTGTAGCTGATAACAGCAAATATGCCGGTTCTATTTTCACCGTGCAATTTTATTCTCGTCTGGACCACCTTAGGACCTTGGTTGGTGACACGTTTCTAGTATGGCCCATGGTTTTATCCTTTTGAGAGCCAGGAGTATTGAAGCATTCCCGCATGATGCCTCTAATTGTCAGACCTGCCTAACAAACATCATCCAGCTAACAAAGGTTTGAAAGTACAAATTCAATTTAAACCTCCATCTTGAACAATGATGGACATTTTGCAGGCAGCACTGCACCGGTGCACAGCAGCCCCACCTTGCAGCTGAAACCGAAAATGGTCGCAGGTTGGATGCGACCGTCCTGGAACTTGCACGGCGGATGTCCAGCGTTCCTCGGAATCAGTTGATGATGCAGAAAATGGTCACCTGGCGGCACGGTTGGGAAAGAAACCCTTGAAGTTTGGCATCCCATGGCTGGCGACAGAACCATACATGATGTTAAAGTTAAAAGGGGTTGTATCTGAACTCGGGTAATTCATCCTATACTCCTATGCCTATCACATCACAACTGCACCCACAAGGTGCTAAGAGTGCCGTTGGTCAGGATGCAGCTGGTTTTCATTCATACCAGAACAAGGTCTATTGTGTGGCCACAAAAGTTCCGCCATTTCTGTTGCGGTGTAAGGTTTGCTGCATATAGCGAAAGACTCACTCGTGTTAATAACATCACAACACAAAAGCCACGAATGATGGCGCAGTTTCTCAAGGGTGGGCTGATGCGGATTGGTTCTGCGGCCTGCCGGTTTAGATCACCAGCCGATGTCGTGATAAATAGTGATGGTTATATAGCAAATGTCTGGAGGAACTATCTCAATTACAGTAAAACATTGAAAATCACCAGACATTCTAGGTTCTGAACAGATCTTGAGAGTGTGTATACGTATATTTATATATATACACATAAATATATGATCGTTTCATAACAGAGACATAGTATTAGTGTATACATAGTATTAGTACACATGGTACTCGACACTTGTATCACCTGCCATTACTGATTGATGAATTTTGTTCAAACACAATATATGTGATTCAATAATATAATCTATATATGTAATGTATATTAGCGTCTTTATATATATGTGATCTAGATAGCAGGGACGGAACCATCCTAAACTCAACATGACAATTCAGGTTGCTGAACATGTTTATTCAGCCAGGACATAGAGATTTTAACCACACCCCAAAGGTGACTTCACAACAATAGATTGTTCATAGACCCTTCTTAGTGGTTTGGCTCAATTTTCGTAAATCCAGCAATTGGATGTGAAAATCTACAGGGAGACCGTTGTAGGAAACGACAGTGTTTACCATAGATTTTCCCATAAACATCATAAACCAAACCAACCCAATGAAAAGAAGAAGTCGCAGCTTCCACTGCCCAATCTACTCAAGTCACCCACTGTTTTCAGGTGATCAATCAAAGTATTGAGGCATCGATGGCGGCAACGCAGCGTCTCCCGATGGCCAAACGGGACGGGCCCAGAAACTGTATTTACTGGCAAGTCTAATAGCCTGAATGGCAATAAAAATTGCAATCAATGGGTGGCAAAGGCAATCTTATTTGGGAACGTGAGACATGAGGGTTTCAAGTTTCAACATGTTTGGACCACAGGTGAGGTTTGATGCCCGGAGGACCACCCGCTTCAGTGGTTTCCCCACCGATCGCTCAGGGTTAGCCACGTTTTTCGATGGCGTCACGCGGCATTCGCCCGAAGGCACCAGATGATGATCCTAACTGGCCGGACTTTTTTGGGGGTTGAAACCCTTCAGTTCACAGTATGCAACTCTGAAAGCAAAGGGGATAAATATGCAAACATTGGAGATAAAATTGATCAAACAGTGACATATGCAGTGAGTACTGGGAAAACCATGATGAAGAAATTGACTGATATGTTTGGCAACATTTCATTTTTCGGATGCAGTTTTTTTCATATATATTCCGGGGGTAAGGTGAGGTTTGGCAGGTGACTGTGTTGTTTTTCCCCCATAAGCAGAGAAAATCGATTGCTTTGTTCAAACTAGGCTACCCGGTGCCCCGAATTTGATGGTTGCTAGGCCCAAACGGAGGAATCTAATCACCAACATGTGCGTATAACATGGGCCCCGGTAGTGTGAATGGTGCTGGTTTTATTCCTACACCATTCACATCAGAATTTGGCAAAAGGAGAGATTGAAGATGTTTGGCTTGTGGTTTCAGGCTGCAGACACTCATCCCCTGCTTGAGATGACAAAACCCCAAGTTGATCATATGTGTTTTGTGTGTTGAAATGGTCAACCGGAAGACCAACCTTGTACTTCTGAATGCAGGGAATGTTGACTAGCAAAATGGAGGTTTCCTAACATGGGGGTACCCCCAAATCAATTAAAATTAGACAATTTTAGTACTGAAACCTATGGTTTTGGGGATCTCCCATTTTAGGAAACCACCAAATGAAACCTGTTTTTGTTGGGGGTTGCCGTAGAAAACACATTGGACATGCTGAAAGCTCCTTGAAGTTCAGCAGACTTTCGCTCAGTCAGAGTTAAGAGCAGCAGAGGTGCATTGGCAAGTCACAGCAATCAAGCATGTATTCAAATTTATATATTATATATAGATATTATATATATACATGATATGACATGATATGATATGATATGGTATGGTATGGTATGATAGGATAGGATACGGATAGGATTATATATGTACATATATATTGTATAATATATAGATATCTAATATAGGCGCATACTAATACTGCTCATGCGTCTTGTTTCAACTGATTGATGTCATCCTAGGGAGGGGCTTAGAGATCAGGTGGGAAGTTGGCCCCCATATTCTGCATAAGATCTGTTGGGCTTTTGCCTAAGAAAATTCATTTTATAGCAATGATGGCAATGATATATAATATATAATACCATGAAAATCCATTTCAACTGCCCTCAGTTTGGCAGTTTTGGGGGGTCGAAGCTGGATTTTCGTAATGAAGCCTGATCGACAAAGAACTGTGCTTCTCACGTACCTGAAGGGCATGCGTTCCACATCCTATCCTGCTACAAAATCCATTGTTTGCTGGGTGTGAATATGGTACTGTAAACCCAACAAAAAATAAATCCTCAATTTGAATCAATTTGACCAGATTGGCCAGGAATGTGGTTCAAAGCTCGTGCCGAAGAAGTTGGCTTCGCGCAAGCAGTCAAGGAACGCGACCAGGGCGACTTCATTGCCCCAGAGGTGGCGCGGAGAACCCTGCGCCGAGCAAAGCTTTGAGCCCGAAGCGAGCGCTGGAAAAAAGGGCCTTCTGTTGGTGTCAATGGGGATCCTCCCATGGGATTATCGGATTCTTATGGATTTTGATTGAATAAAATAGGGGTAAAGTACCCCCAAACCCAGCGCTTCGTCACAATGTTCTTCAAAATATGAAAAAATAGTATCCCATAGTATCCCCATAATGCTCACCACGAAGATACCCAGAACTTGGGGGTCAAGATCCGTATCAAGACCCTGGGGGGTTACTGCAACCTGAGATAAACCAAGATACGGAAAACCATGAAAAAAACATTGGGAAAAACCATGAAAAAAACAATGGTTTCTCAAGGACATGATCTGCAAATGGTAGATTTGTTTTTCCATATCTATGGCGGTGTACTAGAGGATAGATAGATATATATATATATATACATATTTACGTATATATTATAAATATATAAATATTATATTATTATATTATACTATATTATATTACATTATATTATACTATATTATTTTATATTATATTATATCATATTACTTTATATTTTATTATATTACATTATACTATATTAAATTATAATACATTATATTTTATTACATTTTATTTTTTATATTTTTTATATTAGATTATATTATATATTATTATATTATATTATATTATATTATTATATTATATTATATTTTATTATATTATTTTATTATATTATTTTATTATATTATATTATATGTTATATGTGTTTATCTATTATCATCTATTATATATTATATTTTTATTATATTATATTATATTTTAAATTATTATTATTATTTTTATTATTACACTATATTATATTATACTATTTTCTTTTATATTATATTGTATTATATGTTGTTTTTAATTATTATATTACATTATATGTTAATTCAAAATAGTGTATTATATTAAAATATATTATATTACATTATATTTTATTTAAAAATATTGTATTTTATGTTTTTGTAATTTATTTTAATATATTATAATATATTGTGTTTTATTTTCATTTAATATATTATATTACATTTTATTTTATTATATTATATTGTACTATATTACAATACATTATATTATGTTGTATGTTATTTTACTTTAAATTAGTATATTTTATAATATAATATTATATTATATTATATGTTAATATATTATATTACATTATATCAGATTTAAAAATATTGTATTGTATTATATTGTATTATTTTACAATATATTATATTACATTATATTATATTTGAAAATATTGTATTGTATTACATTGTATTATATTATAATGTATTAAAATGTATTGTATTATATTTTATTCTCATATATTATATTACATTAGTTCTATTATATTTTATTGTTTGTATTATAATTCATTATATTATATTATATCATATTCTATTTTAATATTATATATATAATATAACATTATATTATATTATATGTTGTTACATTTTATTATTTATATTTTTTTATATTTTAGTATTTATATTATATTCTATTATATTCTATTATATCATATTATATTATATTATATTCTATTATATCATATTATATTGTATTTATATAATATTATATATTATATATTATATATTGTATTATATATGTTATTTTATTATCTATTATATTTTATTTATTTTTATTATTTCATTATATATTTTTGTTTTTTTTTTTATATTTTTAAATATTGTTTTTTTAATTATTTTATATAGTTTAATTATACATATTTTATTTTATTATATTATATTATATTGTACATTATATTTTATATTTTTTCATATTATATTATATTATATTATAATTTAATTTAATATATTATATTACATTACATTATATTTTGTTATATTATATTGTCTTATATTATAATATATTATCATTTATTATATGATATGATATGTTTTTTACTGAATTGAGATCAGTTGGTGCTCAAAGAATCCAGGATGAGTCAGATCCATGGAGAAAGATTCTCAAAGAATGCAAGTTGATAACAACCACAACCCCGATGAGTCACTTGCCAGATACTAGTAGTAGACCTTGCTGGGAGAGTGTCATGGTTTTTGCCTATTTTTGTTGCCATGTTGTGCCATAAAATGATGGGGAAGCAAACAGTGGAGTTGATTAGTTCTATTTTGTTTGTGATCGAAATAAGTTTAAATCATATCAACATAAATAATAGACATCCCATGTTTCTGGGTCATTTAGATCATTTCAGTAATGTCATTTCTATATGTTCCTTGGTTTTCATGGATGAATCCTCGTCACCAGCTGCATCTCCCTGACAAGGCCCCAGATCCCATCGAAGCTGCCATGCCGCTGCAAGCGCTGGTGGCAGGTGGGGCGTATACCTTTTGAAACATTGAATAGATTGAACCATACTAGTTGGATAATTATATATAGATACATATATATATAGATCTATTGATGTGGTTTATCCAATCAAAAATATGTTTTACAAGTATAATATAAATATATAGATAGATACGTGACATAGTGTTGGTGATAATCATGAGATATTATGCACATATATACTGTTGATGTGGCTTATCCAATATATTCGAGAGTATTTTTTCGCCCACATGCCCTGCTCAGTTGGTAAGCTGGGTCATAGATGCAGCTACATACCCTCCGGTCAAACCCTCCGGTCAAACGTGGATTACCGGAGGGTAAGTCCTAAATAAAAAAACATTTACAGGATGCACCTCCAAGAAAAAACATACTCCAGACTCCAGTTACATGAAACACGCTTTACCCACTGAATCAGCTGTTTTCGCACTGGCTGAGTTCGCAAATTCCCATAATTTCTTGAGGAAATCAGCAGGGAACCTCTAGGGAGAAAAGGCGAAAAGGCATAAAAAGGCATGGTGTCCTGTGAAGCTCCCCTTAAACAACCCAATCACGAATAATCAGTGAGTCATCCCATCCCCATCCCCGCAAAGGGGTTTAGATCACCCGCTGATTTCCACATTTCTCGGGTGCTCAAGTATCCAATTCAAAGCAGTTTGAAACCCGCTATAACAGGGTTTGGTAAATGTCCCATTTTGGGAATTTTGAACATCACTTGAAAACGTATCTGTTGGAGATTATATCCCCAATATTTGGGTGATGTTCAATTAGGACATTTACCCACCCCCTATAAAATAAAGTTGGTTGTTGGTGGTTTCAATTGTTTTTTTTTGTATCTTTCATCCCAGATGGGATTATGATCAACATTGACTAGCATATATTTTGGATCAGTTGAAACTGCAACCTTAAATAGTTGATTTCTAGTGATATCCATGTTTTTCTTGGTTGAATCACCATTTAATATGATCATATGGGTTTGTCTGAACGTCCCCGCAAATCCAATTCCTTATCATCATGTTCCTTGTTAAAATTGCCATATCACTTGGGGTTTATCATGATATTCCCATTGATATACCATTATCTATTATATACATTTATATACCTAGTGTTGGTGATCAACCCACCGTTTTCAGTCACCCAACTATCTATGTTGGTTACAGCTTCCACTCCATGACATGCCCATTATACCAAAATGAAATTCCCAGTGTATAAATCCCATTAAAACCTCACTAGATCCCATTAAATTCCATTAATTCCCATGAATTTTCTATTCCTATCTTCATGACATTCCCATCATGTTGGTGGTGGTGCAAAACCACCAAGCAGCTTGGCCGCCAGGTGTCGGCCCGAGAAAGCGGCTCAAGGCCCGCCCTGGAAAATGTGGGGCCCCCAAACGATAATGGGGTTTATAAAGCAACTTAGCTTAACTGGGGAAGCCCGCATTGTAGGGGTGTGTCTGACAATGTGGCATACCGTCGAATAACCGATTTTAATTGGTAAAATGATGATGAATCAGGGGAACTGGCAGTGTACCCTAGTTTCAGACAAACCCATAGATGGGCTATGTTCCACAGCAAGCTGTTAAATTTCCGTAAGCTACTTGACATTCCGTTCTCTTTAATCATACTTGATCAGTTGATCTTAGAATTGGAGATGTTTGGTCAATCGTTCCTTACTTCAGCCAAAGGATAACTAGTGCGGCATGGTGGAACCTAGATTCCTGGGCAAACCCACGACACGAAGTATCGCTTGATTCCGTAGCCCCCTGGCTGACCTTTTTTGAGGTACCGAATCCAACCCCCATCAACAGTCGGTTGACTCCGGATGTTTGGACAACTTCACTGTATTGTAGATCCCCACTTGTTGGCTGTGCCCACCGCTTTTTGCAATGTCTCAAATGGAAGGTCAGGAACAAAGACTTCTTGGATCTTTGAGTCATAGTGAGACGCTGAGACTGGGATTGGCTCAAAAAAAATCCAGTGTCCTGCCAAATTGGATGGTTTTGAACAATTAACAATGTTGACAAGTTGGATAAAATACAAAGAACCGACTGTGTTTTTTGTCGTGAATTGGCAACATGTTTTTGAGCATCCCCAGATACCGGTCCAATGTGACCATGAGAGGCAAAGCCAGAAGGAGAACTTTTCGGCAGGTGGATTTAAACGTAGGGTACCCCCAGTTCCAATGGATAATCATCACCCTCTTCAAATGGCTGCGGGTATCCCCTATTTTTAGACAAAGCCACATGGATACCTCCAGCACTGTGCCCCCTTGAAATGACTAGGCTCGGGCTTCAACACGTCGTTGTGTCGAACTTTGACCCATAGCCATGCACTCGTTTGAGCACGTTTCAGCAGTGTGAACGCGGAGAAAATGAGAAAGCAGCGCAGTGAAGAATACTCTGTGGGGTATGGGCATGGGCAAGGTATGACTTTTTTTTCAAACATTGCTTTCCATGCAACATGCATGCTATGTTTACCCAACAAGTTGGGTGATTTTCAGGAGCTTTGTGGGCGATGGTTGAACACCATCATCACGGGCTAACGTCGCTATAGGTAGTAATGATGGTTCATGTTGGGGGGAATCATCCCAAAATCACCTGACATTGCAGGCTGGATTGTTGTAATTCAGCCAGACAACATGTGAGGTCTGTGAGGTCTTGCGGAAGGAAGGATTTCAACTGATATCATTAAAGCAACTAAGACAAACTAATCCTTTTTCCTTGACATTCAACTCTCCCTGTAAGGACCGCCAAAACGAATCGATCAAACTACTAAACCATGGCATTTTTGCAGCATAGGAAGGGATGTCGTGCTTCGTCCTCAATCTTCTTAGCAACGTTTAAATTCTACACCCGGCCACATAGACGATATGTCGTTACGGAGCCTCTTTTATCCAACCCATGTACGCTCTGCACATTCTGCAAGGACATTTCATCTGCGCATATCTAGTTTGGATTTGATGGGGCATTTGTTGTTTCCTTTTCTTGAGCCAGACCCATAGCTTCCTGATCGTCCTTATCCCACAGTGGCCGCAGCGGTATTTAGTTTATCCTCAACAACTTGAGGTATCATATGGTTTGTCTATGTCTGAGAATAGGGTGTCCCAATATTTGCTGGTTAGTCATCACAAATCATCATGTGTTCTGTTAAAACATGTCCCGCCCAACCCGCACGTTGCTCCACACTTACAATCATCATCATCATCATCATCATCATCATCATCATCATCATGATCTAATCATCATGATTTCCTCATCCTTATCATCAGCATCATCATCATCATCACCATCATATTCATCATCATCATCATCATCATCACCATCACCAGTGTCAACTCATGTGGAATGGCGTAATACCATCAACTTATATGCCTTATATTCATAAGGGCCCATAAATCCGCCACTCTCTATGACAAATATGTTGCATGGTGTAATCACATCAACTTATCTTCATAAGGGATCAAACATCCACCACCCTCTGTGGCAAATATGCTGAATCTGACAATAGCATCAACTTATATTCATAAGGGATGATGATGATGATGATGATGATGATGATGATGATGGTGATGACGATGATGATGGTGATGACAATGATGATGATCATGATCATGGATCACATATACATGTACATACTGAAAGTCCACCGACATGGCCATGGCATTTCAAAAATACGCAACCTTTTTGCAATTCCGGCGAGGAGCAACGTCAGGGTTGCACCGAACATGTTTTAAACTAGTATAAATACAGTTCTTTTTTTGGCATGGTCAAAAATCGCTTGCGCAGGATCTGCGCTGATGATTTCGATGATTTCCGGCCGCAGCTCAAGGTGTTTTCGCCAAACCCAAGAAAAAAAAATGAGCATTTGCAACTTAAGATGTTGCCATGATGTTAGCAAAATTTATCAGATTCTAGCTTTTCGGGACATAAAACCAGGGGCCAGTTTCGGGCCATCACCTGTTGTGATCTCGGCGTGTGACATGATTTGGATATCCTACCGATGGACCGATGGGGCCATGTATTCTGACGATTGGGACACCATCTCAGATTTGAACACTGTATGGTTTGGTACCAAATCATTGTTGGAAATTAAGAGAGACCAACACATATCAACACATTGCATGTTGGATCCATATTCTTGTTAGGGCAACCCGTTTCATTGGCTGCACATTGAAATTATCCAGACCTATCAAACCAGAAACATTTCACGATTTGTTTTAGTCTCAAAACATCATTTTTGTTCTGGAAAAAAAGTCCACTGGCATGGGGCCATTTTTAGAACAATTATCAACCGTTACTAACCAATGTTAACCATTATTCATGGCTATTAATTGTTAACCATATTAACCAATCAATAGCCATTGTTAACCATATTAACCAATCAATAGCCATTGTTAACCATATTAACCAATTTTAATCATACCAACATATATCAACCATTATTAACCCAACAAAAACAAGATCAACCATTAACAACTCCAACAGGCAAAACTGCAGGATGCTGGTGGTAATTCAGGTTCCCAGCTGAATAATTTGACAATGCATAGTATACAATGTATTAGAATGTGGTAAACCCTAAATAAACCATCCCAAAAATCACCATAATACATGGTATACAGCATCCCCCAAAGGTAGGTTTATTGTTGTATTGCCCACATGAGTCATATATATATAGATAGTTATATAGTTACGTATGTCATCCTTGAACACATGTTGACTTGTTTCGAACTATGGGAGCTGAACACGGTGAATATGGGGTTGTAGCCAGCGAACGTAGGGGAATCAACTCAAACATGCAAAACATCAACCGACGTAGACAGCGACGGGATCCCTTGAATAATTGACCGTTGATGACCTTGTTTATCCATGACACCACTTATGATGACTGATGGAATGACCAAAGGCGTGGGCATAAAGGCGGGGCTCAAATCAATCTGAAGCTTGCCTTGACTGAAGCATTCGCATGGTGTTGGTATGGTCTCAAAAAAAATGCGTAGGGAAACATCCTATAGAATAGACGATGTGTACATGGTGCCAGGATGCACTCGCCCCCACTTCATGTATAGTGAGCGCTATAGTGCGAGCTAGCCACACAATCATTAGTTCCTTCACCTGGTTCATGGGAACAACGGGATCAAATGATCGAACCTTTATGTTGGTGGAGGGGATGACTTACAGTAGAGGAACCAATGGTTCTTAGATGTTTCCCATTACTGATTGTTCAAGTCAACCCGCCCCTAAACTGTCCCATCGTCCACCTGTTTTTTCCTTGTGCAGCCAGTCGATGTCAGCTGTGGTGATTTGGGAGCATGCTGATGCCTTTCCTTCAGAGCTCTCGGTGTAGATGAATTTGGAAGAAACCTTGCAAATATGATCATTAATACGTGTTTGTCCAAGACCTAGAGGATATGCCAGAATTACAATCCAAAATGAATGAGGGGACATGATGATCAACCAGGAACTCAAGAGAGTTACCCCATTCCAAAAAACATTCTCCAACACACCCATCACGACCACACGATGTTTCCCAACCAGAAATGTGATAAATCGCCTACCGGGATACCGGGAGAACCAGCTGAGTACTCGAGGTGAGCGATTTTCAGAAGGGATTCTTATACATTCCTAGGTTATATGGGGTTTTCCATAAATGGGGTACCCCTTTATAGCTGGATGATTTATGAAAAATGCTATGAAAATGGATGATGACTGGGGGTAGCCCTATAGGAATCCTCGGTATCCCCATGGGCCCCATGGATTCCCATGGCTCTAAGTGGACATAAAGCCTGGCAGTGCCCTACCTGGCAGTGCCCAGATGAAGGCAGCATCGCCGAGGGAGCTGCTGCGAAAGATTATTGTCGCCAAAGGTGCCTTGCCATCCAACCACCGGCAACGCTGCGGCTGAAAAATTGTCATTTTGTTCCTCCATGCCTGGCTATTTCAGAAGTTCAACAGGGAAAATGAGGATGCTTTAGTTCATACAAAAAAGTTTGGGAGCCCGAGTGTAAAGATTTCCCACATAGAAATTTAAACTTACTGGGTACTCCACTTGCTGATTCTTGCTTACAGTTTGGGATCGTCAATGTTCAACACATTGAGATATGCAAACCATGAGATCCAAAGTGTGGTTAATTTTAGACTAACATGGGTACACCTGAGGACAAAAGGAACAGGTCCAAGCCTTTTGAGCTGTTTGGGCTGATGTGTTGCATGGTAGGCTTCGACTCTGACGCATACTTACGCACCTTCCCGCTTTTGTCTGTCAGTGAATTGACAGACATCCTTATGTCAAGTCTACCTAAGTCTTTTCCTCAAGCAGAGACTGTGAAAGGTCCAGAATGCACATTTGCATACATTTGCCAAGCACTTGAAGAACAATATTCAATATTCATCAATATTCATGTTTCAAATCTCTCATATCTATAATTATCTCAGATTCATTTCTTCTAAGATTCACTAAGCCCAAAAACACGATGCCACCACCTTTTTATACCGCGATGCGTGGGACGTCCATGGATGATGTACGCCTTGGCGGTCTCCAGTGGGCTGGCACAAACGCCAGGACAGCCCTGCGTGATGATCAGTGACATATATATAGATATATATCAATAAATATATATATATATATATAAATATATATATAGTGATTTTATGGGGATTTAACCCCATTTAACCATTATATCATATCTATTTCCCATGTTGATGATTATAGTATGATGAAATAGTGGTTCAGAATGCGGATTTCACCATCATTTGTATGTTTTCAAGGCATGTGACCCATCAAACATGGGCACAATGATGGCTGGTTGCTGGCTGGGGTGATTAACCTACCCCTTTATTCAGGATTGTCAGAATGCACGAATATGCACGAGCTGCGAATCTGCGAATCCCGTTCTGAAGCAATCAGGGTTAGAGTCATTAGAGTTGACCGCAGTACACACAATATCAGAGGAGATCATTTCCAATTACACACAATTCTGAAATACATGTGGAAAACATCTGGGGATCATTTCTTGGGATCATTCAATTCTGAATGTTTTGTTTGTTTCAGAGGAGATTGGAATCACGACATGTGGGGATCATTTCTGCCGTGGGGCACTTTGGGATCACCTGGATTCCACTAAAACACTGGGATCACCGGAATGGCCACCTTGGATAGGTGTATGGCCGTGCCTCAAAATACTGATTTTGATAGGGAGAATGATGATTAACCAATATGAACCAATACGTTGAAATCAACGTGTCCTATATCTTCAAAGAAAACGAAGTTCAGTGTGCACATGTAATATAATTTAGCCCTAAATGTACAAATGTTTACATATGGCTATGGATCAATACCTATTAATACAATTTTTAGGGGGATGAACATCCATTTACCAGCTATTTTGGGGTTCACTAGGTACCAGGTTTTTGACCCATCCCCATATTTCAGATTTGTGCATTGTTCCAGATGATATTGGCCTTGCTATTCCACGACTATCTTGCTGGGGGGATTGATCGATCTGTTCGGATTTTCCATGAACCATCCAGCTATTGGGGTAATCCCATTTATAAGTTGTTTTACAACTCCAACAAACTGTCATTGACATATATATATATATATCATATAGATCCTGATTATGATATCAACCAACTCTTTGGTGAATCCCTATATATCCGGTCATCTTCTAAAATCTTCTAAGTACCAACTCCAGAGATGTTCTAAGTACTGCTCCTTGCGCAGGACGGCCTCCTTGCGCTACACGGCTTCCAGGGCGGTGACTTGGAGTGCAGTGAATGGCTGGGGTGGGTTGTAGTACCCCCAAAAAAAAAGTGGCAGCTGTCTGTCTAATGTACGTTTTGATTCATTTTTGGAAGAGGGTTTTGACTGAAATCTCTCTCTCTCTCTTATTCAGAAATTGCTATGGGTGAAGCTTCGATCTTAGATATTTTCACCACAAACGGAGGTCAATGAATTGATATTAATTATATGTTTTTGTTTTAGCCGGAGGATTGCTGAACCTTGGCGACTTGTTGGTCATTGTTCTTCTTTATGTAATTGTTCAAAGGCATCATTCTCCCGATATCTGACTACTTTTGATGCAGTCCCCACTTAAGATGATCCTATTTGAAGCCAGACTGTGTACCTTTCAAACAAATGATCGTCCGCACTGAAGACAGCAGACCAGGCCAAGTCTCAGGGACTTGGGCTGCAGACCAACCAAACCTCGGCATTGATATTGGGGGAACTGTTCGGAGCCAGGGATGATGAGCAATTTTCGAGCGAGAAAATCACTGAAGTTTCTTTTTGGGCATGCGAATTGTATTTGAATTGAATTTGGAAGTAAGAATCTACTAAACCTCTGTTGTTGTATGATTTTGGATGGGTCAAAACCAAGATTTTCCTGCATTTCCCTTCCAAGAAGGCATAATACACGGTGACGGAGTCCAGCACAGTTCGGATCGAAACTTTGTCAGCTTTCTCGTCTCTTAGGCCGGGCTTTCACGCTAGCTTTGACATCAAACTCGCCTGTGTTGGTGGGTTACCTGACCATGCGGGGCGTGGGGATGATGGTCATGATCAGATGTTGAAGGCAACTCAAAACGATCAAGCAATGACCCAAACTGGTTGGTGGTTTGGAACATGTTTTATTTAAAAAAAAAATGGGATAATCCTTCCCATTGATGGTTAAAAACCACCAACCAGCAAAGGATTTGAATGAAGTTGTGGAAGAATGAATGCAAAAGTAGAAACCATCAGTTGATTGATATGGGTATGGGTCAATCAATACCTATAGATATATTTTTAGTGGGATGAACATCCATTTACCAGCTATTTTGATGTTCACCAGGGGTACAAGGCTTTGACACACTGCCATATTTAAAAGACGTGCGCCTTAGGTTTGACTGATTCGTTTGCTACTTACAAGTGCTTTAAACTGATGATCTCAGAACTGAGGCTGGTGATTGGTACACGACGCAGCTCAAAATGTCTGCCAAAGTTGCAGGTGCTGGTGGTTGTTTCATGGCCATCACAGAGGGTTATTACATGTTATATCATGTTATAAACTATCAAATCGGGATTATTTGGGATTGTAATTCATGATCATTGACCAAATAATCCCAAATTGGAATAGGGGATTCAAGTTCATGGTTCATGGGGATCATTGACTATTATTGGAATCCCCAAGAACCAACTCGTGCATACCGGATTTTCCAAGAGGTACCACTGCTGGTGCTGCGGAAGTACCTCCACTTCCCGCGGATTGTCATCTCGTTTCCCATTTAGAACTTGGAACTACTCTATTTAAATGATGGCAAAGTAGACATGTAAGCGCCAATTTTTGCAAGTTTAGTACGTACTAAATGCGGATCACAAGACAGGCCAATCTATCAGAAAGAGGTTGTTTTACTCGGAGATGTTCTGCATGGCAGGTGCGGGCCACCCCCAAACTACCGGTGGAGGAAATCTTGGAGGACTTGAAGAGTGATCGGATCGCTCAGTCGACTTTTAGCCATCAATGAGCCAAGGGGAGCATCGGGTTTTTCGGCCAGCTCTCAAAAAGAGTCAGAAGTTTCCCCAGTTTTTCAGATGTAGATCCATTTTGGATACATTTGGGCTATGTATCCCAAAATGGATCATGCTCTTGGTATCCATATGTTGGTTATTTTTTCTTATCCATTTTAAGGGATACATAGCCGACATAGCCCATTTTGGGGGCCCCAAATATTGATCCAACTCCATGCCCAACACCATCAGTGCACCTCCAAAATATGAATCAATATTGGATGTAGCCGGTTGGAAATGCTGCAATGCTGTTTTTTTTTAAGGATTCAAACATATATACCAAGAAACCGACAAAAACAATCACTTGCACAAGCTGTGTCTTTGTTCAGGTCTCGTTCCCATGCATTTCCATAGATGAGTTCATATGTTGTTTGTGTTTGATTATGAATTTATGTTGCAATCAAAATATGGTTTGTGTTCTGTATTTCTCTCCCCAGAAGCCTCAGAACCACCCAGTCACATTGATATTAGTACAAAGCATCTGAGCCATCGATCTCACAATTCAAACACACAATGTCTTCTAGCGATTTCAAATGCTATCCCAAAATCCAACATCTAGTTTCCCTTTATCCATTCCAAGCTGGTTATATGCAACTATATAGGCTAAAGGTAATTCATTGTGTTCATTAATCCCTTCACCCCAGTAGTTGTAGTATATATATATGTATGTATTATTATATATATATATTATATTTATTTATATTTATATATATATATTAAATACACCCAAGCGATCCCCCTGGTTTCGTATTGAATCTGTCATTGGGGTTGGCCCAGTCATTGGCTCTTCCAAGGCCTTAAATCGACCTCCACATGCAGCCGTTTTGGTCCTGCGCCTCAGTGATCCACAATGGGAGGCTTCAGAGATCACAGGGTGGATTTGAACCAAAATCTACCATCGATTTTGCCATGGATTGTATATAATCTTTGGTCAATCAAAAGCGATGATTTTTCCATAGATTTGACCAAAGATTATGTACAATGAGGGTTGAACCAGCGGAGTTTTTGCACAGGAACTTGGGTAAAAAAGCAACCCAAGCCAACAAAGATGCGGTACTCACAAAAAAACATGTGATAGAACAATGGATTTGTGTATATATTGAAATGGGAAAATATGGAAAAATACATCCATGACCACTACTGTCAGTTCTTCTGATGTAAACAGCACATTTTTGCTGTTGTTTTATGTTTAGAGTTTTGATCTCCAAATCACTTTGCGACAGAGATGGACTTGTGAACTAGTCCACACTCCTACGGATTTTAATCTGTTCCGCTTGATTGATATTATATAGAGTGGTTACCGAAAAATAGGGTACACGGTTTTTGCAGTATAGACAGCATAGCCCCACATAGTGATTTCAAGGGATGCAGCACCATGATAAACCATGAAATTTCAAGGCAGCCTATTTTCAGACATACCCATAGGGTGCTGATCCAAGGGATTTAGATCATAATTGTTATTCCAACGGGGTATCCAATGGTATTCCCCATATACCAACCCCATACAGAAAACCCATGTGGTATGTGAGAGTGCGCGGCCACACGGTGCAGCTGTGGTGGACCAAAGATAGTCTGCAGGTGCCAGGGCGGAGCGTCCAAAACATTCAGTGCTTTGCCAGTGTAACAAATGAGCAGCGTTCAAAGGCTTGCCTACTGCCTACTTGTTGATTATATATGCGGTTCCCTCTCCAATATCTCGGGGATTGTCACAATCAATCCATTGTGGGAATTCCTTTGAAGCAACTGGATGGAGGACAGAGGGTTGCAAGTTCAAGGCGTCAAGGCTTCCAGATGATCAGATGCGACTCAACTTTCACATACCCCCGCAGACCCGAAAAGGCCATCTTCGCCTCTAGGCCCAGTCACTTCCAGATGTGAACCTTGAAGGATGATGAGCCGCCATGGGCGAGGGGCCACTGCCCTTCCTGATCCTGTTCCTGAAGGTCAGAAACCAAGAATGTGACCACCGGATGCGGAGAGAAACCAACGGCTGGCTCAACCCTGTGACGATTTGCCACCGATGCCCAACAAATTGCAGGTTGTTAAAGAGGTTCAGATTTCATTTAACCTATATACTTTATTTAACTGGTTGGTGGTTTGGAACATTTTATACTGTTCCATATATTGGGAATTTCATCATCCCATTTGACTTTCATTTTTTTCAGAGGGGTAGGTATATCACCAACCAGTTAAGTTTAACTGTATCCTATGGTAGATGGTTTATGCCATTATAATCCCATTATTTACAGTGTTTTATAGTTACCAGTAGTTACCAACTGGTGCAGGATATCTTCCATCCACAGTATGATCTAATTTCCATGTTGTTCACAGGTCCATACCTCCAATCTTTGTGCAGGTCACAGTGCTTTTCGGCTCTTCCGAAGGGCAGCTGCAGTTTCGCAGGTGGTGAGGGTCCCAAGATCCGTGCCAGTCTCGGATGCGATTTGCACATCTGGAGGTTTCCTAAATAGGGGATCCCCAAATGGAGTGTTTATAGAGGAAACATCTGCTTAAAATGGATGATTTAGGGGGGTACCCCCATTTTGTCAAATCCACATATTAGCGCCTTTTGATTTGAATTAGAAGAACGATAACATGAATTCGAAAAGATATATTCATATTGGATGATTCAAAAATGATGTTTAGACAACCCAAGTTGTTTTGTCATGTCCCATGATGTTCATGCTGTTGTGGGATATCAATGTTCTTGGATATGATTGAAAGGTGATGCTGAGGCAACACCAGGGCCTGGAACGCTTGCATTTGCTCTATGTCTGGGTCCTCAGTGGCCATGATGATTATTGATGACTGATGATTGATGATTGACGATTGACGATTGACGGTTGACGGTTGACGGTTGATGGTTGATGGTTGATGATGATGATGATGATGATGGTGATGATGATGATGATGGTGATGATGATGATGATCATCATCATCATGATGATGATGATGATATCATGACATATGATTTACATATGATCATGATCGTATGAATATGATCATTTTATGTTTTGTTATGTTACGCTTACTTTCACTATTACAGATATGATGATGAATGTGTATACAGCTGTTTTGTGCATTACCATCACTAATCGTATGATTACTATATAGTGTTATTGAGTATGTTCTTGATGGCAGGTGATGCGAGGGAGAAAAGCATCAACCCGCAAGAATCCCGAAGACATGCTTGTGAATGTGGGACAAACAAACGATAGCTAAGTTAGCAAACATAACCCCAATATACTCCAATAACTATGATTTATGATACTTATACCATTGTTTAACATCTTTTAACTGTAGTATTCATAGGGTTATAAGCCAACAAACCTTATATATATATAAATTGTGGTTTGGATTCTGTGTCAAACCTTATATAAATGATCAGCAAAATACCAGGCAGAGCGGTCCCATGGTCGCTGTCGTGTCGGAGAAGGTGTAGTAATTCAGTGATTGAACTCCCTTTTTTTGGGGCAACTCCACAGTAGATCCATGAGGTTTGCAGGTACTAATTATCGTTTTTTTTTTTTTTAATACTACTATTACTACTATTACAGGACTTTGACATTCTATACAACATAGTTCATATTTCTAAGATATATCCCGTATGTGCTACATATTTCTAAGATTATTCTTATTTGGACTTCTTCATACACCGCATCGACCACCGCGCAACGAGTGGATACCGATTTCACCGCAACGACCGCAACTCGACTCTTTGAGGCACCTCTTTCTGCAGAGGCAGGTGTGTGAGTGTTGTTTTTTTCCCGGGGAGGATACCATATTTATATAAGTTGGACCGGTATGATTCTATATTTGGCAGATTTGGCAGATACAGTATCATAAGATATGATGAATATGATTGACACATATTGACAATATCACTATACAGATATGATTTCATGAACTATTATATGATGAGTTCTGATGATGCAATCAATTATGACTGGTTGTTGGTTTGTTTTTTAGTTTTCTATTTTCCATATGTTGGGAATAATCATACCAACTGACTAATATTTGTTCGGAGGGGTTGAAACCACCAACCAGATGATGATGCACATTGGAGATTTACCCAGGAGCAGTGGGGGTAAGACGCCTCACGGGCTGGTGGAAGGCGAATCGATCCCAACACCAACTTGGGCTGAAGGGATTTGTGGTCCCAAAGATGTCATTTGTCTAGCATGAAGCCGGAGGACCACATATATACATTATATATATACATATTATTAATATGTATGTACATAATTTATCTATATATATTGTTTATATATATATTGTTTTTATATATATATATATATATTGTTTATATATATATATGTATTGTTTATATATATAAACAATATATATATTTTTTTTATATATTATGATTTATGTGTAAATTATATATATATATTGTATAAAGCGAAATGAAACTTAGGGTTGTGGTTTTAGTCCCGGTAGTTGGGATGCAAACAACAGTAGTGGAGGGCTTCCATCGGAACAGTGACCCGCAATGGTGAAACTCCATGGGGCACCGGCCTGAAATCTGTCTGGAGGAGAACACATCCCTACCTCTTTGGCTCCTATGTCCCGGCACAAACGTGGATGCCTTGAGTCACTTGCCGCTGACATGGCGATGGGCATGTTCCTTATTTTTCTTCAACGAACATCCATGTACCCTCCAGCAATCAAACATTGCTGGATTTTCCTTCATGTATATATATACATACATACATACATATATATATATGTATAGATAGATATAGATATAGATATAGATATAGATATATGTTGCAAAGTTTTTAGATTCTCCTTCCATTGTGGATTTCCCAGCCAAAAAAGGGCCCTGTTGGTATCAGCTATGAGTGGCTATTTATGGCTACATAGTTGAATAGCCGGATAGTTGAGTTATCCACCGGCTACAGAAACATCGTTTTATTTGTGTTGTTTTTTTTTGTAACCGGGGGATAAGTGCTAACCAATTCGTTAACCAACTTGCTAACCAACATGTTATATGTCTTCCAATCTTTAGCATCCTCTGGGAATGAAACGGTCTGCGAAGGAAAATCACCATGTCCATGTATGTCAGCCGAGGCATGGTAAGCATCGCTGACTTGACCAGCCACTTGGAACGTTGCCTGATTGGGGGTTCGCCCACCGTTCTCTTTTAACTAAGGCCCTTCGGCCCTTCAAATAGACATGCAAAATGGGTAAGAGTTCGCAAAATCATGAGATATCATGAGCATACTTCATTTTTGATCGAAGGTACTTAGAGGGTCTAAGAACTTGTGTGATGTTTGTTTGGGTTTGTCTGAACACAGGGTACCCGACAATCTAATGATTAATTATGTATTCGTCCCTTTTAAACATGACATTGCCCCATTTTAAAACATACACCCATATGATGATTCCATATGCTCGTACACCACTTAAATGAGATCATATACCAGTTAGCCAAGTTTCAAAATACACATGTGGCTGAAGCCGTTTGCCCATGATTCAGCCCATCCCATCACTCTCGCGATCATGTGGTAGCCGGTTCTGTTTTGAGTCGTACACATTCTAGGTAAAAGCCTGTTCAATTCGTTTCACCCACACTTCTAAAAGGCACTGCAAGATTTGTAGCAGTAGCACATCTCATTTGAGTTGTGAACTTGCTCCTTCACTGGGCTAACTTGGGAATTTTGATGAATTTTGTGGATATGTCTATCGTTAGCTGGGTTTATAAACCAAGCAACAGAACTGGGGCACCACTGCAATGTCAAGCAGTCTTGGAGTTGATGATCAGAGGAGTTGGTCGAGATGTTTGCTCTACAGTGACCTTTGTTGACAGGAATCATTCGAATACACCAGGGCAATATATCACTAAATTGAGTATCAACATTCTCAGTTATTCTAAAGCATATATACTTTCCATGTGTTCTTTTATTTCGATATACATGTGTATATATATATATCCTATTCGATAATATTCAAAATTAATGTTGTGTTTTTGCCAATTCCCCCTACTGTTCTAGATCAATGTTGTGGTTCAATTAGTCAGATCCCATGACGGCATTAACTTTGACGGGAGTTGACATGCATATTTTGTGGGGTCAATTTGTATCTTTTCATTTTGTCTGATAATACATGTTTGTAATTTTCTTGAGTGTATATATATATATAAAATACATATATATTTATATATATATCATATATCCATGATTTGTCAGATGCCAGTTAAGCATAAATTTATCTAAATTATATATATTTATAATGTATCTATTTGTGTATATGTTTATCTATCCATCTATCCATGTACTTTCTATCTTCGATCTACGTATATATTTGTGTATCTATCTATCGATCAATCCATCCATCCATCCATACATCCATGCACAAAAAATGCAACCCAACATACCCATTATGATGAGTTACCATCTATCAATTTTCACGGCATTCCTTTCAAATAAAACCCAAAATCCTAGGAAATCCAAATTTCCCCAGATCTCGAGAACTTTCATCTATCAAATTTCACAAGATCAAGAAAATAAACACACATGTTTGAAAGTCCCAAAGAAATACGTAGTTTAGTTTATCCCAATATGGGTATGGATCAATACCTATTAATACCATTTTTAGAGGGATGAACATCCATTTACCAGCTATTTTGATGTTCACCAGGGGTACTATTGGTTTTGACACACTGCCATATCTATAAAAAACAGAAAACAGTACTGATAGTGATCTTGCCAGTAGCGCTGATCCTCGTCGGCCAAGGCCTGGCTGAAGAATTTTCCACCGCCTTGGTTGTCTTGCAAGGTGTGGCTGGGCGGCCCAGATCTGGCAGATGCAGCGTGAAGGGTTTGGAAAAATGGGGATTCGATGAATTTGATCGGATTTCAATTGGGATTTCAATTGGGATGTCACGAAATATGACTGGAATACAATGGAATATATTGGGATTTTTTGTGGGGATATAGTGGCATCAAATTTACATGATTTGATGGAATAGAGTTGGGGATATGATATAACAGAATGTGAAGAAAATATAAGTCAACCCGTACCAACCCTATTTTCAGCCAAACCCCGGGGCTAGGAGAACCATGGAGAATCCAATATTTACTCTGATGCTTAGTCTATTTTAGATCTTATGTGTAGATACATGTTATTTTCAGCTAGGAAGGATGAAACACTAAGTGGTTGCAGGGTATCAAAGTTTATATAATCATGTTGCAGTTCGGATATTTCACCAGTCTAATTTTTGGATTTCACATATAATTTTGCTTTCAACAAAACAGGAATGTACTCAACACACATGGAATATATGGGCATGGAATCATGGCTTGATGTGTTTCTTTCAACTTGGAGACTTGGCCCCCCATGGCACAGGATGACCCGGCGCGATCAACTTGGGCCAATCATGTGAGGTGAAAGTGGTGTTTTTTTTTCCATAAGTGAATGGCCTGGCCAGTCTGGATCTCCCATGACCCATATCGCATGATGAAATGATGAAAGGATCTGATCATCCCAAGGTGCTTTAAAGCACCCGGACTCGTGCCCGGTCTCGTTGGAGATCATGGGAAAATTCTGCCATGATTTGGTTCCCCCAACTATATGGACGTTTCACCCGAAATTCAAGAGTTAGCCTCTGGTAAACTAACAGTTTGCTATTGAAAATGACCATAGAAATAGTTGATTTACCCATTAAACATGGTGATGTTCCATAGTTATGTAAACGTTTACCAGAGGGTAGCCTAGTTATATCTACCAAGCTACAAGCTGAGGCACAACCTTGTATATTCCCAATCCCGTATGAATATCATGGATAATCACCATGATATCCCATTAAGTTCAGTAACTAAGCCAACTAAGCCCTTTCAGAATGAATCCCACAGTCCACATTAATCCCAATATATCCCAATAATCCACATTTGTTGGGGCACTTCCCGAGGATTTGCGTTTGAATGTGGGAGCAGATGCTCGTGCCATCGACGGACGACCTGATGACATCGGCAACTTGGTGCCACTTGGTGCCCCAGTTTCTTAGCTAAGTGGGTGAACACAAGCAGTATAGTTAGGGTTTATGTAGATATATCATGATATATCTATACTTAATGCATTTTGATGCTAGTTAACATGTGTATACAGATTTAGTTCTATAATGATTATAAAGGGGTTGATAAACCAGCAACAAACATGACTGGGGGCACCACATGGCACCACTTTGTGTTGGTTCCATCAGGGCATATTCAAAACGTAGACCATGCGACTGTCATCGATCGATTTTAATTCATAGATGAAAATTCCATCATTTATATGGGTATGGATCAATACCTATTAATACCATTTTTAGGGGAATGAACGTCCATTTACCAGCTATTTTGATGTTCACCAGGGGTACAAGGTTTGGACCCATCCCCATATCATGTCTAGATGATTTTACTATTGAAACCTCCATTTTGTAGTGGATTTATTCCAGCTAGCAATGTTTGATTGCCGGAGGGTAGCCCTCGGCATCCCGGTGTCCTGAATTGGAACAGAATCCGAGTGGATCAATGGAGGAATCCATAGGAATCCGTGGAGGCAAATCACACACGGTTCTTGACGTAGCAACGGTAAATCCTATTGCTGCTGCAATATGATCCTCTATGAATAATCCTCTATACATTTTGGAGGGATGACAAATTAAATGACACATCGATGCACATAGTCTGCTTTGTTTGCTTTGTTTGCTTTGTTCACTTCGGCATCACCCAGCTACGACTCAGTGAGGCTATACCAAAGCTGTCATTGCTGATGCAGGCAAGAGAGCCTTGGCGCGGTGGCTGCGAGCTTGAACTAACCCTGTGGCTTGATGTTGATGTAAGGGTTATACAGTTATACTACCCAAAATACATCAAGATATGGCAGGTCATAGTATTGGGGACGACAGAAGGAGATTTTTTTAGCCAGAAAAGGCAACATGGGGAACCAACAAGGGCCATGTTAACCTACTTCTGCGAAGGTTATGTCACTAATGATGACCATGTTGAAACGGCTGATGGCGAGGTCCACAGGAAAAAAACCAAACCATTGGAGTGGTTGGATGTGGTGGTCTCAGTCCAAGCCCATGGGCCGAGGAATTCGAATCGATGATCAGCAGATCTACTGCATAGGCTGGGACGAACTTGGGATGTTGGATAGGTACAGGCCCCTGTAACTTGGATAGGTGGATTTGTGTTTGTGATCAGCGGACCATCCAATTTTCTGGGTTGATTTGAATGCTGCTGAAGTCGACAGCTGTACACACATGGGGATTCAGCTTGGCTGTTTATCTATATATCTATCTACCTGCCTTTCTTTTTATCTACTCATCTATCATCATCTATATCTAACTACCTAAGTTTGTCGACAATTTGTCTACCTATATCAATATTGGGGAACCGGAGCAGTGGCAACACTTCAACAGGGAATTGATGAATCTTGTTGGGTATTGTTGCTGCTAAACACGGCGCTCACCAGATTCATGTACCAGGACATACCATTACTGCACAAAGCAACAAATCAGAAGAAAAACGCACATCAACCAACAAAGGGGCTGAAACATGTGGCTCTACCATACCATACCATACCAGGTATACCACAACTTTGGACAAAATAGAGAAAACCCAAGCCTCGGCGTTTGCTAAGAACTTGGTGGCTGCAAAACTCCTAATTTTGTTCAACAAGAAAATCAGCGGCTGTGGTGAACACCAAGGACCACTTTTAGATTGCAGGCGATTACATCTTCAGTTTTGCCAATGTATCCCAATTGTTGAGTTGTTGTTGTGTAGATTCATTTACTGGTACATCCATGTTTAAGACCTATCTACGGTATTTCATTTCTTGAACATGTTTTTTTTGTTGACAGATTCAGCAACCGGATGGCAATTAGGGTATGGGTCAACATGGGATACCATGTTCCACTAAATCTGTCATTGAGAGCATAAAACCATCCAAATTGAGGGGATGAGACATTTGACCCATGCCAAACACCCCCGAAATGATGCAAACCTCTTTCAAAATGGGATCGACAATATCCAAAATATCAAAATTTCACTCTAAAATCCAGTGTCAAAACTCATCATCCTTCATCACTTGTCAAGAAAAAAATCCCCCAAGATCTGGTTCCAAACTTCATCCTTCACTTTTCAAAGTTTTCAAGGAACAATTCCCAGCCATCGAACGAGGCAACAGAGGTCCCCTATCCTGGCCCCAGGTTCTTCCCGTGGCGCGCGCTTTTGTTCGCGCCTGGCCTCCGAGCTGCATTTTCCGGCCTTGGCCGGGCTGCTGCTGAACGCTGGGCTGCGGCTTCCGAGGCTGGGAGCGGATGATGTTCCAAGGGTACAAGATGATAGAGGTTTACCCGCTGGTAATTTAATGTAGCAATTGAAAATGGCCATTTATAGATGATTTACCTATTAAAAATGGTGATTTTACATAATTGTGTTAGTTACCAGAGGCTTAGATGGGAAATGAATATATATATAATTATATGTTTGTCAGAAATTGATTTCCATAAAAATACCATGTTCCCATGATTACGAACCATGGCAACTGAAAATCCTATTTAATAATTCAGTTTCATAGCTGGGACAATCAACTAAAGTATAAATGTTTTTTTTGTTTTTCCATTGCCATGTTTGATTACCGGAGGGTAGTTATATGTGGGGACTTCTATGGATTTTTTTTTTAATGGGAAATACATGGGATATATAAGTTTCATTGTTGACGACATTAATTCTTGGTGATTGTTTGATCATTGTTGAAAGTGATTTCCCTAATCTGTGGTGCTGCAAGGCTTGGTTTCTAAATCATGGGCATTCAATCAACCCCAAGTTTATGGAGATATGTTGTGATATATAAGTATTGATATATGATATGTTGGACCAGAAGTATGAGAAGTTTGACCATATTTGTTTTGGTTCATTTCTGTGGGGTTGGTTGAAAATCCTCAGGATCACAAAGTCTGCAGTTGTATGGTTGATGTTTTTGTTGTTGAACTCGTGTGTGATTACCCTCTGGTTATTTAACATAGCCATGGAAAATGGCCCATAGAAATAGATGGTTTACCTATTAAACATGGTGATTTTCCATGGCTATGTTAAATAACCAGATGGTATATATGATGGTTCTTGGTTGTGACGTAGTTGTGGGTTCAATATGCACAAGGACTTGGGACTTTTGGGATGCGTGCATGAGCGGCCGGAGCCTGGTTCGAATGTCAATTTGCACTGGATTTTATGCCCCCCTTGAAGGCCAACCAACCTGGAAATATGTCCAGTCTAAGTGTACATACTATCCACATGAACTCCCGTTGGAATGCAGTGGATTTGTTCACATGTGCCGGACCCATATGGGTGATGGTCATCAATATCATTACTAAACATTACTAGCACAATCATTCTTGGGGGATAGGATTTTGGAAAGTACCTCAGCGCTGTTGCCTTCATTTTAGTTAACTATATAGTTTCTTGGGTTTTCGATGGAAGCTCCCTGAGAGGCCTAACAATGCTTCGATGCAGTTGCCAATCATCGCCATGCATGCGGTGTGCTCAGAGCTGACTCAGTGATGGGATGTTGGATGCTGATTATGATGTACCCAGTAGAAAGGAAAGGAGTGCTTGGCGTGGAACATTTGGCTCATGTTTGTTTGAATCTCTTCAACACCGGAATAGATCTCGCAAGATATACAACAATCTCAACAAATGTGGACCAAAGCTGATATTGTTGGGTTCGCCGCAACATGGGTTTGTTTGTTCAAAGTGCAGTGCAATAGACCTTGCGCCTCAAGAAATCTACTGCGGGTGGCTTTGGAATGGCAGATGCCAAAAAACTCCAGTGTCCTTCATTCGGGGTTTATGTCCATCGAGTGCCCAAGCAAAAATCAGCAAAGTCAGAGGATGAAGAGGTCTTATCACGAATCCAAATTCAGGTCACAAAAAAAAGGCAGGTCAATTCGGCTTTGTTTTACACATTAACACATCACGGAAGTCTTCCCAGGATTTGAAGGACAAGGTGAACCCTTACGATGGCCATGGAGCCGCATATTGGCAAGAGTCCGTGCCAGAGGCTGTGCAGGCGCGGAGGCCTTTGGACGTGTTGACGGTCGCGTCCGAAAAGCACGTTTGATTGTAACTGTATGATAGACTTAGTGTACAAATGCATCAACAAATCATGTGCTGGTATAGTGTACATTCATGTACATTCAGCATGTGGCCATGATTCCCAAACCTAGTCACTGGTTAGTAGTAAGTCAATGTAAGTCACACCCCTTTGCAACTAGGAATATAAGAAAACATCCAAACTACTGATAAGTAAAACCACCCATGCATTTATTTGCATGGTTGGCAAGGGGAATCATCTCCAAATGATTTTATTTCAGGTGGATGAGTTGTTACATTTTTTCTATCATGCTATGGGGATGTCATTGCGTAATGTTATGTTAATCATGTACATTATATTATCAAATTATGGTAGGAAACCAATCAGATTATTCTAGCTTATGACGACGCTATGAATAATTTATATTACATATAATTATATAATCATATTAGTATGTTGTAGTAAACAAACAGAAACATAGTCATTTCACTTGAAGCGAAGGCCTGGGCCGATTTCAATCAATGCAAGTCCAAGACTCCTCGACAGCTGGGCGTCCCAGTTCTTGTAGCTGTTTTCGGGATAGAAAACCCTCTGGTAAAATGGCTCATTTGTAAATTATTTACCTATTAAACATGGTGATTTTTAATAGCTATGTTAAATGACCAGAGGGTATAACTACTTCTATGATTTTTTGGTAGCACTTCAAGATTTCTGGAGAAATTTCTGGGGACATATATGTACATGTAGATTCTATCACTACTGTGGATGGATGCGAAATCCTGAAAATCATCAAAAAGGTGGTTGAATACGTAGAAACAATGGGATACAGGACCTTTCAATTGGTAAAGGATTCGGAACAAATCAACAGTTTCTAGGTTTTGATCAGCACAAATTTGTGGATGTGACAGGATGTGTTTTTTTTGAAAACGGAGGGACTGATCCCCAGGAAATTGTGGCATTTACTGATGATGGTCCGGTGAACATATCAGACAAAATTGTGAAACGGTAGGTGTTGCATATCGAATGTTGAAGCAACATGTAGGATTTAAGAATTAATCATCGATCATCCTGATGTAGAAACAAACATGTGGGATGTACGAGTGATACTGATTTGGAAGCAAACATCTGGGGTTTGCCAACAAGATTTGGAATTGTGGTGATTTGCCGGCAAACGTATGAGTTTCCCGCCCAGGGTTGTGAAATCTTTTGATTTGCATACATCGAGTTGTGAAATCTTTTGGAACTAGTTATATTACTTATATTATTCAACTAGACGTTTATTGCAATATTTTCTTCAGTGCACAAAAAAAACATATTCTCAGTTCTCAGTGCAATGGGTTAATCAATGTGTTTCCATATGCAAAAAGCGCATTTAAATAATAATACCAATAATTGTATATTATATATATATGTTGAGTGCAAGACCGCCACAGTATGTAGAATATATACACATGTATGGACAACACATCAACAGTAACATACATATTGGGACATTGATCTACCGAAAGCTTTAGGTCAGTTCCGACCATGGAATCTCTGGGCCCAATGTGGTTGGAGAGGCGAGCGGTTCACCCAGGAGAAGCACCAGAAGTTTACTAAGGCGGTACCAATGTCAACAAACATGTAAGACTTTATTTTGGGGCAACCTTTCCAATTACATCATCAAATCTCAAGGGAATTGATTAATCCGGTGTTGATGTCTTTTCATTGTGAGTTACACACCATTTTGATCCAAAAGTTGTCAATTATGGGCCAACACACCAAGACTCTGGGAGTCTATTCATTGTTTTTGGTACAGTTTGGTATCTCCGTACCTCCTTTTATTTGGACACAAACTGACGATCTTTCTTGTCCTGTCTGTCTCACTTGGCCCGCCCTGCTCTTGCACGCAATGACTTGCTTTCTCGCTGCGTTGTTTGCGGGTCCAGATCAACTCGAAGAGAAATTATAAGACAACTCACAACCTGAAAAGGCCAACATTTTCTGATTTCAGCAAATGTTTTTATTGACATTTTAATGCAATCACCCAAAGCGCTTGGGGAGATGTTATGCTAGCAGCTGGCATTTGGTTGTTCCTACAGACATGTGTTTTTGTGTGTGTGTGTCTTCAAGTGTCCCGTAAGAAGGGCTTAGCCAATCTTGAAGGAAACCACATTTCAGCGGTGCTGTTGCTATGTCTCGCGCTGTGCGTCGACCTCACCTGGCAGTTCTTGCGGCGTTTCTGAGTGGCGTAGCTGCATGTTTTTCTGCCGGGTGTCGAAAATTCAGGTCATTCCTGCTGCATGTTTCCTGATATTTCTGAAGGTGAGTGAGGTGATTATTAGGCTGATTTAGGCTGCTTTGACCTTGGCAGCTACTTTTATTTCTGATGTTGAAGTTTTTCAATTTGGACCGACTCTGAGATCCAAGTCTTTCATATGAACCTTGCCAGACGAACACAACCCGAAATCCAGCCAGTCAGAGACCAACCAAGACCACCCTGGCCGGTGAAGCTTTGGGGTCATCCCAGCCATATCCACCTGAAACATCAAGCCGACCACCGTTTGGGTCCCCGGTGATCCTCAAGGTCTTTGGGCCTTCAACGCCTTCGCTGTGGGCTTTGGGGCCGCGCAGAGCCCCAGCAGGCGCGCGCCATTTTGCCGATTTTGCGCCGCCCTGGATCCATGGAACTGGGCTTTCGGGTTGAACATGAACCCAGTATTGGGTAATGAACTAATTGTTAATTAGTTAACAATTGTGGTAGATCCCATTTTATTATATTTTATTTACCCTCTGGTTATTTAACATAGCCGTGGAAAATAGCCCTGTTTAGCTATGAAAAATGGTGATTTTCCATGGCTATGTTAGATAACCAGATGGTAATAATGAACTAATTGTTAATTAGTTAACAATTGTGGAATTAATATTGTTAATATGTTTAATATTGGGCAACAATTGTTCAACTTAGTATTCATGTTCAACCCAGTATTCTGGGTTTAACTGCATTTTGGAAAGTGATTAGCTAATTGTTGATCCAAGTATTCCGAATCCGCTTAAATGGTCAAATGTTATTTCATACGCTTCAGCATTAAGCAACACCCTCAAAGGCATTGAGGCAATGATCAACGTTAAATGTCGTCAAATTTGATTATATAGTGCTTTTTTATTATACTATTGAATCATTAGCCTATCGATCAGAGTGGCCGCTTGGCTTGATGAAGAAAAAAAGGCCAAAAAGGCCAAAAAGGCGCGTCATGATTTTCACCATTGTTTGATGGCCATGAGTTGCGTTTTTTTTCTTGCCTATTTTCAGACAGACCCGTGTATCCCATTTTATTTACCCTCTGGTTATCTAAAACAGTTCGCCATGGTATAGATGGCCCATAGAAATAGATGGTTTACCTTCTAAAAATGGTGGATCTTTCCATAGCTATGTTAGTCATAACCAGATGGTAACGTTTCCCCAAGAAATGTTCACATGATGGTACCGGGTACCCAAGAAATGATGGGCTGTTGCCAACATCCAATGATATTGTGAACATTCCCGTTTTTTAAGTGAGTTATCACCATCATATTCCCATTAAAAATGTTTGGTTTGACCATCATGTTGGTGAATATGAATTACATTCTCATGAAAATTCACATCAACACGATTCATCTCAGGGTGAAAAGTATATCATATTCCATCCTGATATCATGCAAAGATATCTTGGATTCTTCCTTTTCTATGGGTGAAAGTGAATTATACTCCCATCATATGATATCATTAATGTAGACGGATATGTACCCATGATATCAGGAACCCAATCAGGTACCCAATGGAACGCTACGTTCCCGGGTCGTCCCGGGTGGGTTTTTCGCAGGAAACGAAAGGCGGTGAACAAAGAGGAGCTGAAGGCTGACCACGGAGCGAAGGCAGACGCCATTGAGAAGTCGCTCGGATACTGAGAGGACATAAAGACACATTTGGATACCCTCTGGTAATTTAACATAGCTATTGAAAATGGCCATTTATAGTGGATTTACCCATTGAAAATGGTGATTTTCCATAGCTATGTTAGTTTACCAGAGGGTATATTCTGATATATTATGATATAGCAATCCCTCCCCCAAAAAAATGTATTATGTTGGTAACATTTGGTTTTAGGTTTTATGAATGCTTCAAAAAAGACCGATATCATCTATTGGGGTATTGCTGTACATTATACATCATTATACTATACTGTGGTGTACAATGCATACTGTCAAGCTCGGATTAACAGACGCTGGTTGCTTCAAATTCCCGGGGGCGGAGAGGGATCCTCGAAAAGAATGAGGAATTGGGAATTTAGATGGCACTCGTACCCACTGAATTAGACAAGCCAGTGGTTTATGAATCTGGTTGATATGATACTGACGTCGTTTATGTGTGTACACTCATATATATATATAATCTCATATATATATATATTATACATATATTTATACAACATGCAAACGTATGTGATGCTTTAGCCTATGTACACAAAGAACAAACAATCTGTGTATATATACGGTATATATACACATTTTCATCTGAAGACACATTTGTATATGTTCATGATACATCTACACAACGTAGCTCTACTTGATATACAAAATACATAATTATATATATATATATACATATGTATGATTGAATTGTCACAACAATTTCAACAAAAGATGTGAGACAATGCTGATACATTGAATAGTTGATAATACCTATATGAGGATACGATCAATCTGCACAAAAAGGATGTGAACAATTACATAGACATACTATATACGTATTATACCAGTGAACATATGATATATTGTACTTACAGGTCTTGTTTATTTTAAATATTTATTTTACCAATTATATCCATATGTATCTATATATATATGGTAAGCGGCCCCTCCAGGGCCTACCTTGAAGCCACTGGAGGGTACCCTGCTGTTTACATATATTGTGAATGAAAAGCGTGTCATTTAAAAATACTGGAAAATACGCAGTAAAATGCAGTTGGGAAAATTATATTAAGATGAATGAATGACATGAATTCAATGAAAAGGAACACTTTTATATAGAGAGCCAGAAATTGGCCTCCAAAAGCAGTCCAAGCAAAAAAAGTCTCTGAAGAATCACATGTAATTTGGATAATGAGCAAAAGACTAATCACTGAATGTAACCTTAGGAAAACCCAAAAAAACATTTTTCGAAACATAACAGATGGTTTCAGCATAAAAATATGATTTTTGGTTTTACCTTAGTTTGTTTCTTGGTTTCCTTGAGAGGTTTTTTTTGTTTTGGAATCAAAACAACCTAAAAACCTCATGGATTTTTTTTTCATCAAAGAGTATCATTTCACCTGTATAGTTTTTTTGAGTTGTCTTGAGCTCAAAAACTATTTTGTTCCATATTTTTTGCGTTTTTCATTCCAGCACATCTCGAAAAAAAACAAAAAAAAGGTGAAATGATACTTGTTGATGAAAAACCAATTTTTCCATGATTTTTTTTTAGGTTTTTTGGATTCCAAAACCAAGAAAACAAAGACCGTCTCGAGGAAACCAACAAACCAAAAACTAAGGTAAAACCAAAAATCCACTAAATTTGGCTGAAACCATCTGGTCTGTTTCATTTTTTTTGTTTTTTGTTTTACCTTAGTTTTTTTTTGCTCTGTGGAGGATCTAACGGAAACTACTAGTTGTAAGAGCTACTGCATCTTTCTATTGAAAACAATTTGTTCAAGGAAAGATAGCATGTTTGTCAAGGAAGACGGCATATTTGAAAGAAAGGTCCCTTCCTCAAATTCATCGTGTTGAAAGAAGCGATGTTTAAAAGAGACACTGTATAAATTGAAAAATCCTACCCTCTTACATTTTTCAATGTTTTCTAAAGTCAGTATATACTTCATTTCTTTGGAACCAATAGTGCGTTACTTGGAATGAAGATTCCCTTGTTGAGAACATTTGGGTCAAAAAACGCTTCATTGTTTAGGTGAAAACCGCCTCTTTTGAAGAACATTGACTTTCTTTGCAGGAATGTTACGTAGATATTTACAAAGGATCCTCAATACTTCACGGAATGCTATATCCTTCAAATAAACGTGCCCGTTGAGAACAACGGACATTGTCAATCAGAATTGCTTCTACCATTGGAAAGCAATGCTATGCATTTGAAGGGACTCAAAATTTTCTTGAAAAGGAATATTGTATCATTTTGAAAGAAACTCTTCACATTTGCAGGGGCGGCAATACTGCAAATTTTGCAAGAGTACTGAGTACTGCTTCCTTAAAGGGACATGTTGCTTTCAAAAGTTGGTATGTATTTCTTTCCTTTAGATACTGCATACTTGAAATGAAAAAGTGTTTGTTTGAAAAGGAGCTGTCCTTTTTCAAGAAATGCTGCATTTTCTGAATGGAAATTGCCTCTTTCAAAAAACATTGCACTTGTGTACAGGGATGCTTGGAAGGAATATCACATAGATTTCAAGTGGGATACATTGTCAAGGGGGACACTGCATCTTTTGTAAAGGGGTACTGTGCATTTTGCCACAGAAGGGTTTCCTTCTTGAAGGAATTGTGTGGTTTGTACGTGTGTGTGTGTATGCCAAACTTTGTAAAAGGAGATCTGCATACGTTACATTTAAAATGTTTATTTGAGAAGAAGATCTGCTTCTAACAAACTTGCATTTGTTTAAAGAAAAGGTGTATTCTTAAAAAAAACGGCACTTATTTAAAGGAATCCAACTGTTTGAAACCAAAGGGTGCTTTTGTAAGTAATCCTGCATCCTTTGAATAAAACATGTGTGTTGAAAGCTGAATATATTTTCTTAACATAGACTGCTGTTTTAAGATGCTTTAAGAAAGAGTTTCTTGAACTTCAAGTAATACTAAATATTTGAAAGAAATAAGTCATGCATTCCTTTTGTGAAGCGATACTACGCTTTTCGGAGACAACAATGCATGTGTTTGCAAGCTGTGTTGACGGAAGGCTGTGTTTTTCAAAGTGTGTGTGTGTGTTTGTGTATACTGTACACTCAACTTTCTGAAAGGGGGAAGCTGCCTACTTGACATGAAATATGTTTGATGGAACACACAAGATAACGATCCAGGGACCTGGATCAAAATTGAAGCTCCCAGAAACCAACATCGATGATTTTCAAGCTCCGTTTGAAACTAGTCATGAATGATTTTATAATAGTTTAAACTTCGAGAGGTAAAAAGCAACAATTTTCAAGTTCCACTGGGTTCAGATTGTTCTCTTCACAATAATGTGTTTTTGGAAAGGGCATGGATCCAAATGCTGACGCCGGTCATTTTTGATTTGCAATGATCGAGAATGATGACAAAGTGGTTTTTGAAGTGCTATTAAAGTAAATATGTCAGTATTTAGAAATAAAATCAGTTCTCTACATCTATGTATATATAGGGGTGTTTTTCAAGACTCACTTATGATAAACATTGATAAACATCATTGAAATCTTTGAACAGGTAGGCACTGGAGGGGCCGCAAAACGCCGAGGATCCTGAAGGGCGGCGCCGCAGGGAGCCCGGAAGACATGGTCCGGGCGCGCTTTTCGGCGTGCCGCAGCAAGGATTCCGTCTTCATGGCGAAGACGGAGGTGGATTTCTGGGTGCCCCCTGTTGAAACGTGGAGCTTCATCCGGGATGATTCAAAACATATGGTTGACAGCCTCTGTAACTCTGGTAAACTAACATAGCTATTGAAAATTGCCATTTGTAGTGGATTTACCCATTAAAAATGGTGATTTTCCGTAGTTACGTTAGTTTAACAGAGGGTAGTTGATATTGGACATATGGTTGATATATTGGAGATCGAAGCTAATTTAGTTTATTTATCAACCATTTAAAGAACTGGGGGGACATAGTCCAGTGCATGGGGTTTAACCACCCAAAAATAGGCGATTCCAATCAGAAAGAATCCGGTCTGAAACAGCACACAGTGTGGATTCATAATGATATATATATATATATGTTTGATTTATGATAGGGGAGTTGGTTCCTAACTACGTTAAGTGCTGAGTTTAAGGTGATTATAACATAGTTAGATTGGTTGACTCGCGGCAATTTTACAAAGCGCCAGAAATTGCGTTGCGGTTGATTTTTCAAAAACTGCAAGGATCCGACCGTGATTTGATGTCACCGTGAGAACTGGACAATCCACTGTGAAAGTATATATATATACCCTCTGGTTATGACTAACATATCCATGGGAAATGGCCCATAGAAATAGATGGTTTACCTATTAAAAATGGTGATTTTCCAAGGCTATGTTAAATAGCCAGATGGTATATTATTTCACGTTTATGTCAAATTACTGAAGGGTACGGGTACTACAAAAAATCTGTGATAGCATTGTCCGGTTCAATGAGGATAACAACACCTCTATTGATTGGAGCGGTCCTCACTGCTCAGCAGACCCGGCAAATCATGGTGTGGATGCAGTGTTCACCCAGGATAGATCAGGTACAGGTCCAGCTTTTTTTGTCCCAAATTGGATGGGTTCTTAATAACTATATAGGGTTTAGGTTTCGGGCCGAATTGCATCTTTGTTTTTGACACATGAATAGTAAAACGTTCAATTTCAAACGGACATTCCCCTTTGTTCAAATTTGTTCATTCATTAAATCCCTCCTACTGGACATATATTTCAGTTTGTGTTGTGGTGGTTGTTTAGATCCTGGTTGGTGGTTTCAAACATTTTTTATGTTCCATAATATATGGGATAATCCTTCCCATTGACTTTCATATTTTCCAAGATGGTTAAAACATGTTAAAACTACCAACCAGGATCTATATTTCTGAATAGTTCTGAAAGGTAAACTGTTCCCCTGATTGTCTGCTGATTGTCTGCTTCCTCCCCGTTTTGGCTGCTTCCTGGTGACCCTGGTGAGGTGGATCCCTTGAAATCCAAGCTGAGCAATCGCGTAAAGGCCTGGGGTATTTGTTCCTGGTCGCAGAAGTCGCAGATCGCGGTGAGGTGTGGATAATCTGTGTGGATAATTTCTGGTTGTCGATGTTGTCTGTCTATTCTATTATTTACATGTAAAAACAGACATGCTCACATATAATTTAATAAAATATTCGAAGGAAGTTTAGAAGTCAAGCTTCCGACAATATGGACAGATGAAAAGCAGAGCAGGGAAGAGGCAGAGAGAAGAGGAAGATTAGAAGAAAGAAGAGTAGAAGAGTAGAAGAGAAAGAGTAAGAAGAAAGAAGATGCAGATGCGCAAAAAGGTAGGAAAGTCGCGAAACACTGTGTTTTTCCAATGATTTGTGGCTCCGGAGGGTCAAAAAGTAGGCTCGCTAAAGCGGCGGGTGCGGAGCCAGCTGGCCAGATGAGTGATGAAAAATTGCACGCCGTTGTGGCGCGAAGCACATTTCGAAGTCAAAATGTACACCATTGTCGGACCACTTTTGGAAGTTACAATGTCGAAAAAGTGCACGCCGTTGTGGCGCGAAGCACATTTCCCAGTGAAAATGTACAAAACACCATTCTCGGACCACTTTTGGAAGTTGAGACGTCGAAAAAGTGCACGCCGCTGTGGCGCGAAGCACATTTCGAAGTCAAAATGTACAAAACACACCATTCTCGGACCACTTTTGGAAGTTGAGACGTCGAAAAAATGCACGCCGCTGTGGCGCGAAGCACATTTCGAAGTCAAAATGTACAAAACACCTCAGTGTCGGACCACTTTTGGAGGTTCAGATGTCGAAAAAGTGCATGCCGCTGTGGCGCGAAGCACATTTCGAAGTCAAATTTTGGAGGTTCAGATGTCGCTTCGCTTCACTGCACTACACTACATTACGTTACACTACGCTCCACTACACTACACTCCACTACAGTACACTACATTACACGACACTACAATTACAACTACACAACTACACTCCACTACACTCCACTACACTCCACTACACTCCACTACGCTACAACTACAACTACAACTACACAACTACACTCCACTACAATACACTCCACTACACTCCACTACACTAAATTACACCACACTACACTACATTACACTACACTACACTCCACTACACTACACTACATTACACTACACTACCTTCCACTACACCTCACTACATTACACTACACTCCACTACACTACAACTACAACTACGACTACACAACTACACTCCACTACACTCCACTACACAAAATTACACTACACTACATTACACTACACTACATTACACTACACTACACTACATTCCACTACACTCCACTACACTACACTACATTACACTACACTACATTATATACACTGAATGACACTGCACCACAGATAGACAGGTAGACAGATAGACAGATAGATAGACAGATAGACAGATAGACAGATAGATAGATAGATAGACAGGTAGACAGCTAGACAGATAGACAGATCAAAGAGAGAGAGAGAGAGATAGATAGATAGATAGATAGATTCGATAGATAGATTCGATAGATAGATAGATAGATAGATAGACAGACAGACAGATAGATAGATAGATAGATACATAGAAGATATTCTGGTAGGTAAGTAGATAGTCAGAGAAAGAGAGAGAAAGAGAGGAGACCTCAAGCACCTTTCGGTCCATCAGTGGATGCGCTCTGCCATCCCTGATTCACAACAGCCAATCTCTCCTATAGGTTTCCTATTTTTGAAACTTCCGCCACCGCCTTGTGCGGTACTACTGGGATATAATACGTACTATTGCCTCTGAGATGATCTTCATCCAGAAATGGGATTATTGTCTGCTGGCTTTCTCCAAGCCGTGGACGAGTTGAAACCAGCTGTTCCTCCCTTTCATGCCCAAGGTTTTGGTACCGAGAAGGGCGATGAATACGTGCCTGGGTTTTTGCAGCGTACTTTTGGGGATGTTTGGGGTCATTAATTACCCAAAGGCTTTGAAGCGCTTGGGATTTCACTACCATCAACAAAACTCATCAGAAATCTATAAACATCTGACTTTAGTGAAAAACATGGAATTGAACTGGAAGATGGATACCCTTTGGTAATCCAACATGGTTGTGGACAAATTATGTGCACATGCGATGCTCTATTTTCATGTTGATGTTCATCGGAGGAACTATGTTCCAGCCCTGGAAATGTTAATGTTGTACAATCTACCTACTGCGGCCCGCTTTTGGATACAGCTGGGGGTGTACCTTTAGACCCCAATCGATTGATGGGTGTTGCTGTGGTTCAACAAGCACTTGCAACTCAAACGAGCATGCTAGATACAGATGATTGACTGAGACTGGGTCCAAGATAGCTGACTGATAAGGTATGTTCTACATGCAAAAAATCAAGCGATAATTTCACAAGCGTTGAGATTGTGAAATTCATTCACAATTCCATATATGCTATGACACATGCAAGGGTTGCCTGGATTTTTTGCGACAGCAATCCATTGACACCTTAGTTCCCGAGTCATGGCTAGGATCTGACTAACGACAAGCACGTCATGCACTGAAGTTCGGTGTTTTCTTCGATGTTGTTGTTCACCTTGAATAGTACCCTCTGGTAAACTAACATAACTATGGAAAACCACCATTTATAGTGAAATTTCCCCATGAAAAAATTGTGATTTTCCATAGTTATGTTAGTTTACCAGAGGGTACTTCATGGTACCCTAAAGCGTGAGTTTCAGTACCCTAAAGCAAAACGTACTTACTGTAAGACTTGTAGCTGGAACATTTGTCTGCTTGATTTATTGATTTGCTATGGGTGCTTGGTTGGTGATGTGACAGTTGGATTCTTGGTAGCTTTCTTCACAACTTCATCAAATGCTCAGTTCCTGAACTTGAAGTTCCTTCACCTTCCCAAATCTGGCGACAAAAACGGGGTGGAACAAAAGACTGTGGGGACGACTTCAAGAGGCCTTGTTGCTGAATGTTTCTTGAGGCTACTGAAAGTGGTTGCTAAGTTCCGCATCCCCTGATTGAAATCCCCTTTGCATATCCCCATTATATCCCCTTTGCATTTGCATCCCCAGTATATCCACATGAAATGGTTGGTTCCTAAGGGTTTCTTACCTTTGTCCCAAATTGAGGGAGTTCGAAATCACATTTTTTGACGGTGAAAAAAATTGTGCTTGGACCCGCCTCTAGGACACGGAGGCGGGGAAAGCGGCCAACTTGCGGGAAGTTGAAAAGTTGGAAATTCTGGAGGCCTCTGGAAATGAGGTGGAGTTCAAAATTTATTGCTCCTTGGCAGACATTAACAGATTGTGGATGGGGATATGGGAGAGGAATGAAGAGGATACAGTATTTAAGATTTGTCAAAACCAAGATATTGTTCTTTGGAGACAATGATCAATGATAAAATTGTCGACATTTGCTGCTCCTTGGTTGGTATGCAGGATGGCAAGGGATGTGAAAAAAACATCCTACTGTATGATTTTGTAGTGTTTCTTAGCAGATGGACATCATGGATTCATTTTGGCTGGGGATATTTCACATTCGTCAAAACTATATAAGCTTGTTTCTTGGCATTGGGGAGATTTAAACTTGTTTCTTCAGCAGATGGTCAGAATAGAATCGAACTTGCAAGGACATGGACTAAGTTTTGGTAATTTGACATAACAACGGACAATTACCCTCATAGTAATAGAATATTTGGGCCATAGTAATAGATTTTGACATATAAATGGCCCATTTAACATATCTGGTTGGTGGTTTGGAACATGAATTTTATTGTTCCATATATTGGGAAATTTCATCATCCCAACTGACTCTCATATTTTTCAGAGGGGTAGGTGTACCACCAACCAGTATATTTTGTTTCATAGGTATATCCTCTCTAAATGGCCCATTTTCGAACATAGTCCAGTTGGGCCCTTGACTTGTCCAAAAATGGGTGTCGAATCTGGTTGACCCTTTAGTTAACAAACATAGCTATGAAAAAAACATCCATTTGAAATAGGGAAATCTGTAGATGGTGTAATTTCCATAGCTATGGTAGTTTCAGGCATGCGGCTGATACGGCGCCCTTGGAAGGGTTGCCAATTTTGAGATGTGCCAGTTACGATCCCTTGGAAGGGTTGCAAATTTCAAAAATGAGGCTTGCGGAAATGGGGGTATAGGATTTGATTTTTTTTGAGTTTTTAACATGTTGCACATGCTGTCGTATGATCATCAGGGGGGGTTGGGGGTGGGGGGTGGAGCGGTGTATTAACGTTCTTGACGAGCACTTCCTTTACGTTACGGAAGATGCACACGTTGCGCATGCTGTCGTATGATCATCAGGGGGGTGGGGGTGGAGGGTGGGGGGGTGTATTAACGTCCCTGACGAGCACTTCCTTTACGTTACGGAAGATGCAAACGTTGCACATGCTGTCAGTTGTGTCAAAGATTATCCCCACAAAAGGTTCAAGTTGGCCCAAGTCAACCACAAACAAAATATCTTTACTAAGACTAAGACTTATCATTTTCGAGGTCGTTTGTGGGATAAATCCTATAGAACCATTGTTGCTGGTACTCAACAAATGGATGGAACATGGAAACACTTGAAAAAATGGCGACCTCCGTCGATGCTCCACAAAAAAAAACAACACGTGCACAAAAAAAAGGTACACTTGGGCCTACAGCTGGACATGGCGTCACAGCGCTGCCTTGTTGCAGACTGTGGCTTCTACGTTGCCACAAGCGCTCTAGCGTGGAGAAGAGGAAAAAACTGGAAGAGTGAATGTCGCCCTGATATGATTCGGATGATTGAGAATCATAAATTTCTAATGTTTTTTTTGACCCTTGAAGAGCAAAATCGCGTCACTGCGCTGGCGAAACGCAAATTTTCACTCTTGAGTCACACGCCTGCCAATCGAAATGAATGTCCATGTTGCAAACATTTTGTGACGACTCCTGCGAATACCAGCATTTTGTCTATTAGCCTCAAACATCAGAATTTCAATTTCGTCACCCTTACAAGGGTGCCGAGTCAACCGGTTGCCATAGTTTCACCAGATGTTATGTTCAAAAAACAACGAAATGGGAGGTAATGGGACTGATTTGGAGTCTTCTTATCTCCACATCGGTCACTGCAGGTGCTGATGGGACCCTGCTGGAACGCAGCGTCATGAAGGAGGACGAGAAGTGGGGCTGGGTCTATTCCGGTGAGTCCAAAAAGGACGAATGGCTCTGAGCTGTGGCGGTGCCACAAGGATCCACAAGGCTCTGAGTGGGCGAGCCATCGGCGACGACTTGACCATAAAGTGATGGTAAGAGGAAGCCCTATTCACCTGCCCATGGATAAGGAGACTGAAGATAAGCATCCATAATTGTGGGACATGTCTTTTGATGTTATATTTGGGTGTGTTAATGTGTTATACGAGCAAACCGAGCACATATGAAATCAAACAGACTCTGACGGAAAGGAAACCAGGATGGGATCAAAAAGGGCATTGCAGTCATAGGGTCAGTGGCTCATGGACCAATTGAGGGTTAATATGGTTAATGTTTTCCAATAGTTTAGCGCCGTTTAGCGCCACTTGTTCAGAACATTGTTCTGTGTTGTTGCATTGTTTGTGCGTTGACTTTTCTCGAAGTACCGTCCCAGCAGTTGAGTATTGTTTGTTCGGATTTCGCAGGTGATTCAGATTTGCGTGTCAACACACATCCCACCGCCTTGAAGGCTCCACATATCGTGCTTGAAATCTGTGAATTTACTCGTTTGAAGTGTTGCGACTGGTTCCCATGGGATTTCAAGGCCAGCACCCTTGGATTCTACAAATACTACATGAAACCCAACGGTCCGTTTCTCTCTACTATGAAATCAGCTTAGAAACCAATGACCGCGGTCGCATGTTGGTTCCAACGGGTGCTCTTGTGCTGTCCGTCCCCAAGCACCAGAATCCAAAAGGTTTGATGAGCCATCCATATATATATGGGGGTTTCCGTACATGGGGGTACCCCTAAATCCATTTATAGATGGGTTTCCCCTTATAAACCATCCAGCTTTTGGGGTACCCCCCATGACTATGAAAACCCCCATATAGACAGAACTGTACCCTACACATCCTGCACTGGAGCAAGCTGGCCCTCCTTGATTGCCAAGTTTTCTGCTGGAAGAGTTGCTGCGAAGGCACCCCAGCATTTTTCGTATCCAATGGTTTGCAGCGACAGGACTTGCAGAGAAAAAACGATATGAAAAGATCGTGGTGTACCGAAATTTTATGCGATTACTCTATTCCCTAGAATGTTAAATAGAACCAACCAAAAGCGTGGTTTATTAATGTTTATTGTTGAATATGTATGTATATATATATATATATCATAATATATATATATATGTTCATATATGTTCATATATGTTCATATTTATTTTGGGGCCACTGTGAGGGATGTGAAACAATATATACTTTTTTGTGATGATATTTAATAATCATAGAACTAGCAATAATAATGATAATGTTAATCATAATCATGATTTATATTCATATTAGTATTTAATATCATATAGTCTAACATGAAATAATTTATAGTTTTTATCATAATTTATTTTCATATAGTATAATGTCATGTAATTTAATTTAGTATCACATAATCTCAATATTATATCATATCATATCATATAATGTCATATAATATAGTTTAACACCATGCCATATTACATCATATGATATAGTTTACTGTAATATAATATCGTTTCATATATTGTATTACGGTATGATATAATATAATACCCTCAAGTTGGAAGGTTCTAGAATGCCCCCCCCCTGGGGATAAACACGGAGGGTTCTAGAATGAAAAAAAATCATTGTAGAACCCCCGGTCCCGTAAGCATTGTAGAACCCTGGAAGCTTGTATAATACAGTATAATATATTTTATAGTATATTATAATAGCATATGATGATGTATCTGTACGATTTAATTTGACGTCACGACGTCACCCCGAATTAACGAGGCAGAATTTTGAAATTAAGGGGATGTGTACAAAAAGTGCAGAAGGTCAAATAAAATCAAATAAGGCCTTAACAACGTTGCAGAGAAATAAAGCTATTTAATGCTACTTCATGATATTTCAGCATTGGTCTATAATACCAACAGTTGATTTGAAAACACATTGATCTGGAATGTCACAATTTTTCTTGTGGAGAGGAGGGAAGGGTTCTAGAATGGTTTCCTGCATGTACCAAAGTGTGATTCAACATCTGTAGCTCATGGATTCCATTTCAGAACGCGTAGATGTAGCTCTATACACAGAAGGTCAAATAAGATCAAATAAGGCCTTAACAACGTTGCAGAGAAATACAGCTATTTAATGCTATTTCATGTTATTTCAGCATTGGTCTATAGTACAAACAGTTGATTTGGAAACACATTGATCTGGAATGTCCCAATTTTTCTTGTGGAGACGAGGGAAGGGTTCTAGAATGGTTTCCTTCATGTACCAAAGTGTGATTCAACACCCGTGGCCCATGGATTCCATTTCAGAACGCATAGATGTAGCTCTATACACAGAAGACCAAATAAGACCAAATAAGGCCTTAACAACGGTATAGAGAAATACAGCTATTTAATGCTACTTCATGATATTTCAGCATTGGTCTATAATACCAACAGTTGATTTGGAAACACATTGATCTGGAATGTCCCAATTTTTCTTGTGGAGAGGAGGGAAGGGTTCTAGAATGGTTTCCTTCATGTGTCAAAGTGTGATTCAACATCCGTGGCCCATGGATTCCTTTTCAGAACGCATAGATGTAGCTCTATACACAGAAGGTCAAATAAGATCAAATAAGGCCTTAAGAACGTTACAGAGAAATACAGCTATTTAATGCTACTTCATGATATTTCAGCAGTGGTCTATAATACCAACAGTTGATTGGAAACACTGGACCATTACAAGAAGTGAAGATGTTGAAGAGTTTGACGCATGAGTGCATCATCGAGTATATCAAGTTTTGGATGATTTTCATGATTTTTTGAAGGGTGGAAGATACCATTTCAGAACCCATTTTAGAACCCAAAAACGGAATAGCGGTCAAAAATTTTAGGTTCTAAGACCACCCTTGTAGATTCCATTTTAGAACCCATATTTGGGTTCTAAAATGGCCCCCAAGGGGGTTCGAAGCAACTTGAGGGGATATAATATATTCATGCGAGTAGGATCACTTGCATTTGTAGATATCGACATTCTTACACATGGCTAGCCTGTAGATACCGCACCTGCAAGTAAAGCAATTTGTTTGGCCCATTCTGGGAGACGGATATCTCTCAAGTCATTCTGATGCCCAAATAGTTGTAACACTCCAGATGCAGAGGCCAAACTGAAACCAGTACCTGCCTCAGACATCAACATTTACAGTAAATGTTGCTCTACTATTGAAGGGGTTTTTCATGGAACATCCTGAAAGATAGCAAGATTAACCAACCGGATCACCTCCCTGAATCAATGGCGTCAGGCATGTGGATTGTGAATCCTTCGCAGAAGTGTGGATCATGGTCACTGACACAGGTCGGCATTCGTCCGGCTGCCTGGTTGTGCTAAGGGTGTGCCGCTGCTATGGGTGTCTCATGTGTAATCCGTCAGCCACCAGGATGATTCCTACAGTAATTAGGGGTAACCCCGGAATCATCTAACATGAGACTAGTTTTGCATTCTTTTCTATTGAACCCCATGGCTTTAGGGTACAGCGGAACTGTACATCCTATTTGTTGGACATATCCAAATCCGAATCCGCATTGGCTAAATGTGGTTCAATCCCATTTTTTTGAAGATTAGACCCCCTGTGTTTGATAGTCATGGGGAGAAAATGACGAGTTGGAGCCTCTACTGCTTGGAGCGACGTGCTGAGGTGCATGGCTAGCCCATGGCAGCATGGCTATGTCACGGCTTTTGCGATGTAAGATGCAGTGTTTCAATATATATATATAGGTGAACTTATATAGATATGTTTGAAATTATTTATATATCTATATACTGTATATAGTTGTATCATTTGGATGTAAAATTCATTATTGTGCATTGTGCTTCATTGTTGACATGTTTCAAAGTTATCCTGATCCGGGGGACTCTGCTCCATGAATCCAAACATAATATATTGCTGTTTTCTTTTTAAAATATGCATCTATGCACGTGTGTGATCTAATAAATATGTATATATATACACCTTTTTTTACAAGACACACGGTATAGAACAATTTTACATATTTAAATATTTATATAACTGTATATATGTTTATATATTTAAATATCGTACATACAATTATAATATGTATTATTATTACTACTGTATTAATTATTCTTATTATTATCATTATTTTTGTTATTATTAAATATTTATATAACTGTATATGTGCATTTGTTGTGGCGAACTAGACCCAAGACCAAACTGGTTGTGACACCTAAGTGACACCTAAGTGACACCTAAGTGACACCTAAGTGACACCTAAGGTGGCCGGGCAAGGCCTTCGTAGAGATCGGGCGCGGGTGCCCATTTGGACTATACTTTTTCTGGGGGGATCAACATTACTTGGACTTGAAAAGGGTGGTTCAGTTCTGGCTATCAGCCGGAAGGTATCCTGTCTGCCAGATGACCACAGTAGATTGTCACATGAACCCTGCTGTTCTGTTTGTCTCCCATAAGATCGGAGACCAAACATTGCAGACATGTTCATTTTGAGTACTAAACCATCTAGTTTTGGGGTCTCCAATTCAGAAACCACCAGATATTATGCAATGTAACATGTTTCAGTGCACAGTTGCCCTTAACAAAAAACATGTTATTTTTTAAATTGTTATATGTTATTTTTTCAACTTGAAAACGACAGCCATTGTACTGTTGGAAGAACCGGCCCATGGATGCTTCAGCATATCAATCTCATTTCTCACAGGGACGTTTTTAGTATGGATAATGTTAGAAAAGCACAAATCAACCACCCTTATGTATGGTAAATTCGGGGATGGACCCGTAATGATCCCAGTGATTTGGGAGTACAGGGATTCCATGGGTGAAAGGACCCGATTATCATCCCATAACAATATTCAATTAAATGCTTTTAGGCAATGGCAAAATTCCCATAGTAATGAAGGTTGCAATAGGATAGCTATACCAATAGTACCGCACAAGGCGGTGGCGGAAGTTTCAAAGATAGGACACTATATAGAAGAGGTGAGTTGTTGCGATGCATGGATGGCAGAGCGAATCCACTGATGGACCGAAAGGTGGTTGGAGTTGTGTTTTTTGGAGTGGTTGCAATGTTTGCAGTGGTCACCTCACCCACAACTGCTGGATGTAGTGTGGTGTAGTGCAGCTGTAGTTGTATATGTAGCGTAGTGGAGTTGTAGCTGTAGTGTAGTGCAATTAGTATAGTGTAGTTGCAGTTGTAGTTGTGGTGTGGTGTAACGAGTGCAGAGTAATGTAATGTAGTGTAGCGTGCTGTAGTGTAGTCCAGTGTAGATTAGTGTAAAGTAGTGTAGTTGTAGCTGTAGCTGTAGTTTTAGTTTGTGTTTTGTAGTGTAGCGTAGTGTAGTGTAGTGCATTTGGTGTAGTGTAGTGTAATGTAGCGTGGTTGTAGTGGCAGTTGCAGTTGTAGTTGTGTAGTGTAGTATAATTTGTGTAGCTTATTGTTGTGTAATATAATGCAGTGTAGTTGTAGTTGTAGTTGTAGCTGTAGTTGTAGTAGTAGTAGTAGTAGTTGTTGTTGTTGTTGCTGTTGTTGTTGTGGTAGTTGTAGTTGTAGTTGTAGCTGTTGTGTCGTGTAGTGTACTGTAACTAGAGTAATTTGTGTAGTGTAATGTAGCATCGTTGTACTCGTAGTTGTAGCTTTAGTGTAGTAATAGTATAGTTGTAGTTATAGCTGTAGTGTAATTAGCGTAGTGTAGTGTAATTAGTGTACTGTAGCTTTGTATTTTTGCATTTGAAGTTGTTCTGGTAGTGTAGTGTAGTTGTTGTTGCAGTTGCAGTTGTAGTTCTACTTGTAGTTGTAGCTGTCTATCTATCTACCTGTCTGTCTGTTTGTTTGTCTGTCTGTCTGTGTCTATCTGTCTCTCGATCTCTCTATCTGCAAGCTTGAAACCGAAGCAATTCTGCGAGATTTCCTCAATTTTCGAAGTTGGCAACATCAAAAACGAATCAATTCTGCGAGATTTCCTCAATTTTCGAAATTGGCAACTTCAACAACGAATCAATTCTGCGAGACTTCTTCAACTTTGCAAGTTGACAACATCAAAAACGAAGCAATTGTGCGAGACTTCCTTCGATAATGGAAAGTTGAGTGCAGAGCTGACGGCCTCGTACCAATGCCTTTTGTGATGTTTCTACTCTATCTGTCTAAAGTCCTGCGCCTGCCACGAAAATGTGATGCCAGGTCATTCGAAGTGCCGCACCTGTCACGCAAAATCATCTTAGCAAACCTGAAGAACTGATGCTCCAAAGTGCAACCCCTCTCAGAAATCAGCGCCCTGACCTCCTAACATCTGTGATGAACATGTCTCTTGTACTGCGCTTGCCACGCGAAATGCATCTTTCCAGATCTGCTTCAAATGTCCCACGCCTGCCATCGTTTTTGTAAATGCTACAAGACCCTCACGTTTTGCTCACTTTTGGCAGGGTGCAGAGAATCCCTTGCGCCTGCCACGCGAAACGACCTCTGAACCTGGTTCGAGCATGTAGTGTTTTTAACATTTTGACTTGGAAATGTGCTTCGCGTCACAACCGCGCGCACTTTTTCGACATCTCAACTCTTCCAAAAATTCAAAAATTGCCCGAAGCTTGTGTTTCGTACGTTTTGACTTGGAGATGTGCTTCGCGCCACAATGGCGTGCAATTTTTCATCTATCATCTCCCCAGACGGCTCCGCACCCGTCGCTTTAGCGAGCCTACTTTTCGACCCTCCGGAGCCACAAATCAGTGGAAAAAAACATAGTATTTCGCGACTTTGCTACCTTTTCGCGCACCTGCATCGTCTGTCTTCTGACTCTTTCTCTTCTCTGATCTTCTCTCTTCTTCCTTTCTCTTCTCTGACTCTTCCCACCTCTGCTTTCCCATCTGTTCATATTGTTGGAAGTTTGACTTCTAAACTTCCTTCGATTAATTGTAATTGTTGGATTTTCCCACTACCTCATGCACTAGTTTCTTTCCAGGTGGCAGTTTCTGCAGCTTCAGAGCGCGCGTCGCCAGGGTGAAGTGCCTAAACCCGCAGGCACGGCCATTGGGCATTCCTTGTGGCGCGCGATGTCATTACCAACAATATGCAGTGGGGATTGATATTGGATTCTGATGGTAGGTTTTTGTTGGTGAATTTTACTAATTACATCAAATTTTAAGTTGCACTCACTGTTTGCTATATGATACCTGCAGTTCGGGCAGAAGCACATGGGGTCGGGTCCCCCAGAAATAAGACTACTGCAATACGCGCCGTTACCGTGTTTGGATATGCTTGGGTCGGTCCGTTGGAGGGGTCAACTGTTCCTCCCACTGCATAGACGTCAGAATCGGATGTCAAATCATGTCTATGAGATGTACCCTCTGGTAATTTAACATCGCTACGGAATATCACAATCCTTTATTGAACAAATCATATTAAATTAGATTATATAGCTATATTAGATTATATACCATAGCTATATTAGATAATTATATACCGGTATCTGGATGTATCGCCAAAATTTATGAAATATGGCGTAAGGACGTGGTTTTGGACAGATAGAATGGTTTGATGAATCAGGATGGAGTGGCCTGGGATTGGTTCAAAATCAAAGCCCTGCTGAATGGGACGCTGACAGGTATGATGAATAACATGGTTTAAGACTGAACATTACATAATTCGGGTCTAAAACTGTAAACCAATATTCCCAGACAGATCCGTACAAACCCTCTCTACTGGCCGAAGGAAGTTTAGAAGTCAAACTTCCGACAATATGGACAGATGGGAAAGCAGAGGTGAGAAGAGTCAGAGAAGACAAGAGAAGAAGAGAGAAGATCACAGGAGAAAAAGAGTCAGAAGAACGTAAATGTTAAAAGCACCGCATGCTCGGACCACTTTTGAAGGTTCAGATGTGTTTTTGCGTGGCAGGCGCAAGGGATTCTCTGCACCCTGCCAAAAGTGAGCAAAACGTGAGGGTCTTGTAGCATTTACAAAAACGATGGCAGGCGTTGACATTTGAAGCAGATCTGGAAAGATGAATTTCGCGTGGCAAGCGCAGTACAAGAGACATGTTCATCACAGATGTTAGGAGGTCAGGGCGCTGATTTCTGAGAGGGGTTGCACTTTGGAGCATCAGTTCTTCAGGTTTGCTAAGATGATTTTGCGTGACAGGTGCGGCACTTCGCATGACCTGGCATCACATTTTCGTGGCAGGCGCAGGACTTTAGACAGATAGAGTAGAAAAATCACAAAAGGCATTGGTACAAGGCCGTCAGCTCTGCACTCAACTTTCCATTATCGAAGGAAGTCTCGCACAATTGCTTCGTTTTTGATGTTGTCAACTTGGAAAGTTGAGGAAGTCTCGCAGAATTGATTCGTTGTTGAAATTGCCACTTTCGAAAATTGAGGAAGTCTCGCAGAATAGCTTTGCTTTCAAACTAGTTAGAAAGAAAGATAGATAGATGGATAGATAGATAGCTAGATAGATAGATAGTTAGGTATACAGAAAGATAAATAGAAAAATCAGGTAAATAGATAGACAGATAGATAGACAACTGCAACTGCACTACACCACGGTACAACTATAATTTCAACTACAACTGCAACTTCTACTACACTTCAACTACAAGTACAACTCCAAATGCACTTCAACTACACTTCAAGTACAAGAACTACAGCTAGAACCACAACTACAACTTCAACTACACTTCAACTACAACTACAGCTTCAACTACAATTACTACATCTACATACAACTACAATTACTAGAGCCACCACAACTATAACTGCAACTTCAACTACAACTGTAACAACTACTACATATACACTACAACTGCAACTTGCAGCTGAAACTGCAACTACAACTACCACTACAACTTCAGCTACACTTCAACTCCAACTTCCACTTCAACTTCAGCTACATTACTACAACAACAATTACCACGACGCTACACTACAACTACAGCTACACCTACAACTACAGTTTTTTTCCCAATAGACTCGTGATTGGCTGGAACGCTTGGCAAATGGATTGCAACTTTGGAATGTATTTGGATTTTGTGTACATATATAAATAAATACAGAAATAAACATATAATAAAAAAAACATATATATATATATATATTAAGAAAATGGCGCCCCTCAGTTTTAAATTGGTTTATGAACCCGCTTAACTATGGATATATTCCCCAAAAAACCATCCTAGTTTGCCTTGTTGTGTGGTTCCCACGTTCCCTCACAACCTGGGGCACCATATGTAGCTTATCATGCGTATATATAATTTAACGCAAAATTAACTTCACCCTTACCTGCTTGATGGCACTGTCAATCTGACTGATTTGATGACTTGAAATTATTTGAGGGGCGGCGTTATGCAGTGGATCCAGGGTTTAAATCATCCGTGTGACTAACCATTAGGGGGTCATTCTACATCGTCAGAGAAGTGGAAATCCCCTTACGATGGAGGGTTCAATGGTGAAATCATTAAAACAGGTGACTTTTCATCGCCTTGTTTGATTACCGGAGGATACCTAGCAGCTCGAAATAAACCGCAGTTGAAATGTTTACTGATGGGGTTTGGTATTTAGCACCTTACACAAGTCAAGGTCAAGGTTTATCAGTTTTGATCTAATAGTACAATTATCTTGTAAATATCCTGCAGGGATGGTTCTCGCCAAAGATTATGAGGAACTCAAAGATTGCCTTGTGCCTTGTGCAGGCGAGAATTGGCCCGATGAGTGGCCTTTGTACACAGAAGGCCTGCGACTCATTTGTGCTTCAGAATGCTGGCGTCCATTGGAAATAAATTGTCAAAACAAACAATGGATTTGCTGAAGATAATGTCAGTTTTCCCCAGTATTCCACCAGAAATAATGCATTTACTGGGAATTGCCTGCTTCATTGGCCCACAGCCTCGCAACATTCACCCTGTGGCGTTGTTTCAAAGCTCTCAACAGATGGTGGTTCAAATCATTTCCAAAAAAATGATTATGAAAAATGGTGTGAACATGATTTTCAAACTACTCAACTGGCTCGAATCAGTACTAAACATGTGTGTGATATTGTGTGTGTGACTGTGTGTGTGTGTCTTGTAGAGAGAGTTGGTAAGTGTTCTCATAGTTATGTTCAAGTTTTCGGGTCAAACATCATTTGAACTGAGTTTTTTCACCCCAGATCGTCCATGAATTGCGTGCTTGGTGGTAGCTCACCGCTCACCCCAGTTAGTAAGTGGTTCGTGGTTATAATTTATAACTTCACTTAATCACCATGGGCTCACCCCACTTACCCCACTGATAACTGGGAATATAACGCAGTTACTAGTTGTGGTGAGCCACCATGTGTATTTACCTAATTTTACCCGCAAGATTCCCTCCGGTGAATCATGATATGTCAGGGGCGGCGACTGTCCTTTCCATCTCTTGGCCGCTCTTGCTTGGTGGAACTGGCACCGTTGGTCAAACAGTGGGTTGTATACATTGTGGGATGGTCATACAACCTTTTCAGCAGGGAACTGTAGTGGCAAACAGAAGGACTCCCAACAATGGTGGGATGACCATTATATATATAATTATATATATATATATTATAATCATATGTATATTTACATATAATATGTGTATATATATATATATGATTATAATATGTATATTTACATATATATATGATTATAATTATTTATATAATATGTATATTGTATATAATATGTATATATATACATATAATATGTATATATATATATATTATATGTATATCATGTTTTTACCGTTGCACATGTGCTGTTACCATCAAAAAATAAAATAAGCTCAACATTTCAGGGAGTTGGGAGAGGGCTGACCTGAATCAATGAATCCATAGGACCCCCTTAAATACTCCAAGAATTGCATGGGTTAGTCCACCAGAAGTGAAAATATATTCAGCAAAGATGTGCAAAGATGGAATTGCTGTCAGCAATATCCAGAAGCCATGGGGTGAATGCAAAAGTTTAGGGTCACGGGGTTTCGTCCTCACCTGATTCCCATGTAAAATCTAGGTTGGAACCCCAAAAGCATGCTATATCACCAGGATGGTTCTTTGTCTTTCAGGTTCCACTAAGATCAAATTTGATTTTGAAGGAGTGCCCAAGCTTAGATGTGCACGCTTTTGTATGAACTACGCCAAACATGACACATGTGATTTCTCAAACATGACTCTAGTAACGCCCAAAAAGGTGGAGACATTGAATTCACCAAATTTCCACTCTTATTTACTGGCTATGATTGGATTCTGCTTTTCTATCTTTATTTGGGGGTTGCTAAAGGGTTCACCCGGCGGCCCATGTCGGAAATCACCCGGAATATGCTGCCAGGTTCAACCAGCATGCTGTGAAAAAGTGGTGCAGGGCGTGACATGGCATGTTGCGCTGAACCAAGCCTATAGTTTAGGTAAACAGGCTGATGAATGGTACAGGTAGTTTTTCATGGAGTCTATATAAATTGGCAATTTAAGGTCTAAAGATGTCAAATTTTAGTTACCAAACATGGTACAAATGGTCGGTTTGAAGATGTTTGAACGGCCTAATAATCCCTATGGATGATCGACATCTCGTACCTCGAATGAGTTATCGATGGAAAATCCGCTAGGTGTATTTGTTTGTAGGGAAATCCAAACGGATGTCCATATCTAGATTCTTTCCCTAAAGAGTACATGTCATAATATATATATATATATTATTTTTATATTACAATAATGGTACTGGTCTGGTACTGTTTATGTTCACAGTGTGCATGGTATGGAGACCTTCAGCTCTTGACCTTCAAGCTTGCCGTAGCAGAGTCTGCATAAACGTGTCACAGACTGAGTAAGAGTCAAGACTACAAACCCCATGACTGGACAGATGACCATCGCAACATATCATCCAAATCCAGGTCTTCTGACGCCTTGTCAGCAGAAGTCAGGAGCCGATCCAACACAAATCACACCCCGAAGCTCTAAGCACACAGTCTCAGACCGCAGGAGCATCCGCAGTGGGTGTCAATACATGTCTACGTGCTTCCAAATGAGGATTTGTGGTTAGTAGAATCACCAAGTTGATCCAATCTGGGCAAAATCAGGGCCATGATGACCCCATACATTACATTATATCATACATGGTTATTGAATATATAATACATGTCATATCTCTAACTACAGCATCCTACATCTGAACCAGATGACTTCAGAAACGTCACGAATTTCACGCATGTCTCCAGTGCCAGAGTCGCTGTGAAGCAATTGGGTGTGGCAGACTTTGGAGATCAAACACCACCATGGCAAGCATGAGCATGAGCCCAATGAAATATACACAAACACTTTGTGCAATGAATATATCAATATGAACTGAATTATATTTTGCATTTTAATCCTATTCAGGCTCTAAAATACAGATGTGACAAGATCATTCACAGGCTTCCTTCATTTTTTGATGACTAAGTCACACTTTCTCCTATCGTTCATGGAAAAATACACATATTATTCATTATTATTCATGGTCAAATCCACATTTTTCCCGGCAAAATCCACATGATCCACATGTTTCACGCTAAAATCCGCATGTTTCATGGTGAGCCCCTCATTTGCAGCGCATCTTCCCCTCCATTTCCAGGTGCTTCGTGCCGCCCGAAGACCCGGAGATTTTGCTCCGCCGCCTGCGGCGCGCCACGCCGCTGCTGCTGCGCGGCTTCGCGGCGGTTGCGGCGAAGGACTGGGAGCTGCAGAGGCTGTGGGAAGACGCGGAGGGCGGAAAGCAGGCGCTTCTTGGGCTGGGAATGGCTGGGTCTGAGCTGGATAGCCATGGGTAGCAGCTATCCATTTAAGTCATGAATGAGTCATAGGAGAGCCATTTGAGTGAGTAATGATTTTCTGGATGAAAAACAGCTTTTTTTTTTGTGCGAATTTCAGACACAAAATCAAATGGTAATTTTCGATCCATAGAGCTGATGATACTGGAGGATGCGGAGGGTATCTGGTGATAGGTACAGATACAATAAACATGACTTAATTAGCATCAGAGAAATTAGGGATTTAAGATGATAGTAGATCATATAAGATACTATGGGTTTACTGACAGTTTATGGGATCAGGACATTGACACGATTTCTGGAGAAGAGGTCACTTAATGGGGTGGTGTTATTAAACATCCATTAATTAACGCATGTAAGTAATACACGTGTCATGAATGTTGATGGCATCCAAGGGATTACCCTTTGGTAATCTAAGCAATGATACCAATGGTGATGGCTGTTTATTTGCGATTTAAGAAACTATTAATTATCATGGGATATTTGGATATAATGGTAAAAGTGACCCTTTGGTGTCATCATGCATGGACGGGAAGATCATCAAAGTAGCCATTTAAGATTTTGCTCGCTGGGAAAATAAGCAGGGAAATTTATGGAAATGTTGATGTGGGACATTGTGGGACCAAGAGAAGTTAGAAGATTTACCCTCTGGTAAACATACAAAAAGCTATGGAAAATCACCATGCTATTAATGGGAAAATCCACTATAAATAGCCATTTTCAATAGCTATGTTAAATTACCAGAGGGTATAAGATTTATAAGAAGTGTTAAAAGCTGCTGCCCCTGTTAGGTAACTTGAGAGCCACAAAGCTAGGCTAATGGATGGGTATATTTGAGGGATATATCTACAGGATGGGACCCCCCAGTTATGTTTGTTGGTTTATAAACCCCATTAACCATAGTTATCTAGTTCGTTATATCTACCATAAACCATAGAATTCAGCCACTAACATCAACCAACGGTTCACGCAACAACGAACGGGGCCCCATCCTGTATAGTTGATTGGGTTTATAAGCCATGTTCTAAGTCGACGAGACCACCACAGGTTTTCTCAGAGATATGGGTTAACCATGGTTAACCGATGTGTGATGGTTAGTTAAATCCAACTCGTGTTCTTGCCAAAAATGTCACAGAAATGACATCACATTCCAATATTACCGTGAATATTGACAAAACCCGCTTTTTAAGAATGCATGGTATCATCTAAGATTGGCCGTGTGGGAGCGAGAGTTATTGATGGCTTCCCCACAAATGATACTGCATTTGAATCATAATAACGTATGAATGGGCAGTTTATCATGAAAGGTTTGTCAACACATGCCGAACATTCGCGGTATAGTCCAAGTATATAAGTAACTGAACACAGATAACATTAAAGCACTAGATGTGAAACAACTTTTTTTCTGTAGTAAGAAACTGATGAATTTTCGACAACAAATTTGCGGTTTCGGTTGACTCACAAAAAATGTGTTCGAGTGAGAAACTGTACAGAAGGTGCCTTTAAGGGTGGAAGGATGTGAGATAAGATACAAGGGAAATTGATGCTAGGAAACGAAGCAGTTGAACTACCAGACGACTTGGGAATTGAAACAAGCAACCAAACCACACTATGCACTATAATATATGTTGATATATATATATATATTATTCTAATTATAATATGTATATATATATATAATTATGTGTATGTGTATATCTAATTATGTGTATATGTATATACGATTATGTATATATATATACATTTTAAGCAACAGAGAAGAGTGTTCAGTATTGAACATGTGATGAATCATGAATTTACTGCACCAACAAATGTTTTTTGGGGAGTGCTCAAGCAACTCTTTTACTTTGGCTAAGGGTTCTGGCCGTCCTGCGCGTTCGTTTTAGCCAACATTGAATCTAGTGGTGGCTGCATGACTTTGATACACCAGGAAAAGGAACACGGAGGGACCTCATTTTCCCAACAAAAAGAACACATATTTCCAATTTTGTGCGAGTCCAGTGATCGGTTCTGACTTTGTCAACTTCACAACCTGTCAAACTTCAGGTTGAGTTGCAGGTGAGTGGCAGTGATCAGCAGAACTTTCATGGTGCCTGGCTGCAGTTTCAGGCCGAAAACGACTTTTCGTAAGCGACCCTTGTTGGTCGATGATATTTCGTTTGGGGGGTCCGGGGGTTCTGCTTTTGTTTAATGTTTCGTGTTTTTGGGAGTCATATATTGATGTACTATGTAAATCTATATAATACTATCCAGTTATGCAATATTCTTGTGATGATCAACCAGTATGAGAATCCCGCCATTAACAAGCCAGTATCACGAAAGGTTACTGGAACCCAGCCATGGAATTCTGACGTGGATAAGATTGTGCTGGAAAACTGATAGTAAGATTTTGAATGACCTTATAACCACCAGAAACATAGGATTGATTGAACTTGAAGAGTTTAGGTTGACTTCACTTCAACGAACTCAGCAATGCTATATAACATTACACATTATATCTCTTGGAATTTCAACCGATGTTGACTTGCAGGCGTATAGGATTTAGAATATCCCTTTGATACATATCCTTCGATCAAATGGTCATATAGAGGTTATTTTGAGGTGCTCCTCTCAGCAAGGGGACATGAAATTGTTTGTTGGATTGACTTGCGGTTTCTCCGTGTTTTAACATTGCTCTTATTCCAATTCCTGGGTAATTCCCGCCCATATATATATATATATATATATGTGTGTGTATATATACATATATAAACAGTATATCATTTAATTCCCTTTGTTAAAAGACGTACTTTTTTTTGTGGGGCATTTGTTTTGGCCATCACTAGTTGCTAGTTGCATGGGATGGTCGGGGCCCCCTGGTTGAGGGTTGATATGATATCTTATACTCATCCCCAAACAGATAGTACAATTAGATTAGTATCATAGTATAGATATTATAATTATTGATATTATAATATATTAAAAATGATTTTATAATTGATGCTATAATCATAAAAATCCCAGCAATTTTTGCTGATGATTTACTGTTCTATCTTTCGGGATGAGTGTACCCATTCTAAGGTTGGATTCCGATGAGCATACTGAACAAAAAACACATGTAACTTGACCATGACACAAAATGGAAAATATTGGCGCTGTTGTTTAATCACCTTGTAGTAGTAGTAGTAGTAGTAGTAGTAGTAGTCGTCGTCGTCGTCGTCGTGGTTGTCGTCGTCGTCGTCGTCGTCGTCGTCGTAGTTGTAGTTGTAGTAGTCGTCGTTGTTGTTGTTGTTCCAAAGATGTTATTAATATTAAACACTCCATGCACATAATATTAAACACTCCCTTTTTGTGGTTCCGAAGATGTGCTAAATCCACTATTGAACCATGGTGTATCAGCATAGATAATCCCAGGTTTCGGCGGAGTACTGCAACGTGTTCCCTTGGCGCAGCTGCAGAGTGCAGCTTCGGAGGCGCAGGCGCACCTGCTAAGTTGGTAAAGATAACGAGGTGAAATCTTGGGTATTTTAGCGCATATAATTATCATGCTTATTGAACTGTTATAAGTTATATAGGTTTATTAGATTATTCTAGTATTTGCAATACTGTAACAATACTATACTGTCACTATACTATACTATACTGTCACTATACTATAGTATACTATATTATATTAAATTAAATTAAATTATATTATGTTATACTATCTTGGGTATGATATATTTGAATGGGTGAACATAAACCCACAAACATGACTACGGGGTAGCCCCGCATTGTATCGAGGCATTGTATCAAGAACCATGGTTTCCCGAGTGAAAAGATCTAGTTTCATGCTGGAGTTTCCAAATCCACGCAGGTCTGTATCCACCATCATCGTCTTGATTGTTTCAAGCCGCGAAAAAAAAAGTCCCTCCACCAGGAAGAGAAGCGATCATTGTACTTGGTGCAGCACCTCGGTTCTGACAATCAACTGGACATAATGGGTAATATGTAAAACAAATTCAAACACTGAAAAACATTTGGTACAATTTGTATTACGCTGATATACCAAAAGAACTGGAAATAAATTTGGATGATATTGGATGGTGCTTTTAGTTTGGTTTCCACCTTGATTTGAGCACGGTATCTTGCTACAAAGAGAAGCATGTCAGTGTTTCATTATCATCTTGCAACTTTCCGTTTTTTTCTGGATCAATCAACGGTCAACTTTTTTGTTTGGTCATAAACGGTGGAATATTGGTAGCTTTAACACAAAGTTTTAGGGGTTCTAAGATTGGCCACACTTGTTCACCTGTTCACCCCTCTTTGGGTTGCTGATCCCCAACGTCCATTTCTCAGGGGGCAGCAAACCACAAGCAAGAAAGACTCTCGTATTATTATATATTACTAAGAACCAGCAAAAGGTGCACGAACGACCGAAAGACTCAAGGGTTGGAGATGTAACCTTCAAACTATGCGGCTGAAAGCAACAACTGCACGTCTGTAATTCCATATATATATATATATTATATATATTATATATATATTATATATATACACTTCAACAGCGCTAATACTTTTGATTAGATACTACAAATAGATACAAACAGATAATGGATATCTATAGATACCTAGTGTGCTGACATCGACTATATACATATGCATATCTATAGATATTGTGTTCATGATTTGTGGACTTCTATATCGGCAGGATTCGCGTGACGCATGCTACGCTAGCCATGATTTTGCAACAATCACTGGGAAAAATGCATGAGAAACTGGCTTTAGCTAGAAATATTATCAATCAGGGCTTTTACTTTATTAATTTGTCCAAGGAGGAGTACATCCTTACCCACAAGTTTCTATGATTCTATTTTGTTTCTCCCAGTTTGTGATATGGCCATAAACAATTGTTACACCGTACCCGATGTTCAGACAATCCCATAGCATATATATTGTAGATATATATATATATACCAGATTGGTTACACATTGCATTATATCCCCCTCGATGTTATTTATGAAATGACATAGTTTCTGATATTACTGCTTACTGTATATAGCAATTTCTCCGCTACATTGAGGTGTCCCATTTGGTCGAGAGGCGCTGAAGATACATCGCTGGAACATTTGCTGCCCAAGGCTGATCTTTATGCGTGACATCTCAGTAGGTCTGCTTGTGAAAAATGTCGTGTAATGGTACACTTATACACTGGTATACAGTATGGAAGGTCCCCAACTTGAGGATCCAACAGTTTTGCTACAAGTCCTTTGAACTTTGCAAACCTGTGAAAAGATGTGGAAAGAACCCCAGATCAATCAATAATATCAACATGTGCTGGTATTTCGTACAATTTTTGATGGCTGTGTTTGACATTCGAGCCCAATCCTGTAAATGAGATTGACTCGGAGCTCGATGAAGAAGAGCAAAGGGAATTACATGATTACATGGAATTTCCTATCATGAAATACCAGTTTATCAAAAAGAGTCTCAACCATATCCAGATCGGAGTATAACTGTTTGCACTTCATTCAATTAATGTATTGTTGTTTGTTTGTTTGTTTCCTTAAACAATGGATGGCTTGCGGATGTTTTGCGGAATACATTACAATCGCAGTTCAAAGTCAGAACAACGCACATCTCATCACAATGGTTGTCGGTCGTCCCTGTCCCCGTGCCAGTGATTGCCACATTGTGACCATTGTAGTGCCTGGCATGGGCCCTTAGCAAGCTTCTCTACCAACCAATACCCCGAAGTCAAACCCCCAGAGGTAGTTTAATTTTTATATCGCCATCAACGTCACTGTGCGAAAAACATGAGCCATAACTGCTGGCAAGATTCATGATGTTTGCTAAGTGGCAAAAAAATCTGGTGTATATCCCAGCAGATCTTGCAGTTATCCGGGGACACAAGCCAAAACTAGTTACAGATGTTCCATGCTACTAATTGGTTTGAGGGAAAACCTGCAGGACACCTTTTTATTTGGGGCAAAAACACATCGATTTCCCGTTAATTTTTCCCCTGAAATTGATCCATTGGTCAGTTGCATTCATTCCCAACGTTTCCAATTGGTTTAATAGATGTTAGATGTTCCCTGAAAATCCTAATGTGTTCAATAAATAATAAATAGATCTTCCATAACAATAAAGATCCTAACTCATCCAGTAGAGATTCCTTTTCCAACGATCAACAGGTCACGGACCTTGCGCCCTTCACACGCTGCGCGTTCTCCCGCGGGGATGCGGGGAGTCGCTTGGAACTGGATTGGGCCAAACGCTTGGAGTCTGCCAATCTCTGGGCTGCTCGGTGCACGACCTGGCACAAGGTCTCCTATCAACCCGGATTCCCGGATTGATCATGTAATTAGTTCACTGTCTTTGTCAGAAATGTGAAGTATTGTGCCCAAATGTTTATATTTTTTCCCTGTGTGTTTCAGTTTACTTTCAGATTGGTAAATCCAACAGAACTGGGAAATCTACGGGGATACTTTGATATGGTCACGTGAATCACGTGGTCCTCAAAAAATCGCAAATCCAAGTCATGCTGACACGGTGGTACAAAGAACGGACAAATGGAAGTCCCAATTTGGTAAGGTGATGGTTTCCACATGGGAACATGTGCAAATCCTACTCGGATTTCTGGAATTGACTGCTGTTACTGTACCACTATCTAAGATTGTGTTTAGCACCGACAACGCCATAGATTTTGGATTGGCAGGGCTTGATTTTGACGTTTGACACCATTGGTGGTCTTGGGATTCCTGCAGCCAAAGTTGGATCATCGAGCGTGGGAGTTTTGCTTTAGATTGAACGGCCAATTTTGGGATGAGCTGGTTGGAATTTTAGATAGTTGTGAGACAAGCAGAAAAAACAGCGCACGGGTCATCACGGGTCTCAAATTATTTGGAAGCAAACTTTCCATTTTCTTTTGAGATCTAGCAAGGAAAGAAGAGTTGCCTTGAGGCATCCACCTGTTTTGTGCGCAACTAAATTCGCATGCAAACCATTCCACGGGGTCGGTGGTTTCTCCTGAGTTCAGTTAGGCTGTCCGACAGATACGGATGGATCCCTAAATTTGACATTCTTACAGTATCTGATGTTAGAACATCACAGATCTCAGCGATTTTGGCGTGATAACCTAGGGTAATTATGGGTGAAATGACCGCCAGAGATGATTTCGGATGATATGAAGCCGCCAGGACCTAACGAGGTGCTGCATGTTCAAAAGCCAAGGCTTCGATTGGGGACACACATTCCAACCTGCATTACGACTCCAAGCATGGGTTGCTGGGACCAGATCTTCCTGGATGTTGTGGGGTATGGCTCTTGGCACCTCAGAAGAGTGACCATCAAATCGCCATAGGCTTAGAATTTCTCCCTTGTCCCAGAAGCATTCCCAGCTCAACATCCTGGCCACACGATCTACTGGATTCTGTTGCTGGGTATACTCACTGGATTCTATTGTGTTCCAGGTCAGTGCTATTTGGCTGGATTTGGTTATAATTTCATGGTTATCTTTATGCAAGAAAGAGAACACAACACATTCATATCCCACTCAAAACAGAATCATTTGAGAAGACGTATCTAAAGACACACTCTATCTCTCGCAAAAGGCAACTCTTTTGATGTGTCTCAGCCAATATGTGTCATGACTTGAGGCCCCCCAAAGCATCAGCACCAAACATCCTGCTCAAAAATGAAGATTGTTTGAAAGGTGCCAGTTCAAGACAATTCTCTTTGAACGGATGTTCTTCAGCTGTACACTTCTAACCACATGTTCGCTCAGTACGTTTTAATATTCGGTCTCGCAACAATTTGCGTTCTTTTAAGTTGTTGGAGGTATACAATTTGGAGTTTTGATTGGTTCTCCTTCTGGTCAGTTGCGCAGGTTCATTGGCAAACCACACAAACATCTTGAAAGGGTGTGAAAAGCAGCCATAGACTTTGACTTTAGCCCTCTCCCTCCCACATCTGACTAAAAATGTTGGCTATGGTTCGATTCACCCTTGTACCCTAGCTTATCCCCCCAAAATAGAGGGGATTTACGAATGTTTATTCCCCCTAATATGGAGGACCAGAGGTTATCAACGCCCAAATGTCATATCAAGATACATCAAGTTGGTCAGACACATACCTATTATTATATATATATAGTTAGATATATATATATATATACACATAATATTTCTAATATCACCATTGCACCATGCGATGAAATATAATATTACACTAGATAAGTTTTCATGGATGATGTTTGGGATTGGTCAAATCATCCCCAAATGGCCGAACTGATTTGGTGCTCGGAACATATCATCATTGGTTAATCCATTGATTATATCCCATTATATCTCATGAAAAACTGCATTACCCCATGAAATATGATATCTCATTTTTTATTTCAGAACCCAGATGACATATCAAGTGAAAATTGGTTATATATTATTATATAGATATATACGATATCACGATATCACCAATATATTTTTTTATTTATATATTATCATATCCTGCTATATAAGGATTGTTTCCGCGTTGATGTAACCATCATATATATATATATATCATGCTATTGTATTTCCATTATATTACATCCGCAATATATCCATTGGATGCAAAGAAAAATCCCGTCATATAGATGGTATTAACATATGTTTCTGAACAGTATGGTCCACATCATTTAATTATGATATCAATTAATGGATTAGCATCCATTCATGTTTATATCCATCAGGATTATTTGTGTTAGATTATATCATTATTATAACAATTTTACATTATCCACGATTATATTCATTGATTTCTATATCCATTAGTATCCATGATTGATTAATATGGTACCATGATCTTATCATACGTTATAGATTTATGCATTATTATCAATCATTACATCACCACTTTTACCACCATTATATCACCATTATCATTCATTATAATAAATCCTTATTGTCCTATCATTAATCATTATTGATCAATGATTAATATAACAGTTATATTATCATCAACTTTCGATTTATCCATTATGATCACTATGGGTATGATAATCTATAATTGACAATGATAAGACAATGGAGAAACCAATCATTATTATATTAGCGATATGTATATATACCGTTATATCCATATCATTCATTTTATCAATTTTCATCAATCATTGATATCATCATTAGTATGCCATTATTTGTTTTTACCATCACTATGTCTTCTCATCAATGACAAAGTTATCCATTATCATCATATCCATATCTCATTCATTATATCAATAATTATCAAACATTGTTTTTGACATCACCAGTATTATTTATCATCAACTATAGATTTCTCCATGTCCCCATCGATTATTTTTCCCATTATGGATATTGTAAATTATGATAATATTCTATTACCAATATGTTACAAATGGAGAAATCAATCACACTCCCCAGCCATACTGTGGATGGTTGCGAAATCCTGCACCACCTCGGATGGTTGAAACCCTAAAAATCATGGGAAAAACACCGTGTTCAACTGGTGCAGGATTTCGCAACCATCCACAGTAGGTTGAATATGACAATTATGATAATATGATATTACCAGTATATTACCATGATGATAATATTATATTACCATTATTAGTATTATATTAGCATTATTCTTATTATATTACCATTCATGGTAATAGGTTGTTGATCCATAATATTTCTCCATTCTGGATCAAACAATCATTGATCCCATCGATAATATTATGTTTCCCATTATGGATCTGATGATAATATTTGATCATATTCTATTTCCATTATGTTACAAATGGAGAATATTACATAAAATTTTTATGTTCCATGATTTACCATTATTCTATTACCATTATTCTATTACCATTATCATTATCATATTCTATCAACCATAGGTTGTTGATTATCATTATCATTATCATATTCTATCATTATCATTATCATTTTCACACTTCCCCGCCATAGGTTGTTGATCCTCCTCCGCGGCAGCAAAGTGGTGGAGCTCTTTCCACCCAGCCAGACGCCTCGCCTGGGGGCCTACGAGGTCACCGACCCGCTGCGGGCGCATCATTCCAAGGTGACCCGGCGAAGCGTAAACGTTGACGGCGGCTGTAGGACATCATGATGAAATGATAAGTAAATCAAGCTAAATCAACTATAAATCATGGTAAGTCAACTATAAATGGTTATTTTGATAAGTAAATCATGGTAAATCAACTATAAATCATGGTAAGTCAACTAAAAATGGTTATTTTGATAAGTAAATCAAGCTAAATCAACTATAAATCATGGTAAGTCAACTATAAATGGTTATTTTGATAAGTAAATCAAACTAAATCAACTATAAATCATGGTAAGTCAACTATAAATGGTTATTTTGATAAGTAAATCAAGCTAAATCAACTATAAATCATGGTAAATCAACGAAAGTAAATGGGCAATTTGGCATAAAAATTCTCCAGCCATGTTAGTTTACCAGAACATTGTTGAACGGGTAGACCAGGGGTAGATCATGTGAAATCATCTATAACTTGGCCTTTTCACTTCATCAGAGCCCCCAGTGTCCGTGAGGAGGACTCATGCCGCGGCCCGGTAACGTTGCCTGTTTCGTTCGCTCCTCCCAAGTCCATCCCTTCCTCAGCTTGCCACTGTTGGCATGTTTCAAAGCCCATGTCCATAAGATGTTTTCCGCCACGTATTGTTTGACTTGTTCCATCACCAAAGATTGTGTAGCAAATGATGGTCTCAATGCTATACCATGTCATACCTGTTGCAAAATGCCCTTCGCCCAACAGCGAAACAAGCTGGGATCCCCAACGGGGGCCTCCGGGATCAATCTCTCAGGTATCAAATCCAAACTCTGGGTGATGACAAATCTGGTGTCTACATGTATCTACAATTTGGCCATTTCTAATGGGTAAATCATCTATAAATGGGCCATCTCCCATAACTATGTTGAATTACTGCAACTGCAAAGCGAACTATACCAGGAGAGAGGTCCCAAAAAAACCTAAGATTCACTCAACAAGCACGCCTTTTTTAAAGCAATTTCCAACCCATCAAGAAACCCGACCCCCAGTTTACAAATAGCGGAGGTATCAATTCTCAATCAACCGAATTTATCAATCCTTGGTTGACTGAGCGGTGTTTTCATGCTTTTCAAACGTAAGGAACCACCGAAGTTGTTGAAGCAAGATCAACCTTGGACACCAAAGCGAATCCAATGTGGGCGAACAGAAGAAGTGGCCCAGGGGCACCGTTTTTGCACTATCACCATTGCCATAGGATGCGAAAAAACAAAAACAACAACAACATATATAATATAGTTTTGCTCCTCTTCCCATATTTTTCATGGATACCCATCTCCAGCTGGAAACTTTGGTTTCTCTTCCGAAGATTGAAGGTCTTAGAAATCTGAGAGAGTTTGAACTTTGAAAGCAAACTTGTGGTTCCTTGATTGCTGGAGAGTACTCGCGATCCGTAACCATGGCTTTGTCTAAAAATAGGATAGCCTCGAAGTCCTGAGGTTAACCCTAATTTATCCATTGTGATGGCATTGTTTTTGGTATCTCATATATTTTTAGACTAACCCATATTTGGTAAAAGCAGAAATGGTGTAAAAGATCATGTCGCCATCCAATTTTTCAGGTCCATTGAGTCCATTCTAAACGTTACGGGTTGCCATTGGCGCCTCATGTTGCCATGACCTGAGGTGCCACACTGTTGTTTGGCAGCGCGATTGAAGGGATGTGTTTGTTGCTTGGCTTGTTGCGGCTGACTTGGGATGATGGCTTTCATAGGGCTGGTGCTTTGGTGGGTCGGACCGGCCCAAGGTTTGGCACCTCACAGGCTTTGACCCAATCCACGCTGCTGAGTCGATAGTGAGTTCCACTATGCATCACTCTACCGACCATATCCTTCCCCAAATACTCATCCTATGTTAAACTAACATAACTAGCCAACAATTTTGGCCATGTGGGTTTGTCTGAAAAGGAAAAACATCAACCCTTCCTTAAATTCCCATAGTTTTGGGGCTAATTTCAGGAAATCATGGGAAGAATCAGCAGTTCCAAGGCGCATCAGCTTGTTGGCCAAAGATGCAGCAAGCCAGAAGCTTCCAAACTGAGCTGCAGATGGGCGACTCGGCCCATGGCTTGATGAGACATCTGCATGAAGAACACAGCAACCAATGGGGGCACCGGCATCACCAACATTTGAGATATGTTTCATCAATCCAAGAAAAAATAGGACTTGAATCACCAAAAACATGAGAAACCATGTAAATTGTAGATGTCCCACAAGTCCACCGTTTGTTGAAAATGGACTGGTTCAAATCAGTGTTGAAACTTGAAAGATTGGGAATTGTATCACCAAACATGGTGATTAATTAATAACTATGCTGGCTTATATTGTGGGGGTGTAGCCAGCCGGACATTCTCACCAGCACTGGTTGATTAGATCTCCAATATTTCATCGAAAACAGTTGATTAATAGCATGTTTTTGACAACTATACTATTCAAAGAATGGAATGGCATGCCATACGGGCCCCTTTGTCTTTGTTTCATAAAACATCTGCTGCGGGGGACAGGATTTGAGACATGGGACCTTCTTTTGCGCTTTGGAGTACGTAGTCTTTGTGTCCAACCCCCAGACCCGCGAGCATCTACACAAAATATCTCATGAGTCCTAATGGACTAAATGGGTCAGGTAAACAGGGCTAGGGCTAGGGGACGTCAAATCATTGGTAATTGAACTTATGAGTCACCCATCATGGCCATGATCACATAGTGGTGATATGGGTTAAACTATCGGTCATTTATTTGCAGGCTGTTTTGGTCTGAATTTCAGAGTACTGTTTGGTGAACAGATCGGTGCTATGAGAATCTATCAGTGAATATACTTGATATTGTCATCTTCATGCAGGGTGTCAAACTGTACACTGTATTATTACATATTATCGGAAACCACTTGGCCAAAGATATGGTTCCTTGTCTGAATGTATGTTCGGGAATAGTTTCAATCTTTAGTAAATGCCTAACATGAACAGAAACATATAGAAGCCTAAAATATTTCAGCCCCAAGAACAAAAGGGTTGAACATTGTTCCACATGGAGCCAGCTGTATAACTGTTTGTTTTGCATGTCCAACAAACAGACGTATAACTATATTTGTTAACATTCAACCCAGCTGTTTTTCAAGTTGCTGTATCTGCAAGTATTATGTTTTTAACTATGTCACTATATATATATATATATATATAACTACTACATTAGTTACTCTCCAGTAAATTAAAATCGACCCTGTCATTTATCGGGTGCGGAAGATTAGTTTGGACTCAATATGACTTATTTTCCGGGTCTATGTCAATTTACCAGAGGGTAAACACACATCCGCAAGTGGTTTCTAATCCATAGATAAGCTCCAACAAAAACTCAATCATGGACATATTGACATAGTCCATATATAACTTGTTTTTTCCAGCCAACCAAAATCCCATAGATCAATAGAGCTAGTCCATATATCACTTACAAAAAAACCTGGGGTTTTCGTTGACCCGTTTCGATGCCCGTGCCAGGAGATGCCTTACTGATCCCTGAGGGCTGGTGGCACCACGTCAAGACCAGTGGCGTCGCTGATGCCTCCGCGGGAGGTGGAACCTGGAAGGGATGAATTTCAGGGGACTTTACTGGAAATTCAACTGGGAGTTGGATTATTGTTGGGTGATTTCTTCATGAGATGAGAAACTGGAATTTTCATGGGACTTGAATGGGATTCTGATAGGGATCCGATATGTGATGTGAGATTTGTTCAAAACCTCCGGTGGATGATTAGCTCGAGCACTAACCAACCAGTTTTTCAAGGGAGGATTTCTATTGTTTTTGAACAGAACACAGGTCTGAGTCAGGTTTTTTGAGATCCAACTTGAGGCGGCAACATGGTGGGTAGAATTCCATCATGATCTTCTGCCCACCATAAACTTGGGATATGGCATGATATCCCATGATATCACCATGCAACCAGCAACAAACGGGGATATGCACGTCTACTATGAACTCCTGCACCACCGCGACAAACATAATGTTTGATTGTTAAAAAAAATGATAGACTGATACACTGATAGACCAACCAGTCTGGGACCTAGGAGAAAGAAATGGACACGTTTATATGTTTGAATTTTTATTGTAAACGCCTCCGGGATGAAAATTTCAGAAATCCCTTGTGTGACATTATATGTGTATATATACAGTAAATAATATTATATATATATATATATGCTGTAATGTGTGTGTATATATATATATATCCATAGTATACACATCTATAGTCTATAGAAGATGAGATTTCCAAAAACCTCGCCATTGCCATGTTTGTTTACTAGAGTCCAGGACCTACAAAATCACCAGCACAGCTACAATCCTTCGGCAGACCTCAAATTTGATGCTTATGATTCTCCAGGGCCCAAGGGGTCCCATTATAGTTGACCCAGGACCCTTGATTCATCTTGATTCCATGATCTTCTACGCTGGAAACATGGTGGCAAATCAAGAATGATATTTGAGCATATTTGAGCATTTGATATTAGCACATCATTCTTTATGAATATATCTTAAATGAGATATTATATATTAGATATTATGATATTTAGTGGACGAAACCAGAGGGTGTGCGGATGGTCCGCTGGTGATCGGAACGGCGATGAACACCGCAGGGCAGCCGGTGGCAATCGCCATGAACCTTTGGTGGAGCCAATATGCTCGAGAGCCCAAATCTGCACGGCCCTATATCTTGAGGCGTTTGCTGGGAGAAACTTGGCTCCAGACGTGATATTCCAAATTCTTCAAGTAGAACATTCAATGACCGAGGAAGAGCCAAGCTGTCTTAATCCTGCTAAAGTCATGGCAAACTATACATACTTTTCTACTATATATTGTTTTTTGGGTGCTACTATATAGTGTGGAACTGTGACGTAGATTGACCAATGAACATGCAACTATTGACCAATTAGACAAGAGATATCAACAACCAGATCGTTTAAAGTGGCAACATCTAGGGGACCCCAAAATCAACAATGTGACGGTCGATTTTTGGAGTGTAAACCAATGCTTGGAAGCTTCCATTGTTTCGATTGTGGGGCGCTCGTTCACTGGAGATCACCATTGGGGATGAAGCTCGCTGGCGGCATCAAAACAAGTAGTCTCCTGAGGAACCCATGGAATGGTTGATTCAAACTGGTTTCTCTTGCATATGTTGCAACCATTGTATGGCACTATGGTTCTTTTTATATGGTTGATGTTCGATCTTAAGCATTTTTGGTCAAATCCCCGCCAGAAACTCGCATTTAGGCATTGAATCTACAGTCCTTTTGTTCGCCCCCAAAGATCATCAAAGATCTTTGGGGTAACTTCACTGTTCTTCGGGGCATCTCAGGACATGCTTGCCAGCCGCAGCGCGTCCCACTTTCATCGCCGTGTGCGACGAAAGCGCGTGGCCAAGCGCCCGGCGCGCCCGGCCACGCTGCGGGCGATGCTGACGGCGGCTCAGAGGTCCAAAGCTCCAAGGCATGACCTGTGGCTGCGGGCACTCAGGAGATGGGAGGGTGCCCGGCAGGGGATGGATCACCTATGAAACACCCCAGCTGTTGCGGGATGGAAATCCATAAATCCCAGCTGTTTGGGTAACGCCATGCAGAGATAACATAGGTACAGCCTCTAAAGAGAGAGAGAGAGAACGAGAGAACAATAATACTGTTCTCTGCGCGGCAAGGCCAGCAGCCGCAAGATTGGCACAAGAGCCTCACTGGCAGAAAAATCGCTGTAGAAACTCTCAATCTTCAGGTTAAGGGCCTTGCGCTCTACCGACTGAGCTAGGCGGCCCTGGTATGCAGGGCATGCTTTGCAAATTCTGGAACAAAGAAGGTATATCCAGACAGGATCTGCCACACAGAGAGCAATGGCCACAAGCAGAGAGCAAGGAACAGAGAGAGCTAACACAGGTACAGCCTCTGTGTGGGGCGAGGCTACTGAAAACGTCGATATGGGAGCAAGTTTGAGGTCAGGTTGCGGCGGGCCCCTTTTTGGAGGATCCAGGCCGCTCACGGCACAAAAAGGGGTCCAGCACCAGAAAAATGGCGAAGGTCTGAGCTGAGGTGGCGCTGGGCCCCTTTTTGGAGGATCCAGGCCGCTCATGGCACAAAAAGGGGTCCAGCAGCAGGGAAATGAAAGGTATTATGTGTGGTTGTTGTTGTTGTTGTTGGGGGGGGCAAATAACAACGACGGGGTCCCAGTGTTTGTTTGTACCCTTAATGGTAGAAACAAAAAGAGATATATAGTGAGAACGGGGTCCCAGTGTTTGTTTGTACCTTGTTGTTGTTGTTGTTGTTGTTGCTGTCGTCTGAATCTATGCTGGGCTTCAAATCCCCCACAAATCCTGCCCGCTACAGGTCGGAAGCACTGAGCAAATGGTTGAATCTAAATAACTTGGACCTTGAACCTTGTTTTCCTGGGATGGGGGTGGCAGACCATGACATACTCCCGAGACATCCCAGTACCCTCCCAAATTTCAAACCAACACTATGGTTTTCGGACAGTATAATCATTATATACAATTTTATATATATATATATATAATACTATATACATTGCAAATGGATCAATCTGGATAATCATTCACATGAACTGGAGAAATACCTAACAGGAGATGGTTGATTTTCCAAGATCCACCCGCCGACTCCAGGAGCTCTGGCGACACCTTGCCGCAGCAACTGGCAGACGCCGCGCTTTCATCGCAGTCCGAAGAGAAGGCCACCGGGATGACGGGGATGTCATGGCACCGAAGCAGCGAACCATGGCTGTTTTCTCCAAAACAAATACCCTCTGGTTATTTAACATAGCCATGGGAAATGGCCCTTTTATAGGTAGTTTACCTATTAAAGATGGTGATTTTCCATGGCTATGCTATGTCAAATAACAAGATGGTAATGCTTCTTTAGAGAACGTGGTTTTGGAAGCACAATTTATTTGATGTTCAACCTCTCAGTCGACCGTGTCAGCTTTCCAAGCACTTACCAAATAATGGCTCAGAGTGGAACTTGTACCCAGTCAGATTGAGCATACAGTACGAACATGTCCATGTCCAATTGAAATATGCTGTTCCAAACCCCGCTTCATCACATTTCATGGGGTGTTCCGGGCAACGTGAAGGAAATTTCCAACATTGTTTGCACGTCGATGTACTGAAAAGGTGTTGGATATGGTTCACAGTTACCACAAATTGATACAGTATGATACAGTGTATATTGCACTGCAGCCCAGTGATCATTCTAGCATATTTCATCCCTGTAGGCACGGATCTGATCTTGTGAGCTATTGATCAGGCTAATTAATTACTGAAGAAATGCTCATAACTTCCAAGTGATTGACACATTCAGGATTTCCAAGTGCCTATTTCCCAGCTGGATGATGGGGAACAGGCTACTTAGCGGCTAATTCCTATTAGTAACTGATCAAACTCCATGGTTTTCTGTGGGTTTTCCCTCAAATCACCGCGCTCAGAGAGGAACTCTTGGCTGATCTGCTGGGCTGCCTTGATGCTGCACAGGCGATCGGGAATACCATGGGATTCACCCCATTTCGATGGCTGTTTTTGGTAGAACATGAGATTAGCAAATTTGAAAGTAAGTACCCTGTTTTCTTTGTGCTTGGACTCCTTTTTGTACATGGGATTTCTATGGCAATTGTCAGGGAATCGTGGGAGTGGTGTGCCGTGTCACGAAACACGAAATGGTGGCGTTAAACTTGCCATGTCAACTTGATTACGTGGCCCGGCGTTGAACTTGCTGCAGAACTGACATTCATGGATTTAAGAATTGCCTGGCTTGGTGCAGCCAATGTATTGGACAGTTGTTGATGGAAACTGATGGAACTCATCCTGTGTCCATGATAACTTTCCGACCTTGGATGATTCCCAGGTGGTGCCTCCTAGTTATGATGGATTGTAAACACCTATTATTTTAGCCCAGTAGACTGATATCCTCCATGCGCCAGTCCTAGCTAATTAGCCTGCTTACAGTAGAAAGCAAGTTGCCTAACCTAACAAACTGGGGCACCACCATCCAAGCTGCTACGTTAAATGGTGGATAAAACTCGCACTTGACAAGGACTAAACCACAACCCATCATTGCGTGACGGTAAATCATTCAATCATAAATCATAAATCAGTCACAAATCCTGATAAATCATCATTCCTCATAAATGACCATAAGTCCGGATAATAAAAACAATGTATTTTTCATAATAAATCAACCTATTATAATTCATCACACTTCCTCATAAAACATAATGATTCATCACAATTTATATACCAGTAGTACCGCACAAGGCGGTGGCGGAAGTTTCAGAATAGGAAACCTATAGGAGACGTTGGTTGTTGTGACTCATGGATGGCAGAGCGAATCCACTGATTGACCGAAAGGTGGTTGGAGTTGTGTTTGCTGGAATGGTTGCAATGGTTGCAGTGGTCACCTCACCCACAACTGCTGGATGTAGTGTGATGTACTGCAATTGTAGTTGTAGTTGTAGGGTAGTGGAGTTGTAGTTGTGGCGTAATGTAATTAGTGTAGTGTAGTTGCAGTCATATAGTTGTAGCTGTAGTTGTTTTGTAGTTGTAGTTGTTGTAGTTGTAGTTCTAGTAGTTGTTGTTGTTGTTGTAGTTGTTGTTGTTGTTGTTGTTGTTGTTGTTGTTGTTGTTGTTGTTGTTGTTGTTGTTGTTGTTGTTGTTGTTGTTGTTGTTGTTGTTGTTGTTGTTGTTGGTGTTGGTGTTGGTGTTGGTGTTGTTGTAGTTGTTGTTGTTGCTGTTGTTGTTGTAGTTGTAGTTGTAGTTGTAGTTGTAGTAGTAGTAGTAGTTGTTGTTGTTGTTGTTGTTGTTGTTGTTGTTGTAGCTGTAGTTGTTGTAGTTGTAATTCTAGTTGTTGTTGTGTAGTTGTTGTTGTAGTTGTGGTTGTTGTTGTTGTTGTTGTGGTTGTTGTTGTTGCTGTTGTTGTTGTTGTTGTTGCTGTTGTTGTTGTAGTTCTAGTTGTAGTTGTAGTTGTTGTAGTTGTAGTTGTTGTAGTTGTAGTTGTTGTGGTTGGTGTTGTTGGTGTTGTTGTTGTTGTTGTTGTTGTTGATGTTGCTGTTGCTGTTGCTGTTGTCGTCGAAGTTAGGGTAGTTAAGTTAGTGAAGTTAGTTAAGTTAGTCAAGTTAGTTAAGTTAATCAGTGTCTACTTTTTCGACATCTTCACGTCAAGAAAGGCTCAAAACCTGCAGTTTTTTACACTTTTAACTTCCAAATATGCTTCGCGCCACAACGGCGTGCACTTTTTCGAAACTCCACATCTCAGCCTCCAAAAGTGGTCCGAACCCCTGGTGTTTTGCACATTTCGACTTCGAAATGTGCTTCGCGCCACAACGGCGTGCACTTTTTCGAAACTCGACCTCTGAGCCTCCAAAAGTGCTCCGAACCCCTAGTGTTTTTAACATGTTGACTTCCAAATGTGCTTCGCGCCACAACGGCGTGCACTTTTTCGACATCGCAACTTCCAAAAGTGGTCCGACATTGGTGTGTTTTGTACATTTTGACTTCCAAATGTGCTTCGCGCCACAACGGCGTGCACTTTTTCGACATCGCAACTTCCAAAAGTGGTCCGACCATGGTGTGCTTTGTACGTTTTGACTTCCAAATGTGCTTCGCGCCACAACGGCGTGCACTTTTTCGACATCGCAACTGCCAAAAGTGGTCCGATCCTCTAGTGTTTTGTCCATTTTGACTTGGAAATGTGCTTCGCGCCACAACGGCGTCCACTTTTTCATGTCTCATCTGGCCAGCTGGCTCCGCACCCGCCGCTTTAGCGAGCCGACTTTTCGACCCTCCGAAGCCCCAAATCATTGGAAAAACACAGTGTGTCGCGACTTTCCTACCTTTTCACGCATCTGCATCTTCTTTCTTCTTACTCTTCTTTCTTCTAATCTTTCTCTTCTCTCTGCCTCTTCCCTGCTCTGCTTTTCATCTGTCCATATTGTCGGAAGTTTAGCTTCTAAACTTCCTTCGATCATACATTATCATTGCACAATCATAATTCATCATAAATTAACATATTTCATCATAATTCCTCATAATCTGTTTAATTCCATGTTTCTCTGTGCAATCCTCTGAAATCCTTACGTTTTTCCATGGAAAACGGCCGAGGTCTCCGCGCTCCTCAGCAGCCTGGACTCCGCCGCTGCGCAGGACCACAGCGGCGCCGCCGCAGCGGCGCTCCGCCAGCTGTGGCGCGTGGTGCCACAGCGGGCGCTGCTGGCGCAGTGGCAAAACCACCTGCGACGCTTGGGCAATGCCAGGTAGTTCGGTGAATTTCATTTTCCCCAATGGGATGATGATCCAATCTGACGAACTCCATCATTTTTCAGAGGGGTAGGTCAACCACAAACCAGAAAAAAAAGTGAAGAATGATAGTACATGATAAGTTGGTAATGATATAATAATACATGATAGGTTAGTGATGATATTCATCAATCTTACTGTAATCATTCTAATAAATGTACACTAGAACGAGAAGATATAATTTTATGGCGCCAAACAAGTCCCAAGTCATTGACCGAGAGCCTGCAGGTTCACCCCATGTTCGAGCAGGTTTTGTAAAAATATACATGCCTCCTGAGTCATCAGCTGAGAAAGGTATCAACAAAAAGGCCTCGCCAACTCCAAAGTCATCAGAGAACCTAGTATTGGACTGGACAGGAAGACATAGATTCACACTGATTGCATTTCATCCATTGACCTCACATGTTTGCTTACTGTTTCGTGGTTTTTGCCCAGTGGACCAATGTGAAGTCGTGAAATGCAACCGAACATTTGCAATGAGTGTATGGTTGATTGCTTTGTGTTCTTCTGTTTTACTCTTGATATTGATGATTGATGATTTATTTATAATTGATGATTGATTATTGATGACTGTTGTTGATGATGATGATGGTGGTGGTGATGATGATTATTATGGTTGTGGTTATGGTGATGGTGATGCTGATGACGATGACGATGACGATGATGATGATGATGATGATGATGTTGATGTTGATGATAATGAAGACAATGAAGACAATGAATACAATTATTATTTTGATGATGATGATAATGATTATGAAGTGATGATGGTGATGATGATGATGATTATGATTATGAAGTGATGATGGCGATGATGATGATGATGATGATGATGCTGCTGATGCTGATGCTGATGATGATGTGGTGGTGGTGATCATATCATGATCATGATCATTACCATCATCACGATCATGACCATGACATTGACAATGTTCATGATGCGTAGTTGGTGTGTAGTCAATGTGTAGTTGATGTGTAGTTGATGTGGGGTGTCCAAGGGTCAATTACAATCAAACACCCTATAGAAAAGGCATGGTTTTCCATTTTTTGTGCGCGAGTGAAATATTTGTGGAGCTATACGGTTGAGATACGTGCAATCATATTGGTTTTAATGCTCCGTCATGCTCCGATTAATTATTTGACCATTTCAAGTGCCTTCGAGATTCTAGATTCCTTCCTGCTAGAGCGACAATCAGGAAACAAGTGATTGGCTATATTGGTTTCTGTTTGTTTTGGGCTATTCTTCCCGAGCAACGTTCTTCTGTTTGGGCTGAAACGTGTTGAAGCATAGCAAGACCGAGCTTCCAGATGGACTCCCCTGGAGTTCTTTTCCAAGCGCCAACCGGCCACAAATTCTCGCCAGGAAAGACCTTGCAGCACATCTTGTCTTCTGCACCTTGGCCGTGGGAAATGCATGGAAATGCTGCAAATATGACGATTTCTTTCCTACATTTCACATGCTAATCCCAGAGGAAAAACTTCATATTTCAGTGGTAAAATCAAGAAAAACACATAGAAAAACCAAGATTTCCCAATGAAACCCTGCCAATCCATTGATATCCATTGATCTAGTTGATCCTTCAGACCTCATGATCCATTCCAGTGAGGCCTTGTCCTAGGACGCCGGCGTGGTTGGGGCCTGGTCGAAGCTGGGAAAGCTCAGCCAATACGATGCATCCACGTCCACGTTTGGGAACATTCTAGTTCATTTCACGTATACATATATATATATATACACATAATTACACATCTAAGTCATATAACATGTTTTTGTTTATTATATACACGTATATAGTTTATTATATTATACTATATACATGCATATGTGTATATTTATATATATATATATACACTACAATTATAGTTCTATTTACCCCAACAATTTGAAACGTCGACCCGTTCGAAGCGAACGTTGGGCAGCTGCGTGACAGAAAAAAGAGCAACAGACGGGGCCGTCCTTTGTTCCCATACGGCGGGTACCTGGTAGGCCAATCATTGGATTGGTTAAAGGGAAAAACACCAGGAATAATACAGGAAACATCAGAAAAGCAGGGCTTTTATCATATTATCAATTGTATTAACCACACCAATGCAATTAGTTTCTTGTTTCGAGATGAGGAAGGTGAATGATTTTCTTCCATCAACACAATGCATCGTAACTTTCGGAATCAGTCTACGAGTGGAATATGGTTTTGCGGGGTGAAGCACTTTCTCCGGAACCAGTTGGATGGATAGGGTTTGTTAGTTTTGTATGTGTTTTGTTCTGGGATTCTGTTTGCTGCTTACAATGTTGAAGGATGGGGTGGTTGGCACTGGGTTAAGTTGTTCATGCACCCATGAGGGAAACAAGCCTAAGTCACAGGTCTTCTGCATGCTGTTTGAAACCACCAAAAAAAAAACATGATTCCAGTGCAGCTGCGTTGAAGTTCAATAGCCAAACTCCTTGAACCAGTTGGTCCACTGGATGGTCCTCATATTTTTTGGCACCCCCAAACGGATATGATATGACATGACCCTAATGGCCCCGAATTGGGTGGTGTGATTTACAACAAGGATAGTGTATGACCAACTTTGAAGGTACATTGGCCCCATGTATCTTAGCTGCTAGAACTCACAAATCAAAACATACCCGCAAAAAAAAAAACACCAGCTAGAACAAGGATATTGGCCGTTGGATACCATACTTGGATGTTCAGGGACTTGCATCCCAGTTGTTGTGTGTATATGTTTGTTTCACTATAATATGCATGTGCATATATATATATATATATACATACATACATACATACATACATACATACATACATATAATGTGTCAATACAATATGAATATATGATATGTCTAACAATGTCTAATATACGTTTCTTAATTAATTGACAGCACAGTTGTAGAAGGATCAGTATAGACCACCTGTGCCTCGGTCACTCAGGTTGCACCGCCGGGTGCAGGAAAAACCACGGCCCTTTGGCCTTTGGAGCCGTCGATGTGCTGGCGGGATTTGTCCATTTTCTCTAGGGGTTATGACTAGTTTTAACCATCAATAACCATCAATAACATAGGGATATACGAAAATTGATGGGCTATTGATCAGTTGATAAATAAGAACTGTTTGACTAGTTTTACATAATTTTCTAATCATCAATAACACTAGTTGATAAATAAGTGTGAATGGAATTGATGGGTTAGTTTGTTGGGCGTAATACGAACTGGTTTATTGGGGAGTCTTTATAACCCCTTAGTAGGAATATGTCCGGAATATATTTTATAATTGACATGGTTTGGGAACCCCAAATTCATGGGGCTTGGAAGATGATGTTCCACACTTATAACAAAGCCATTATATTATTGGATGAGTTCCATAGTGAGTCTAGGAAGTTGATATGTTTTAAACCATTCTATTGTTGTTGATTGAGCTATATATCTATATTATATTTGAACACGACAATTGAAATGATCTATATAATGTAAATTGGACCATTTGTTGACATGAGTTCCACAGATATATCATGTACATATACACAGTTAGAAACTCATCCAACACAAGTTTTTTAACATTGATATCAGGTTTAGTCATGATATACACAGCACCCCACCCCACAAAAAAAAACGTCAGGCTGTGCCATTGGCTTTGCTTGACGATATACCAGGAGGTGGGCGATTGCCAAGTCTCAGACACGGGAATGTCCAAAACTAGAGGTCCAGTAATCCCCACTGGGATATTGAATATTGTATGGTACCATTTGCAAAATAACATGGTATATTGTAGGATATTCAATCCTATGTTATATAAATGGGATATTGACGGGTTTTTATAAAACATTATAGTGAATGGGATATATAACCATAGTAACTATAGTGGAACAATCATGGAGCTATTGCTGGCATAATTGGGCAAACTTGCCATAAACCTACCATTTGGGGATGGTTGAAATCCCACTCGTAAATATGGTGATCTATTTTGGGATGGTTTATGGCTTTGGGGTTACCACTGGGGATGAATTACTCTATGTTTCCTGGGGCTCACTATAATTACTCATAGCCACCAGCGGGGGGGGAAGGGGGGTAATGGTTTATTTTACCACATGCAAAGACCCTTGTTCTCTGCCCTTGGGTTCTGGGGTGTTGGGAGAGATAGAGCGATAGAGAGATAGAGAGATAGAGAGAGGGTAAGAATTAAGAGTTAAGAGTCAACTAACTTCACTTGTAGCTGGGAGCTTCTCCCTGTGGCATTTCCTCCGGTGATGTTCTCAGGCATCGTGGTGACAGAGCCGCGCCGGATGGCTGCAAGGGTGGGACAGCCGTGGGTTTAACAGTTTGCCCTGGGGATTTCATGGGAATGTGGGGGTAATATGGTAGGATGTGCGATAATGTGGGATAATGCAGGATAATAAGGTATATCACCAAGTTAATGATAGATGGCCGACCGTCTGGTTTTTTACGGTTTCTCGTGGCAAGAAGAGATTGTTTATTTTTACCCAGGTGTGGAGTTCCATGGTCCCAAAGGTGATACAGTAAACTCAATGAGCCTGCAACTTCGGGATGGTTTATAGAACGATATTGAACGCATCTCTGGTGACATTGGTGTTCAGTTTCTATTGTACATTGTACTATATATATATAAATTGTTTGGTTTACCACAGATACCATCAGTGCCATCAGGTACTACATTTTCCCATTTAACGCGGTGTTTAAAACCTGTAAAACTCTTGAATTCCAATATTTTGTTTACGACAGGTACCATATTTTCCCATTTTAAGGGGTCATGGTTTCTCACATCTGATAAGACCTCATATTCCAAATTTAAAATTTGTGGCCATTACTTGGAAATCCCCCAAATGTTTGAGGCAAAACTATTTGGTGATTTGAAACCCATCCCATCCAGTGGGCCGTCTGGCTGTTGATATGAGAATTGGAAGGTGATGGGATGTTTGATTTGTACCATTATGATGATATGATGTCTGTGGACGTTGTTTGGGCAGATTGTTTGCATCAAATGAAAGGTGACAATGATATAATGATATGTCATGTAGAGATCTGAGATCATGTTCATTGTATTTCATTATCATGTCCGTTGGTTCTCAACTAAGCATGAGTCATGTGTTCAATGGTGAATTAGAATAATTCAAATGTATACACAAAAAAACAACATCAAGAAACATCAAACAACTGGCATACCTTGTCTGTTCATACTATGAAACTTGTTGGAATCAACGGTGACGATTTGTGGTCATCGACGGTGACGAGATCAATCCATCCAGCTGCCAGCCTTGACGCCTTGACGACGGTCGCTGGGAATTCCACTGATCAAAATCATTTGATTTTGTGACTATAGACTATAAGTACCTACAGAGGGCATAACGAAATTCGGATTCCGATTTAGTGATACTTCTTGAACATGGACTCATGCTTGCGGCAACCACTCTCACACCCTGAAAAGATGCACTGCATCACAATCTTAGGCCGTGGTACATTCTGTCAATCCGAACCTGCATGTGGACTTGTCATTCCGATTCACAGTACATCATCATAGTATATCATGGGTAAAAGTGGGTATATCATGGGTATATCACTTGATTCTCATAGTATATCATAGTATATCCATCATAGTACATTATCCATCATAGGAAACAAATGTCTCCTAAGTCAGCCACCGAGTTCTGGGACCTATGCGGTGAGATTGTCTGTGGCTTCACCTTTGCCATCTCATCCATTTCCAAAATCATCATAGGTAATCATTTATAACCATTCCATAACCATTTCCAATATCATCATGGTTATTTCCAATATGTTTTTTTTTACAACCATTCATAACCATTAACCTAAACTTTGGCAGGTTTATGGCATTGGGTTTCCCACAAAAAACACATTTGTTTCTTGGGGGTCCATGAACCAGACACCACCCCTGGAGGCCGCCGCTCGACGCATGGCGTCCATGTTGGGTGAAGCAGTTGGGTGTCCCAAAGGAAGCCTGGTAGCCTGTGGTAATTTGACATAGCTAAGGGACATATTTGTTTAATATATATATATATATATATGTATACTGTTATAATCATTCCTAATAAGGCAGTACAAAAAATATGAACCATCTATAAATGAGCAATTGTCCATAGCTATGTAAAACAATCAGATGGTAATGGGCTTAAAAAAGACCGAACTGGCCCCAAAAGAGTAATGTTGCAGGGTATCCAACATGTGCCATGAACCAAAATCTATAGAGACCCTAAACTTCCAAACCTTTTTGAGATTGATCATGCATTAATTAATCCAGATGGGTGGAGCAGTGCACATGCTCTTCTTGAACACGTCATTGCTGTTTTTTTTTGCCAGGCTCTGCTCCTTATTGGGGCGAGACCCTCCAAACGTATGGCATGATCGGATTATTGTTATATTTGAATTGGGGAAAATTCCAATTCCCACTTTCATGTTCTTCCAATTGTATGTAAATTGGTACTGTATTTTTTCCTACATCTATGATCATCTATGATCTTATTTCCCAGGAGATCGGACGTGGTGCGACAATTGTGACACCATCGCCCCCGGCTACCGTTGGTGACGTAATTGGATGGGTTCCATTTCAGTGGCGGCATAGTGTCTATAGTTGTTCCAAGGTGCCTCAGGAGTTCGTCGGCAGCTGTTGGCTCAACCCGTGGAGTCGTCTTCGACACGTGCGTCAAAGAAACGCCATGGGCGTGTCCGGTGCTCCGCTGACGGCCATCTTGGGCGCCACGCTATTTCAGCTGGTCCCCTGGGTGTTGCCCCATCTTAGGGTGACTTGGTTCAGTAGATGTTTGTAGATGGCTGTAGGCATGGAGAGGTCTTGGAACATCTTGGAATTTAATTAATTATATATATATATATTATATTATGAGTTACCCTCCGGTATAATCAAACGTGGCAATGGCAAAAATAAAAGATATAAATGGTGGAATTTGATGGGAAAATGGTTACGTAAGATAAGTGGTTGCTGCTCGTTGCTGCACCAAACGGCGTAGATATTTTCCTTGGAACATCCTTCTTTGTTCAGTTTGGATACGGAAACCAAAAGACTGACACATAGCTATCATGTTCTGTTAACTATAACATCAGCCACACTTAAGAATAGTATGTATTTAGATGTATTTAGTGACCAAAAATGGCGAGTTAACTCGGCCTATGATACGTATCACCGGAGATATCGAAACGAAACGCCCTTGGAATCTGAATCGATCAGGGCGCCTCAGGGGGTGATTCTGTTGGATCATCCCTCAAAGTTGGAGAAAATCCTTTGGTGATGTGTTTTTTTTGGCTTGACATCCAGCTAAAGTGGGTGGAGCCAAGCTGAGACATCCTGACTGATGATACTTATTCTATCTACTGGCTATCCAGCACTACCTCATTGTGTGCTTTGCCTTGTTTAATCCGAAATTTTGTGGCTAAAAGCGCTACGGTTGTAACGCAAGCACTTCTCATCAACACTTATGAACTGCAGCTCAGAGCCAGTGGTAGAGGATGTTATGGCGCAGCAGCTGATGCTATATTGACCCTCAAATGCAAGGATGAGCAATGATTCTCTAATCTTTCCAGGCATCAGCAACAAAAATTACCAGAAAAATCACGGCAGCCTGAGGTGCGCGCAGCGTGGTGCTGGCCCAATGATCCTCCCAAGTGCGTCATTCCAACCGTGACGGGTGGATCTTGCATCAATGCGACGGCCAGGGGCTGACGTCTGGCGACAGATGGGAGATCTGGGAGATATTTCTAGGGTCTCATTAATGCCGATGGAAAAATATAGTGGGATACGTATATAACCATATATAACCAACTATCATTAAGACATGGTTTATTTTCCGATGCTAATTAAAGAATCGGGAATGACCCCATACGGATTAAAATGCCAACGGCAAGGATTTCCATCATGGGATGGAAGACCATGATTCCATTAAGGCCAACGATGTTTGCCAGGTAACTAGCTGGCAGGCACAATAAATAGCTTTCAACCAGAGAAGTCAGGATGAATGTACTGTATATGAGTAATTATAGATAGAGTTAAGTAGAGCTACAGTATACAGTCATATGACATATATATATAATTATATAATATATAATTATACATACAGACATATATATATGTATGAATTATGACATATATGCACCCTTGACATTCATGATGTGCCTCATTTTTTAAGTAGCCACTATATAATGCAGCCAGAAGAATTCGGGTTGCCCCTCGCCATTCACGGCGACAGGGTGTTGCAGTGACAGAGCTTCAACCAGGGGAGAGCCTTGGCAGAAGGGGACATCTGACTGGTGGAAATGGGGTAGCACCAATGACTTGAGAAACACAAGAATATGTATATATATATATGATATCTGATATATATATATATATATACAAGGCACCCCCCTCAGAAATAAGTTGGTCTATTCTTTTGAAAAGAGACATGGACATCTCCATGAACTATAGACTATAGATATATCTACCACAAGCCCTGGTTATTGGAGTTGCAAACCTTGAGATTTGCAAGCTTTTTGTTGGACACAAAACGGGAAGAGAGAATGCTAGACTCCAGATGTTTGTTGCCCGAGGGAGCTGCTTAGGAGTGAATGAACTGATGTTTCTTCTTGGCATGGGTCAAAATTACATAAATACCTACAATTTTAGGGGGATTCTTGAGCTGCAACCAAGAAACATGGTGATTTATCCAGGCTTATGAACCCAGTGGGCCCATACTCACAGCCTTAGAGGCTTAAATGGTGAAAGCCGGGGGCCGAGGGATTTTCCGTGTTGCCCTAGGAACTGCACACCCACGTGTGATGCTGGCCTGAATGTGACGGGTTCATGTGTCTCAGCACGAAGAGATGATGTTGTCATATGCCGGGAGAATACTGCAATCAACAAATATTCAAATAACACAAGAAACTGCGGATTGATTGGTCTTGACAATTCAATTTGGGAAAGTCCGGTGATGCAAAAGGGTTCAACCACCATGTTTGGACACAAACTTGAACCATGACGCCGGCTGGATTTGAGGCCACAGACAAGTTGTTTGGCCATTGGTTGTGTCTGCTTTAAACCACAGGAGTTTGGTTGACTTGCCGCTACAGCAGTGTTGCACAAATTATTAATATGCCCCTTAGGATGCTTCATCTAAGTTTGGCAGAAAAAAATCTTTGGGATTTTTAAATGTTTACTTTCTCACTATGCATCAATCCCTTGGAAATTCAAGTTTAGGATGCGTTGAAGCTTGACTCATATGCTAATGGGTCAAAACCTTTATACCATCCTATGGATTGATGGCCCAGTTGTAAGTCAACCATAACACCATGTATGGAATGATAATCCAATATCCGTTTATACCCATTTATAACTGGTATTTGGGGCTTTTAAGCTATGTTAACTTGTTATATATATACACATATATACACATATATATATATACATATATCGTCATCAATCCCTGACCGTTTATACTTGGATGTATGGTGGAGACCCTCATGAATCCCCAGAAAACTTTGCGAAAGTCAGGCAGCACGCTCCTGTGCCCACCATCAGTTCCAGGCACCAACAACGTACCTTGGCGGAGCAATGAGACAACACTGTGCAATTGAGCCATTTAAAAAGGCTGGTTACTCTAGGGACTTATATTATCTTATACTACCTAATTTACTGAGGAATCTGAGGATTATGATAACTTATGATAACCTATAGTAGGGAAACCTACCAACTAGATCCAACTAGTACAATGAGATGGGATAGGGGTATTTTTAATGGCTCAATTTACATGTACATTGGAATTTAACTATTTAGCTATCAAATATGAAAGGACCTAGGAATTGAGCCAACACTTAAATTTGGGAGGGTGTATTTGATTTAGCTCAGTTAACTTGGTTAATAATTAGGCTAGCTGTTGGGTTTCTGGCGAGTGTATTTACATATGTTACATATATACATCATATATGATCATATATAATTAATCGTGCATATATACATACGTATATATACATACACGTATAGTTGACTGGGTGAACATAAAAAAAGACAAGCAGAGCTGGGGGGCACCACCTTGTACTCATGTTGGGCACACCGTGGTAAATAGGTGTTGAACGAATTGGCGTTTATTCGTATTTTTACGATTACTTTTGTATGCTGCGAAACATAAGCTTTAATGGAATACAAGTGATGTTGGTGTAGCTTGCTTTGATATGTTTACTAGCGGGGTAGAGACTCTCCATTACGTTGACAAAGGTTTGAACAAGAACCATTTGACTAGTTCACTGATCTATCGTATCAATGTCCTAAAAATCTCGAACTTGGACAATGAGCATATCCTTCTGAGGTCAGACTTGAGTTTGTTTTAATTATTTTCCATGAAGTGGAGACTTGTGGAGGTGTCGATTGGAGTAATACCCAGGACAACTTAAATAAACCATTTTGCTGTAGAAGTTTATTGTAAATTGTTGGGTATACCACTTTTTGGGATGTAACATGACCCCAAATAGTTTGTGAATGGGATGGCTAAAGATTATATATTGGGTTTACCACTGAATCTGGAATGTAACATAGGCCCCATGCAATGTGTGATCTCGATACCATGCTAGCAAGATGCAATTCTCCTGCAAATCACCCTAGCCTCAAATGAATGGTATCCCCAAATCAGCAATATCTTATTTGTTATCTCCGGTAAGTAGATGTTTCAGGTTCCAATGTGTAGGACATACCCCAGCTTCGGTGACGACGTAAAATTCCGACATCAACAGGTTTGTCAAAAAAGCTATGATTCAGCCATTCAAGTAAGGAACATGATGAAGAAGCATCAAACTCCAGTGTATCTTCCAAAATCTTCAGGCAAACCCAACTGCAAGTTACCCTCCTGTAAACTAACAATGATGTGGAAAAGCCACCTTTTGGAGATCATTTTGTGAACGGGAAACCATGCAGTTATGGCCCAAAACAGCTATAAATATAACCTTAGTTCTAGGAGTTATTTTATTCCATTTATACCTTTATAACATAACTGTTAGTTGGGCCATAACTCTGAGGTTTCCCACATTGATGTTCGTTGACCAGGGTGTTTCAAGCTTATCTTCCGCCGCCCAGTTGTGTACAGCAGATCAGGGAGGGCTTTGGTGGCCCTATTGTGGTTATGGCCCTGCTTGCGTTCGAGGCACCAAAAAAACGGTGGTCGACTCATGGATCATTTGGGGTTAGCTTAAGCCATGGTGAACTATGCTGGAAGATATCTATTTCTTGGATCTATAGTAATCTATAGGCAATAAGCCAAGGTACAAGTGTGGGGGTCACTAGTACAGCTTATTTTGGTGCTGTACTTTTTTTGGGGGAAGATCAGTCAAACTCAGCAGCACAATATCTTTTTACAAAGTCTATACCTAGGATTGGCCTGAACCGGCCATCATGAAATTGCGACGCCTTTTAAGGTTTCATGAATTTTCAATATATTGATCTCTCTGAAACATCTCAAAACCCTGCAAGCGTGTCTAATTTTCTGGATCATTGTTCGCACGTAGTATGTTGTTTGATAAGATTATTGTAATTCAAGCACTGGCTTCGGCATTTTTTCGACACTGTGCATCTCTTATATCTGTGTTTTTTAATACAGAACTGTCCAAGTCTGTCAAACAAACTGCCACTGGTGGATCTTCTCCACAGACCATGCCATATGATCTGAGAGCTTAGCATCAAGTTTACCGTGTGCAGCTCCTAGAGGCGCGGACACGAAAAAGCAAGGAAAACACAATCATGGTGATGCAGGGTAAAGCCCTTTACCAATTCTACATGGTCAAAATAGATCGAAATAGGATAATTATAATTAAATGATATTATCATTCCATAAACGGGGTTATAATTGACTGATACCACCTGCGCTAGCTACTTATCTGTCAGTGGATCTTCTAGTGAAGACTTGGTGATTAATGTGGCAAGTTCAGCTATAAACCATCCCCAATATGACCACAAATAAGTCAAGTGAGATTACAACCGTCCCCAGCTATGGTAGTTGGCATTGGCCTGCAAACAAAAAAACAACTGAGAGGTTTAAAAAAAACTCTAGTCCTGGTGACCCAAGACCATGCTTTCGCCTGTTGTTTCCAGTACCGATTAATATAGACAGTATATACACATGTGAAAAACATATACCAAGTAACAATTCAAGAATTATAAGAAACACACGGAGCCTTTGGATCGTAAGACCAGATCTTCCAGTAGATGTTCTATGATGGCAGCCAGTTTTTTGCAGTATTTTGCACTGATATCCTTGGCACCAATCCTACGTGATGTGGGTAGGTTTCAGGAATCTCTGTACGTGTACTCGTGCTATACAAAGGATCCCCCAAGAAATGGATTGGCTTATGATAGCCTATTCAGCTCTAGATATATCCAGTATCAATCCAGGAGTAATTGTAGTCTTGTGCATCGGCAGAGACCTGTCGATTGTGGCTCTATATTATTATTGTTGTTATTATATAGGGGTACCAGAAACAAATACATTTATATTATATATATGTTCACCACAGTAGAGGAGAAATCGGATGCCCATGCAGCTCATAGTCATAAACCATGATAAAACCATCCACACATAGACTCACCATAACCCCAAGTGAGTTTAAGCATGCATAAAACAATTTAGCTGGATATGTTGGTGCCCCAAGTTCTATTCATAACAGTAGGATGCAACAGGCACGACCAATGGGATTATTCCCCAGCATGGTCAATTGACCATGGCAGGAGTTACGTTGATTACATATCCCACTCTATCCTTATCATTCCTTATCATTCCTTATGTCATGTCCCATGAATTGTCCATTGTTCCTGGGTTAGTTCCAGTTTTGGACAAACCAGAAGTGTTTCTCAAAACATACCCTGTAAGCAGCTGAAGAACTCACCCATTAGTCAGATTAGTGTCCCATACTTTCCCGCTACTCTGGTAAATGAAGCTACAGCTATGGACAATCACCATTTTTTGGAGGCTCAAATCATCAATTCATGGACCCGTTTTCCATAGCAATGATAGCAATGTTAAATCACCGGAGGGTAGTTTTCCGCCAGGTGTCTTTACCTTGGATGCAACAGGCTATTCAACCAGTACTCAGCAACTCGGTGTTTCCGCGAAGGGAGCATTGGTTTTAGGGCTAAAATAAGTGTTTGAAGTTGCCGGTGTTTTTTTCTTTTAACTTAAGCATACTTAAACTGAACCATCTCACCATGTGGTCCTCAGGACCTATACCTTTGGTCACTATTCCTGCAGCTTCGAAGCATTCAGCCCTGGATGCCTGGGAATGTGGTCCCTCCAGGAACACTTTTCACTAGGGGAACAGGGTTGCTCCACCCCATTAGAAGTAAATCATAGCCACAATTACCTAGCCATTCAACAGCCTTTGTATCTGGGGTGCTGGGAGCAAGCCTGGGGAAGAGGACTACAATAACATGTAGTCTTATACGTATATATATATAATCATGGAAGAAAAATGGATCCCTGGATATAGTGGGTACATACCTGCCGATCGGGGTTCCGACGATTTTTGCCTTTCCATCCTACTTTGGATGATGACTGAGGGAATGGCAGGTACCCGGCGGAAGCCCATTTTGAGATGATCCTTTCGTTTTTTGCGTTTTCTGTGCGCAGAGCCTAGTGGCAGAAGTTAGTAGCCCCCGTGATACAGATCCATGTGTCTGGAAAATAGGATACCCTGTTCCATCCACCAATTTGATGGTCATAAATTGGGGTAAATCACCCAAGACTGGGTTCGAAAGCCAATTCTCAGACGTTTTATTTCTAATGATTCCTCCAATACATGTATGACGCACGTGTGTATATTCACACGGAATAATCGTAATACATATTGTATAATACTTGTTTCTTGTGGTGTTTGAGCTTGATTAAATATTTTAGAGTAAGAATACACTATGTAAATTCATTTGATATTATATAATTAATGTGATGTTATTTGATATGCTTCAAAAAACATAATATTATATCATTTAATATTAAACAATATAATATAACATAATATAATGATTTTAATATAGCATAATCAAATGTACTGTAATAAAATTTCATATAACAATATATATTTAAATATGATATATTTCATTGTTTATATTAATACAATACAATTTAATGCACAACAATACAATACAATATAATATAATATGATATAATACAATATGTTTCCTCAATATAGCATATAATATAACATAGTACATTACAACTTAATGAAACAATATAGCACAGAATCATATAATATGATACAATATAATATAATATAATAAAATATAGTATAATACAATATATAGTACAACATAATTTATCATTTTATAGTAAAAGTAATATAGAAACAAATTAAAATGATATATGTGTATTCTATGCAATTTGATATATTGAAATATAGTATATTTGTTTTATATGTATATATACATATATTTACTTATGCATATACTTATGCATATACTTATGTATATACTTATGTATATACTTATGTATATACTTATGTATATATATATATTATCTTTCCATTTATGTATATGAATTGTATATATATATATGAATATTCTACATACATTTTACATATATATATATATGAATATATATATATACATGTATGTATGTGTATATATATATATGGTCCAGCGTTCCAACCCCCTCCCCCCCGGCCATGGTCATGGGTCAGCCATAGTACTGTCCCCCTCCCCCCCTGTGGTGTGGTGGACATGTGGTACTGTCCCCCTCCTGGTGGGTATGGTGAGTATGGTGAGTATGGTATGTATTTATTTGATGTACGGTATCTTTGATATGTATGGTATGTTTGGCATGTATGGTTGGTATGGTATGTTTGGAATGTATGCTATGTTTTGTAGGTATGGCAGTTATGGTATGTATGGCATGAATGGTTGGTATTGTATGGATGGTAGGTATGGTAGTATGTAAGTCTGTTGGGTATGGTATGTTTGATATGACAGTATGTATGGTCTGTATGGTATGTATGGTTACTATGATGGGTATGGAATGTTTGCTATGTAAGGTAGATATGGTATGTATGGCAGGTATGTTTGGTATTGTATGTGTGGTAGGTGTGGTAATTATGTTTCATATGTATGGTATGTGTGGTATGTATGATAGGTATGATAGGTATGGTATGTATGGTCAAAGTTCTTATGGTATGTATGGTATCATTGGAATGTATGGTAGGTACGGTATATGTTAAACACATTTAGTGTTGTGAGAGTACACAGGTAGTAAATAGGAAGTAGATTAGCACATGTATATATGACTATAGGTAGCACGTAGGTACTTTGGAGTATGTGTGCTACGTAGGTCGTCTAAAAGGTAGCATCAGAAATGCTGCAAAGACCTGGAAAATACGAGGCTGGACCTTAGAAATGCTGCCAATAGCTTGCAAATAGAAGGGAAGGGGGTGCTACCTGGGGACCCATACCATTGGGGGGGTAGGAACACGGAACACGAGACCATATATACATCTACAGTCCACTACTTTTCCATATTTCATATATTTCTCCTGGCATTCAGTTCCAACGGAAGGTGCAGATCCGAACGGCCCAGACGCCGCCAGCATCTGTGGGGGCCTGGTCGATTTGGTGATTCCAACCACGGATGGTCCCACAGAGTCTCGGGTGAAGCCGGAAAGTGTTGACACTTTCTTTGGCAGTGCACGTTTTGGGTCATTGGTTTTGTACATGATACAGTATATTTGTATTCATCATATTATCACATATATATATATATGTATTTAAATACATACACATTTGGGTTTTATTTATATATATATCTATATATATATGTACGTATGTATGAATGTATGTATCTCTGTATCTACCTATGTATCTATTAGATGTATTTATGCATCTATGTTTATATGTATTTATGTATCTATGTATATATGTATCTATGTATACACATATATGTATCCATAATGTATGGTTGTATGTTTGTATGTGTGTATGTGTGTGCTTATTTGGTTTGATATATATATATATATCTATTTATCTATCTATCTATCTATCAATCTATCTATCTACCTACCTACCTACCTACCTATCTATCTATCTATCTATCTATCTATCTATCTTTTTTTCTATCTTTCTATCTATCTTATCTATCTATGTATCTATCTATCTATCTATCGATCTATCTATCTATCGATCTATCGATCTATCTATCTATCTCTATCGATCTATCTATCGATCTATCTATCGATCTATCTATCTATCTATCTCGATCGATCTATCTATATATATATATTCTTTATCTACATGTCTGTCTGTCTGTTTGTCTATGTGTATATTTGTTTATCTAAATATCTATCTATGTATGCATGCATCTACGCTTATTTTATATCTTAATACCATATAAATATATACCTCATATGTATCATGTATGTACCACATGTTGTATATTGTTTCAATTATATGATTTTTGTTTCTATGATACATAGTATTTATATGTAATGCATATAATGTGAGCATATATGCATAATATTGTGCTTTTGCAAAATTGTGTGTTGAACCAACGTTAATTTGGATAGAATGAAATGTACTTTTGTATGTTGATACAGAAAGGATAATGTGATATTTGTTGTCATATATAATTATATATATATAGTATTGCACCAACAACTCTGTTGTGCTTTGTTTTTGCATTTTGTCTCAATTACTGTAAGAGATCTGAGTGTCCTGGATTGTGGAGCAAGAATAGAAGATCTGAACCAGCTCAACGTTGACGTCACCGGAAATGCCTGGCAAAGGCTTGCAGCACAGGTTTGAACAGAGCCAACACTCAGCACATTTGGTCATGTGTTCCTGTTTGCATGCGTCTGTAAATACTTTAAGCACACATTGTGTGGTTCTCTTCGGCTTGCAAGCTACATATATATATAATATATGTATATACACATACATACATACATACATACATACATACATACATAGATACATACATACATACATACCGTATATTATATTGTTATTAAGTGTGGTTATATATTTTCAAAGTTTCCATGATTTTTTCAGATGATGTTTCGACCAAAAAATATCTTGAAGCGGCGATGATTGCAGCCTTCCAGGATGGATGAACATCAACCAGTTTAATGGTTATTCCGGGTGTGTGACGTGGCATCTTGAATTTCCATCTTCGGATGAGATTCCTCATGGACGTTCCTATTCTTCATGGGCATTGAAACCATCAATCCCATGATTTTCGTTCCGAGATCTCATTTTGTTCATGAAAAATAATCATCGCCATTGAGATCATTGAAATATGATGTTTATCCCATGATTTTGAAAAATAGTCCCCTGTTCATATTGGATAGTGCATCTCCATGGCCCAACCGGCGCAGCTTTTGAACGCGGCTGAGGATGCTGAAATTTTGGACAGTGGCACAATTGGCCTCGTTGCTGCCCTCTTCTTCGTAGCTTCTGGGGCTCAAAACCATAAGGTTCAGCGTGAAAACCATATATATATATTATTAACCATATATTAACCATATTATCAACTATTAACCATATTATCAGCTATATATATATATATATATATTAACCATTAATCTGGGTAAACCCCTGTTGGTGTAAACCCCTGTTGGTTGATGATTATAGGAGATTATACTACCCTTCATATATTGGGGATTACAATAACCTAAGAACGGGGAATCCCTATAAACCAACCAGGATTAAATGTTCGGTTCACTGGAACTGCCCCCGCTGGTGTAATCCCAGCACCTGATCATTGTATGTATAAAACATATATATATATATACTTAGATAATCAAAAAAGGAAACAACATGTATACTGTAGGTATATCAGCAGTGACCAGTCAACCTATTTGAGTGGCGATTTATTGGGTGGCATTGTCGCGGATTGTTGTGATGAACTGGAAATCCCGTTCTTCTAAATGGATTGACAGAGAATTTGAACACTGTTCCAAGTGGGTCAACTTGCTTGAACCTGGTTGCCACTTGAATACGGAACATGATAAACTCTTCAACTTGGGGGCATCCCAGTCTTGGACATACCCAAGTAGGCCCAACATGTTCTTTGTCTAAGAGCATACAGGATTGCTGGCGACCGTTCATTCTTAGGAGGCGGATGGACCTCAAGAGCCTGATGGTTGGTGAGTAATTGCGGTATATCCCCCTTGGTTGACATTTCAGTTACCATACCCTCTGGTAAGTTAACATAGCTATTGAAAATGGCCCATTTAGAGTTGAATTACCTATTAAAGAGTGATTTTCAATAGCTATGTTAGTTTACGAGAGGGTAATTGACACTAATTAAAAAAAACGGGTTTGTTTGACAATAGGTTACCCGATGGTTGATAAAATTCATAGAACCATTGTGCCCATAAGGGGGTAAATCATTTTTCCGGGCAAGCCTTGATAATATTATTGGTCACATGTACATATACGTATATGTATACCATTTCCTTATCTATATGCTTATACAGTTTGTAATAAAGCTTTATATATATACACACTGTTTATACGCATTAAATTGTATCATATATATATGCGTCCTATTATAATGCAATGATTTTGGTTGGCTTAACACCACCACGGTGCTTTCTGCTCAATATTTTCACATGAGGGTTTTTCTCGGAATCGTCCTGGCATCCTGGTGGAGTTCCCAGGCGCTGATGGGTATGCTCTTCTCCCTTTGCTGTACTGGCAGCTGTGCAAGGCTTTGGTTCAAACCAGGTGCCGCTGAAGTCCGGGGATATAAAAAAGATGTACAGAGATCTCGGATATCTTGTGACATATAGACAATCACGAGGACAGGTATGTACATATGAACACATATATATATATATGTGCTGTGAAATCTTTGGTTGGTTTTGCCCACCCACTCGACTGAAGAGAATCACAGTGTGATTGCCTCCGGTGGCATTACGTACTAGCCCTTGGGGCTGCCAATCATACTCCACTTACGCATATATATATATATATATATACATACTGCAGTACACATACTTATATATATATATATACACATGTAAATGCATCCCAAAATGTGACCTGTGTTGTTTCCTGCAGTTATGTTTCGAGACCTCGAAAAAGATGTTCGCGATTTTTCGAGGTCCAAAGCAATGGACTCCAGCCAATGTGATGGGCATCCTTGCCGTAATCATCGCAGTGGTGGCGGCGTGCTGCCTTCCGCTACCGGTCGCAAATTTCTTCATATTTGGGCTGGCGAAAAGTGATGAGAAGTTCTTATATGTATATCTAGTAATGATGATGATAGTAGCATGCTAATGATATAGAAATATAAAACTAATCATATGTTTTAAGGATAAAAATACTAGTTGCTGTGATTAGTTATGTTATTACTATGTTGTTGTTGTTGTTGTTGCTGCTGCTTTTGTCCTTTATATATAATAAAAATTGCACTACGTGTTTCGTTTGCATAACTATTATGTTATCGCTATCCATAAGTTGGCAAACATGTTTCTGGTGAAATGCTAAATGAATTTCACATGATCTGAATAATGCTGATTACATGTGATAAAACCTAATTCCATGGGACCCCTGGTATCTGATTTAATAATCCATAACCCGATCATATGCACAACTTCCCCAATTTTCGGGACCCCAGTTCATAAATAGATCGACGCTAGACCCGGGTTTCGTTTGCTGGTATTTTGACAAGCATCTTAATTTTGAAAGAACACAACATGAAACCGATTACTAAGACAGCACAATGACAACCATTTGATTTGATTATGAAGAGAATTAGTTGCTATGTTGAGCAGCAAATCGCTTTGAGATCAGGGAAGATGACAGGGAACTGTTTAAGCATTAAGATGGGCGACGACTTGAGAGTTGGGAAAGCCCAAGACCAGGACTCCTGTTTAAATATATATATAATATATAAATAATTCCTCAGGAATTTTCCAAGAGTTGGTTTGTTTGGATGTTTAAGGGAACAGTTCACAGAAGACGTTGTTTTTTTTTTTCCTGGTGGTTTTTCACCATGACGTCCGCTATCTTTCACTGTGAAGTCCCTGAGGAATAGCTACAAGTCCACTGGCATAGCCGCTGGACTCGGCACTGCCCTCACGCTGGTGCCGCTCAGCTATGATCCCATGAGAACCTAATATTTTGGTCACTTGGGATGTCTATAATATATGGTTAATATATGGTTAATATATGGTTAATATATGGTTAATATATGGTTAATATATGGTTAATATATGGTTAATATATGGTTAATATATGGTTAATACATGGTTAATATATGGTTAATGATGGTTAATAACCTTTGGTTGGTGGTTGAGAACCATGGAATTTTGAATGACTTTCCCATCATATTCGGAATTTCATCATCCCAACTGACTTTCACTCCATCAATTTTCAGAGGGGTAGGTATACCACCAGCCAGATTTTATAAACATGAAGCAACTGAAGGTTACAATGCTTTGAGAGTTTGAGACCGCGGTCCAACATTAATATCATTTTTACCTGAGCCCGAAGTGTTCAAGTCAAGATAAACACTGAACACATTTTAGTTGCACTACTATTTATATTATTGTTTGCCGATCCCTGCCTCTTGTCCACCATATGTTCTTCTGCAGTTTCTTTGAATGTGATATGCACAATCAGGTTGCGGGCACACCATGCTTCATCAACAGGTTTGATATCAGATTTTTTTAGCCAGCAGCAACCAAAAGAAGTCCCCGCAAGTCGGCACAATGCCCCAGATGGCACGGCAAACGAAGGGCCGCATGTGTTCTTGCAGACGCCTCAATATGTTTTATTACATACACAATATATCACAATATATGTCCTGACAATATCTACTTGGTATACAAATTATAGTCGACCTGGCCACATGTTAACTTCCACGATATATATATATATATATTATAGTCTGTGTATATATATATATATATAGTATGCACATGCTTGAAGTATTTTGAGGTTCCACGAAACATCTCCATCCCAGGTGGTCCTTCTTCAAGTTGGGCGCGCACGACGTTTTGCAGATGACCAGAGAGGCAGCGTGGCGAATCCATGCAGTGATCGGCATGCTGACCCTGGTGGTGGGTATTGCTTCCTGGCGGAGGTAGTGGCAGCAGTGGCTGTTGTGTTGTGGCTGGCGATGTTCAGAAATCATGTTCCACCCGATTTGTGACATTGCTTCGGCAAAGTTGAATTCAACAACGCTTTACATGTTAGTTGGTTAACATGTTTAAACATCGTTGTTGGTTCAACTATAGTAAATGTCAGTTGGTTTAAATGTTAGTTGGTTACGTTGTTGGTTAAACATGTTAGTTGGTTAAACATAGTTGAATTCAACTGGTTAAACAACCCGCTTTCCCCAGATCTTCGGCAAATCGTCTCAGGTCCATGGCGTGTTCGCCTTCATCCAGGTGGAGAGGCAAGTTTTCACCGAGTGGCACTTCCTACTGGGTTTCTGATCGGACCGGTGGATGTCGTGGATGGCTTTAGATATGGAAAGATGGTAAATCTATGGAAAACCAATGGTTTTTTTTGGGGAAAATTCTGGGATCACTGGGATCACTTGCTTAAGGGTGTGACAAATCTAGGTAAATTGCCTGCAAATTTTGCGGGCTCAGATATGTATGTTGGTTTGTTAGCCCAGTTATAATAAGTAATGTTAAGTAATATAGCTACATCCCTTATAAAGCCAACAGTTAGCCTGGCTTGAAACCAAGTTACCTAAGTGGGGGCACCATGTTGAACCTGAGCATATTCATGACAAAGCTGGGTATATGGAAAACCAGAGGGCAGGTCGGGGGTGGTGAAATGGTGAAATGGAACAGCAAACAACTGCACTGCTACTCAAATTGCTCCATTATATAGGCAAAAAAAGGAAAGGGAGTGACAGTTGCAAAGCAGTTCCATGGTTCTCGTGTCAGAGGGAAACCAAAGAGCATTGTGAACCATTTGCCAGCAAATTGAATGCTCATTTTCCTATATGTGTTCTATGTGTTTCTTACCTTGATTATTTTTTTGGTGATTTGGGGCAACAGTTTTGCCACATGTCAGTGGCCCATGATTGGCACCGTTAACGCCTGGGGCGCTGAGGTTTCATCGGGCTTATCTTGATGATTTTTGGCGTGTTGCCTGCCCATCTGGTGCAACTTGGAATTGAGAATAAGGGTGGCTGAGGCAAGTCCATCTCAAAAAAACATCTTACATTATAGTGATATGGGTCGTAGTTTTTTTTTCCCACAGGTGGAGTTAAATCGTGGATTTCTCACTTGCTCTTATTGTTGAATACGTAGTTTTTTTTTCTGATGGGTTGGCACCGCCCACCAGCCATGATTGATATCGACAGTCGCCTTGCCCATTGGGCATCATCAAGGCATCTAAGTGACGGTCCCAAAGAATTATGTTCCTATGTGCAAGATGAGTAGATTACAGTACCATCTGGTTATTTAACATAGCCATGGAAAATCCCTCATAAATGGAAGTTTTAATGGGAAAATCATCTATAAATGGGCCATTTTCGATGGCTAATTATGTTAAATTACCAGAGGGTACATGCATTTTACAAGGAAGTTGCGCACAAATCAAAAAACACAAAAAACACTTTATGCAGCACCAAGGTGATTCATTGTAGGACCCGAAAAAAGATGCGTTCGTCAGACAGTGCAGGCTGGCCGTTCTTCATCCATTTTGCACCAACCGTTGTCAAAGAAATCTTGAAGTATCCACACCCTCCAGTCAAAAGTCAAAACCTTAGCTGATCAGCTCGCAGTGATTTGTTTGAAGCAATGCCCAGATAACTTAGAGTTGTCTAAGTGTCTAGAATTGTTTGCTCGACAAAGTATCCAAGCTCCTAGACTTCGTGGACCCATAACTTGAAGTTTACCCACTCGTTCCTCCCTTAAACAAGCGACCCTTTTTACCCTTGGACCCGTGGCCGCCTTTTAAGGCACTATGACAAGTTCAAGTTGATACACTTCATGAGTTTTTGGGGCTACCTGCTTTGCTTCATTCACATGTGCCATGGCGATGGGATCTGAAGATCGAGGAAACATCCGGAAAGATCCGGAGACCACTGGCTACTGTATCAATCTGTATCTCATCCAAACAAAAAAAACTATATCAATTCTTACCTTTAACATCCTTCAACCAGGTCTGTTGATGAGAAGAAAACCCATGATATTCCAATGTTTATCCTTGCAGCTTTTATAATGTCTGTCACCTTGCGTACAGTGTGCAACAAAATTGGGAGGTGCTGAGGGGTGACAAGTCTGTTCAGATGAAGCATCAATGAAATGTTGGAGTTGGACTGGAAATTGCCTGTTTTGTCTATAATTGCCCGTTTCGTCTATGGTTTGAAATTCCCGACTCCAACGGTATCACTCAAGGATTGGCCTCTTTTTGATCTCGGTAGATGCAAAGCCATGCCCACAACATGTGATTTACGGCCTGCTGGGGTGACCTTCAACAGGTTCTGTGACGTGTGGCTTTGGTCCCTATATTGAAAACCATGCATGATAACTTATGATAACCAAGAAGACCACTTCTCATTCTCATCCACAGTATATTGCTGGGATGAGTTGCATGAATAGCCAGAATCGAGGCTTCGGAAGCACATTTCATATCATTTTATCCACGGTTTCATGGTTTAGTTGAGGCATGCAGTTCCGATCTAAGAAATTGTTGGTCATAATTCTTGGTCTTGTACTGTATCCTGGTTGGTGGTTTGGAACATTTTTTATGACTTTCCATATATTGGGAATAAAAATCCCAACTGACTTTCATATTTTTCAGAGGGGTAGGTATACCACCAACCAGGTATCGGTGATATCCCAACTTCTCAAGACAGATGAATCACCAACTGCTCTTGCGGTCCGAGCCGGGTAGTCCGTGATGTTGTCACTTTAGTGGCGCAATCCAGAAGGATCATAACTGGGTAAATTATAACGACCTCACTACGACCTCACTGGAAATCATGGTTAGTAAGGGGAATCATCCCCAATTGAATGGCCTTAATTCAGATTAGTGAATTATTATAATTTGCCCAAATCATAAGGATTTTGACGGACGGTGGGGTGCCGAGTCTCACCATGCCATCGAGGATTGGCCATGCAGTGTACCTGCAGTCCGTGGCAGCTATCGCAGTCGCAGGATCCTTTTTTTCCGCCGCATGGAGGTTTCCTACGCTACCCCAATAGCTGGATGGTTTATTTCAATTTATTTCATGGAAAATCCCAATCTAAAAATGGATGAAAAATGGGGTACCCCCATTTTGGGAACCACCATATATAATCATATATATATATATATTGAAGATTAGTTAAATATTGGTTAAACCCATGACTTGTCCTTAATTCTCAGCAAGATAATGAAGAATGCGTGCTGCACTGAAAACCTTTGGAAGTGTGGTTTTTGTTCTAGCGTCTCGAACCTGCAAGATGGGGTTCAGGAGAAATTTGGGTGGTCAAACATGGACAAAATGTGTTTGTTAAAAGTGTCACAAGCAGCCGAAGTTTCATTGTTATACTTGATTTTACTGGTAGAAAATCTCTCAGTGTACAATTTGCTTTTCCGTATCTCTTTCTTTGGGTGTGAAGAGTTTAGTGGGAAAGAGTGGCTGGGGTTTCAATGATGATAGTCGCTGTCATACGTTCGCTGGGATGCTAGAAATTGCCACCAGGATAGTGTTCTGATTCAATTCTTACTTTCTCCAAACTCTGGATGATCAAATGATCCTGTATCCCCCCACCCTTTCCTAGCTCCCAAACATTGTCTGAATTGCCTGATGCAGATATCCCATTCTCTCTGCCCTTGGGAGATGCAGGAAACATATGAAACATGCACCATGGTGATGCAGTGCCGTACCAGCACAGGAGCAAATGGACTTGCGTTGCTCCTCTTCTTCGTTCAAAAGATTTGGGTGAAGGCTGGTCGTTTGGGACGGTCCACTGTGTTGAATCATGATGCAACATGGTATATCATGGTCTTTCATGATATCCAAAGTTCGAGGGACCCAGGGATCACATTCTCAAACGTTCTTTGTCCAAAGCCACGGTAGAGTACCTGGTTCGATCCTTTGAGGACCCCATGTCACGCTGTCACAGGCGACCGCGGGAAAGGTTGAAACCAAGTCCTTGGAATTGGTGGATGAGACTGGTGGAATCTCAGACTTGGGTTTATGGTCACACGATGCTGTGAGGAGTTCTCTCATCTCTGCGAAACATATTCTTCTGGTTGCTGGTTTTATTCAAACAAGAGGCCTACCTAGGATGATGATACCAGTTCACTCATGTTCAGATTTTTTGAAGCCACCAACCTTTCTTCCAATGCTTCATAGTTCTAGTCACTCGTTTAATGCATTTCACCCTGAAACTCAGAAGCAGCAATGATGAACGGCCCACCAAGGTACCGAGCGAATGAAGTATATTGCCTCCAAATGAGCATGTTTCTATTGGGGAGAATGAGACTAATCCATTGGAATTGAGACTCACCTTTTGTTGAAATGATGAAATTGATCCCTTCCCCCAACGAAAGCCTGGTGAAATTTTATAGGCCCATCGGGGCTGGACGTGTCCTGAAACTTAGGGCAGCATTTGTTCCTCAACATGAAGCTTGGCGCAAAAAAAACACTGGTTGGTGGTTTGGAACTTGTTTTTTTCTATATATATATATATTGAGAATAACCATCCCAACTGACCTTCATATTTTTCAGAGGGGTAGGTATACCACCAGAACAAATTCTGACAGTTGGGATGAGTTGGGGTCACAGCCGCTGTGACCTTTTCACGGTTTCTGTTGCTGTTTCGATCAATATGTGCCCCCTTGGGTCGATGGGCCATGGAACAGATTGCGAGGGGCACTGGGGATGACCTCAACTTTATTCCTAACCGAAAAACCTGAAGCCGTTCCAAACATGTCCAAGACGCTATAAGACTATAAGACACTTGTTTTTTTTGGGGAGACATCCATAGACATTCCCGATTTCCAGATCTTAAACATCATCCTGGATCCAATCATGGCGGTAGACCATCGGATTTAATCATAGCATCTCTGTATTATAGTGTATTATATTTATATAATTTATATAATATAATATAATTATTTATATATCATTGTGCAAAGATGTAATAACATTCTAATAACCAATTCTAGTATTAAAAAATGTGTGTAACCACAAGAATGAAACTCATCACCCAAAACAGTCCAAGTACTGTACTTTGACCATCAGCCAAAACCGATGGCCGAGGCATGTGCCGAACTTCAGCTTCAAAGCCGGGCAGTGGGGCCATTTGACGGTGCCCAGCCTGGGCTCCGTACCCCATCCCTTCACCCTGGTTCCGGGCGATGGAGACTCCAACGTCAGGTGCTGGACTTTGGAGGGATGAAGCCCTGGGAATCCTAGCGATTGTGCTGTGAAAAGAATCGGGGCCAGGGGATTTCATGGGTTTTGGCCCATATATGGATATAGAATTGATATAGATGGGTAATTCTTGGCATTTCAAGATGAAGTCTTGAAAAACTGTAGATCTCAAGCCCGACATTTGGCACTTCGCTTGTTGGCTGCAAGTCTGTCCAAAAGTGGCCGATCCAACAAGTAGTCTTCCCCTCCTGTGGCAAGTTGCCAGAGCCATGAGCCATTTTGGTCCAAACCAAATACAGGGTAACATGGGGCACCTCGAAAATTGTGGTTCAACACCATCTAGGTGTCCATTCATTCATGACCATAAATTGATGGAACATCTTCAAGAAATCGGTCACACTACCGTCACATTTGTAGCATTCTTTTGGTGACGGTGTGTCTGAAAGAAGGGTATACCCCGAAGTTATTGCCATTACAGTAGGGAAAGATTTTCAGGTATCAAACCCAAAGCGTGTTGGTCAGTATCCCAGTCTATTCCATTACACAACGGTAGTAGTTTAGTATATTGCTATGGGAAATGGTCCATTTGTGGATGATTTACCTATATTTACTTACCTGAACATGGAGAGGTTATCATAAGTGCTATGTTAAACAGCCATAGGGATCCATAGGGTATATTTCGTAGGATATCCCATCAAATCGATATAGTGTTCGTTAAATCACAATGATTTTCGCCAAAGTCACAAGCCAACTCCAGGATCTTCATGAAGATTAATCGTAGCGGCTTTACCGCCAAGCTGGCCAAAGCTTGTGCAGTGCCTGGGGATTTTCAAGGATCTCACGGTGATAGAAACATATAGAAACATGATGGTTTAGTAAGGGTGACTTTCCCAACATGGCCTTTATATGCCGTCGTTTTCTTTTTTTCAGGTTGGTGAATTCGTACATTAATCATCATTAATCAGGATATTATGGGTTTGCCTGGATAAACATGCTGGATGACTGGAGGAATGTGGTTATTTTTGTTTCTAAACAATGATAGTTGTTATTATTGGTGGAGTTTTTTTTCTGGAGAAAATGCAGTGTTAAAAGGCATAACAAAACAATATGTTTTGAACATTTTTGGGATATCAGTACATGGACCAACATATACCCGACTTAGTCTCAGAGTGGGGCATCGCTCCAAAATACATGGCTATTGTCCAAACCGAGCAACGCCAAATATCTGCACATTTCCAGCGAAAAAAGGGGAACTTACCCATCAGACAGTTGTGATACAACAGCTTAACTGGCGTATCAACATGGCTGGCCTGGGCCATATCTTGGGGTCATTGTTTCTGTAAGTGAAGCAATAGTAAACCATCTTCAAATTTACTATTTATCTATGGTTGGTATGCAAGCCATCAATATATATATATGGTCTATGATTGTTTCACTGCTCACATATCTCACATATCTTGGATCATCCTTACGAAAAGCGCTGCCTGGTGCCTGGCACCGCTCCGAGGGTGGCACCGCGCCTCCGATGAAGTTGGAGGTGGCAGCGCTAACATCGGAACATGTTTGAAACAACTCAGATGAAAACTATGATTTCCTCCAACACATGAAACACTATGAAACTAAGATAAAAGACACGGAAGAATATACTATCTCAATCTTATATAGAAATTGAAGATATATGTATATATTAATTATATATGTATATATTAATTATATATATATATTAACTATGTATATATATATATATATATATTAACTATTTATATATATATATTAATTATATATATATTAATTATATATATATATATATATTAATTATATATATATAAATTATATATATATTATACATATTCTAGTGGGGTTGTGTTTGAACATGAAGCAAGTCTGGATCAAATCTAGGCCACGACTGGATTTCGGGATTTTCATCCTGGATGATGGCCCAATCTGGCTGAACTATAGATAATCATAGTGACCTCACTGTGACCTCACTCGAATCATGGTTAGGAAGGGATATATATATATATAACTATGCCCCCAAAATAGGTTTATTTGTGGTCTGGCAAATACGAGGGAACATGTTCATTTCAGATTACCCTCTGGTAAACTAACATAGCTATTGAAAATGGCCATTTATAGTGGATTTTCCATTTAAACATGGTGATTTTCCATAGCTATGTTAAATTACCAGAGGGTAATTGTGATAATTTACCCAGATATGGATGAAAGATGATTTTTGGCTCCTGGAGGGTCCCCGTATCACCTAGCCATGCGATCCGGTGCCAGTTGGGATGATCAAACCATCAACAAGTCACGTGTGTTTTATCCAGTTTCCCACCCCCCAAAACGGATGTTTTTGAAAAAATATCGTGGCTTTGCGGGTCAAGGTAGCAATCACATCTCTGCCGCAGGGTCCGCACGGTCTTCCTTGTGTACCAGCGAAAGGTATGCAGCGAACTGTCTTTGTCTTTGGAGGCGTCTTGAGACTTTTCAGGTCTCACTATATACAGTAAGCTGGTTGGTGGTTACATTTTTTATTTTTCCATATTGGGAATTTCATCATCCCAACTGACTAATATTTTTCAGAGGGGTTGAAACCACCAACCAGTAAGGAAAAAAGGATTTGAGAGTTGATGGTTTTGCAGTATATCATGGTATACTAAATTTCGCCATTTATTGGGTTCCCCGGTTCACCCCTTTTTTGGGGGTCGGAAGGTGAAGGTGTATGATGTTCGTAAGGTTGCATATATAGAGGTTGTGAGCGGAGTCATTGTTTGTGCTGGAACTTGGTGGTTTCTAATGTTACATGGAGGCCCTGCCACTTGTTGATAACTTGTTGATAGATTGGTGGATCACCCTTCAACCTGTATATGTAAAAGCACTGCGATGCTAGGGATTACTGAAACTGTTCCGATACCATTGTTTTCCTCCTTGTTAAGGGGTCACCGTTTGTTCAATGTTGCTCAGAGGGTTTCGTACATTCTGATGATTTCTATCCATGGATTGTGAGTGGCCTAAAACCCATGGGTAGCAAGTCCCCCAACTAACCGAATCCCCTAAATGACTCAGATTCATTTGTTTTTTGTAGTGCCTTCTGATGTTCATTGCCATATCATGATTTGGTTGGTGATTTCAACCACTTGATTTTGTGGCTTACCAGGCTTGCTGTACCTACTGTCGCTCAATACTAATAACGTTGTGTGGGATCAACAAACCACCGAGGCGATCCAATGATATTCCATGATATGTATATATAATACATGTATAGATACATTATATTATATTATATTATATTGTATTATATTATATTATATATATTTATTATTATATTACACATATATATATTCCCTTCATTCCATTACATTCCGCTACATTCCATCATATCAAATTGTATCTCCATAATATTCTGACTATATCCCGAGGTTAATCTGAGTTGGTCTCATCCCCCAACATTTGTTCGATAAGTTTTTTTGGACTGAGTTCCTTAACAATCAGTTATAAATGGACTGAAGTAACTCCTATAGAACCACGGTGAAATTCGGGGAAATATATCATGAAATCAACTCCACCATTCCGACATCAATAGGTTTGCCAGTAATATATATATATATATATTTATATACATATATATATATATATATTCATGACATGTCATGACATTTACAATCATTATGAAATCAGCCTAAGCATTCCCACACATACCTGGTTGGTGGTTTGGAACATGTTTTATTTTTCCATTCACTTGGGAATTTCCATGATCCCAACTGACACACTCCATCATTTTTCAGAGGGGTTGGTTGAAACCAGCCACCAGAAAATGATCGATATATCGATCATCATAAATCCTGGGGATGATGTCCATAGATCCAGATAGCTTCAGATATCCATCTGGTTTCACTCACCAGATAGCTTCAGATAGGTCATATTTTTGGAGACCAAACCACCTTAACCATACCTTAACCATACCTTAACCATACCTTAACCATACCTTAACCATACCTTAACCATACCTTAACCATACCTTAACCATACCTTAACCATACCTTAACCATACCTTAACCATACCTGCCATACCAACCATAGCTGCCATACCTGCCATAGCTGCCACACCTGCCATAGCTGCGGGTGATTCGTCTAGCTGTCAGGTGTCGGCATCACCCCTGGCCTGTCCTTGGCCAAAGCTGCCAGTGACATCTCCGGGCGAAAGGTGGGAGAAAAATCATGGGTTGAAACCCCAAAAATGCGTGGGTGAAAAATGTGGTTTGAAAAAATGATTTGTGTATGTAGACTATGTATATAGACATAGAATGACTAATAGATAATTTTCTAGAGATTTATATACTCAGATGTATATTAAGACAAAATATAATTGATTAAGTGGTGAAAAGTACATGATCTAATGTCAGACATTGTAAGCCATAGATGTTTAAACAAGGTCGATTGAGTATCTTCATTTTGTTCATTAAAGATAGTTGTTTCAAGTAAACTCTCAGTTCATGCCAGGATAGGCAAAACGGGGCGTTCATCCTCATTATAGTGGGTCACCAAGGGAAGGCGAATTGAACTACCAACATGAAAGATGAATCACTTGCCGAGTGAGTTGCAAATCTATATATATATATGTATATATATATATATTTACATATACCATCAGATATATTATATACCCTAAGATAAACCAACAGTTCGATGTGGAAAACCATTTGTAGATAGTCTTCTGAATGTGACGCCACAGGTTTTCAACATCATTGTTCACTTTTGGGGCTGATCCATTATGACTGTTGTTTGGGATTGGTTGCTTTTGCTTACGCGTTAGTTCGCCAACGTACGGACGTAGGTCCACATAAAACAAACTGAACATACAGTTTTTTTACTGTTAATGTGTGTGTGTGTGTGCAGGATAGATTGCCAAAACCTTTGGTTTCTTGACATTTCATGTTATATATATACATATTATACAAGTATCAGAATATGATGAGTGTCCGTGCGAACAAACATGCTATTGAGTCATATTGACATATTTGTTTCAAGTGGCAAATCTTCTAGAATTCAGAGGCACATTCAATTTGAAGTTTCCAAAGTCATGGTGGTACCCCGGGACCAATCATCGAAGTCATTAGAGTCATTCGACCAGCAAAAAGTGTGGTTAAAGCCCATGGGTTTTTTTGGGGGATCCCGCGACCCCAGATCCCCTGCTAGGTCGCATTGCTGCTTGGCTGTGAGTTGTCAAAAGGGCTGTCATGGGAAAAATAAGCCAAAGTTTTGGTAAAGCGACTCGGAACTCATCGGTTTTCTTGGATTACAACATAACCTCTATAATGTGGGAAGAACAAGAATAAACGACCGATCTGGGAATAGTTTATACCACCTATTTATGGTGATTTGGGGGATGGTTTATTATTGTTTTACCCACATTGCACAAATACTGTTTAGTGGGGTATTTTATTTTCAATTTAGCCATGATACCCACAGAGCAATGCAAGATTTCGCTGTCACGTGCGGATTTTATCGATTGTTGATTAAGAATCGGTGGTTTTGGCTGTCATCAGATCCTAAATTTGTCGTTGGTTTGAGATGTGTTTTAATTTCTGGGATTATGATGCGGAATGTTTCAACCACTAAACATTCAGCCTGCTGGCATGCGAAGAGTTTCTATTTTTCTTATCTACATGTTTTGGCCAAAGATGTGTAGCTATACAAACTGTAGTTCACCGTTTTCTTAGTTCCACCACTTATTCTGTATGATTTGTTCATATGCGAACATCGTTGTTTGAGGGGTGGCTCAGCAAGTGCCCTTATTGTCTTTGTTTGTTCTTTGACATTTATGCTGTTGTTCATTATGTGTTCACCTTCATTGTCTTTCTTTTCTTGTTGGTATTAACTCGTTCTTGTTGTTTGTGATTTATAACTGCCAATTGACATACCAGATGGGTAGGCCTCATTTCAGATGGGTGGTTTCAGCCATTTCTTTCGTGGTGTTCATCCTTTCCTGGGTATCCTCAAAGACTGAATGACAAATAGTTCTTCAGGGGACTGAAGTTACGAAGGATAATCGTATAATTTTCTGAGAGTGTCAAAACACGTTTCGACCCGGGGCACGTGCCCAATCTAGAGGGATTTCAGGAGCGCAACTGAGATTTCACCCAGCAACACATCTGGGATTTCAGGAGATTTCAGGAAGCAGAAAGCCTCTCGAAACCTAACCTAGCTATGGAAGATCACCATTTCCAACAGGTAAACTGGGTCCATCCTTCGATATTGCTGGGCGACCGTTAAAATTGCTACGTTCCATTACCAGGGGGTAAAACCATGGGCTTGGACGGTGAACGATTAAACATATCTTTGTTGATTGGTTATGGGGAGTTTTACTACCTGGCTTTTTGGGGATTACTACAACTTATAACCCATATACGGAACACATTATCAACCAACTAGTACTTGTTGAGATGGGAAAAACCGGGGCATTTGGAATGGCATCAGGTATTGGTCTTTGCGCAGCTTGGAGCTCTTAAAGCGCGCGGCTCCGTACCTTGACACGTTTTTGTTTTGGATGGAGATGGAGGCCATGCTGAGGCAATTGCTACCCTGGGTTGAAAATTCATGGGTTCATAGTGGGATTTCATGGGATAGAGCGATTTTACAATGGAATACAATGGGTAATATAATATTATAATGATGGAATATAATGGGTAGTGGGATGGAGGGATATTTTTTGGGATATCACGTGGGAAAGCCAAAAATAAACCGGTGAATATTATTGGGTTTACCACATTATAGTTTTATTATAATGGAATATATTCAATGGGTTACACTGGGATATACCATCTCCCAAAATAACAGTTTGACCATGAAACAAGTCAATGTTTGGAGGATACTAATCTTCGAACCCCCAACTGAAGGCAAGGACTATGTAAGTTGAGGAGAGGGTTTCATATTACGCTAATATTACCTCAAGGGAACCCACCTGATCCACGTCCCCAAGGTAACATTTAAGTTTACTCTATGAATTAGGCTGCCATCATGGGATATCTATTATAGGGTACAAATTTGGAAATCACGGACAGATGTTGGCCGTTGGACCTTTTTAAACTTTGTTTGGGCACAAATATTGGCACTGATGGTGTCTAAGAGTTATTTTTCATGTTCATCCTTAGGATGAGGGTCCCAATTTGTTTTCATATGTTTCAGACGGGTGGCTAAACCACCAACCAACCACAATATCATAATATACATTATTAAACTATTTGAACAATGATGTATATGAAAATAGTATCATGAATTTTTATCATTATATATATAATTATATATATATATATTATCACTAATAATATATCATTAATAGATCAAATATTGGATGTGTTCTGATAGTCCCTCATCTTTTTTCAGCGAACTTTGACGCGTCGAAACTCAGATTGCTGGAGCCTCACCTGGAGCTGAGTCAGAGTTGCGTACAGCTCAACGGTTCCTTGGGGCCCAATTGGCGGGGTGAATGATCATAATTTATCGATAAATGGGTCATTTATTTTGGGTGATGATCATCTGACCTAATAATCACAATAATCAATGATTTATCCAGATTCTTGGGAACATTTCGATGCAACAAGGGATACCAAAACGTTTATGGTTTTGCACCAAACGGAGGCATATTCCCCAAGTCGGTCATCCAAGGAAAATCGCTTTGCTTCGCAGTTGATTGGGATTCTAAGGCTAAGGCTTTAAGGGCAACCTGAGGCGGAAATTCACCTATATATGTGTGGATGATTGTCCTGTTATCATTTTTCCAACTTGCCAAGGGATGTACTGACTCTAGGCCCTAGGCAGAAGTCCGAAATACTACCTCCTGCAGTACATTTTGGATTCTTACACACCAATGTTTGGCAACCACATTCCAAAAAATTGGGCACTCCCTTGGTTGCCATTTGGCGGCCATTCTTGATTTCACCCCTCTACAGTGCTAGCTTATTTTTTCTTCGCCGGGACTGTTATGCTAGTTGGCCTGCTTGCACTTAACTCGATAATATGATTGATAACCCCATAACCCCCAAACAGATTGAACAGCAACCCATCATATCATTTCTCACAACCCCGCGGACATTCTGCAGAGGTTCCGGGACGCAAGAGGGCGGTATCTTGGCTGTGTAAACGGTGGCAGTTTCTCTATTGGTTACTTTTTGATGCTTGTTGGAGTTTACCATGCAGAAATATGTAGATGTATGATGCTTGAATAATATACATGTATAATATGTATATAAATACATGTTGGTGTATATATACTTAATGTAAGGTATGTACACCATTGCTAGTATCCCAATTGTGTGTCCGGTTATAAATTATATGTATGACATCTAAATTCATTGTGACGCGCGGGATGTCCGAGGTTAGTCCTGGCTACCGGGTGTTTAATGCTACGGGATGGGACAAAACCTATGGAATATCCATACTCTGGGGGATGAAACACATGTTTTTGCATGAGGAACATGATACCAGACACAGCTAGACGTGTCCCGATGTGCAGCCAAGAAGCAGTCCAGTCTGGCAAGTGATGATGCCTTCCTTAAGAACGCGTTCGGCTTTGAAACAAAAAGCAATCGATCGTTTCCTTTCATCAACCCTAGTTGTTTCAGAAAATACAATCCTACTTTCCAGCGAACAGGTGCAGGAAAAGTTATGCAGGTCCACCATTGAAAAATATTGAAATAGCAGGTTGAAGTAGTTGAAGAACTTCTATACAGTGTGGTGATTCTGCAATAACCGGGTAGCATGCAACAATTGTCGGCCAGTAATATAATGGCATGTACAGTGCATGTTCTATTTTGTTCCAGGTTCATCCCTATACAGTGCATGTTTTATTCTGTTCCAGGTTCATCCCCCTGACTCTCTGTTTATCATTTTGAATAAGGTTTGTAGCCAGAATGCAATCTGGTTGCTCCTGAGGAAACCAAGCTCGGATCCAGTGCCCGGGTTATCTTTGACTAATCCCATCCCCCGTTCATATTCACCCCCATCGTATGATCCCATATGTGGTTTCATCATGTTTCATCTCCTACTTTACTAAACCATGGTTTCAGGATGTTTGATTAATTATATAGCATGACCGGGCGAAGGGATTCGTTGGCTGACATCGATAACTATAGTATCCCATGAAATTTCCGTGGTATATCCCGGTGTTCATTGCTTTGTTGGAAGGCACAGATCTGCCTCTGCAGGCCAAGTATGACCTCAAGGACGATCCTAGCCATGTATATCTGAAAATGCTAGAGCCATATAAAAGTGGAGGGGGCGTCCCATAAATTTCATAAATGGGGGGGTACTCCAATAGCTGGATGGTTTATGGATGGCTGGTCGAGACACCGTGGACTCGACGCGGCAGGATCTGTATCAGTGGTTGGATAATGTCGGGCAGGTTTACGTTAAGGAGGGTGTCAGCAACGTCTGTTGGCCTGGACGGGAGGGTGGCTGGGTGATTTGCTGGGCGAATTATAGAGAATATCTGATCATATATGACAATGCCCCTGCTAGCATTTTTGCTGCAGGAAACCAACAACCAGACATTTGCACATGGTGGTTTCATGTTTTTTGCTGTTGCTTGTAGGGAACCTTTACTGCCATGCTTCACAAAGCACGGGGACTGAACAATTGATGAGTGATGGGTCTCGTAGAAGAAACAGTTCTTGGTATTAACCTACATACACGTTGGTAGTCACAAGTATGAAGAAGCTCACATCTACAGCAATCTTTGGATGATCTACCTATCAAGATTGGTACATCCCACTGGCATGTTTAGAGGCGGTCCTTCTTGACTGACGGTCAGATCTGGTCAGTTGGGATGATTTTTTTTCACCAGAGCCCAGCGACAACGGAATGTTCCAACGTTTTTACATCAAAAAAATGCTCAAACCTATTGGTCAAAGCTATTGGATCTCTATGTGTAGTATGTAGATGTTGTATGATGTTGTGTTTTGTTCTCCCGTCGAAACAGCCGATGAACTCTCCAGCAACATGTGTAGCCGGTGGTGAAAATCCTCGAGAATTCCCACAGGTTATATCCTCTTTGGGATCAACATTTTTATTTTTCGTGGTTTCTTCCCATTGATAAAACCATGATCCCATGTACCCTCTGGTAATTTAATGTAATTTAACATAGCTAATTATTGAAAATGGCCAGTTATAGTGGATCGTCCCATTAAAAATTGTGATTTTCCATAGTTATGTTAAATTACCAGAGGGTAATGATCCCATGATACCTCATGGTTTTCTGCTCCCCCAATGATCTCCCGGTTTTTCCGAACTACTCAGGCCATGGTCTTCGTCTGCGGCCCACCTGGCTTGGCGGACGCCGCCAAGGTTTCCCCACTGGATTTGACCACCCTTTTAATGGAGGATCCCCAGTCATCACCATGGGTTTCAATGCTAAGTCATGGTATGTGTTGGTCCATGACTTGGATGATTTATGATGATTTGGGGATATTTGGGGTACCTTTAAAGTTTAGGAAACCTCCAAATTGGAAGAGTTCGACCCCGGAAATCGCCGAGTCTGAGTGCAAAGCAATCTTCCTTAATCAATTATTTAACTATAGGCAGGGTTTCTGTAAAATGGAGGGATGGTAGGTTCAGCAAATGATGAAACCTAAGGATTCAACATTGATTCAACTAGTAAACATCCTGGATTTAAGGTACAAGCCGCAAGTCCGGTCAATGCGGGGAACGAGTTAGTAGATGAAAAGAAAATGGTTGTGTTTGAAAATGGGGTATACGATGGTATGTCCGCCCCCCCATTATGGATTATCTATGATTATCTGCTCATTTAAAAGTACTACGGACGCTGATTTTCACAAAACCAATGGATTTGCGTTTCCCCCAAATTTGCAGACGAAGCCACATATGTCCCGCTAAAACATTGCCCAACAAATGCAAAGTGAAATCATACTACAATAGTGGTGATCATGCAACAAACTACATTACCTACATCACCGTGTATGATTCAAACACACACATGAACAATAGGTGAACCTGCCACGATCTATATATTACCAACATTTTATATATTCTAAAATCAACCTTAACATAACAATAATAATTATAATAAACAAAACAAACAATAATTGATATGACTGCATTAAACTGTTTTTAGATGCATGATTCCTGATTATTTTATTAATCCCTATGGATCCAAGTACCTTTATGCTACATAGGGAATTCACAGGGTATGATTTATGCTACATCATTTCAACGTGCCAGTATGAAGGCGGCCGCGAAGAAGTCTGCTGGTGGCATCCACTGGCACGTCCACGTGGAGGCCGGGAGTTCAGTCGTCACCAGAGTTGTTTCAAGGCGAAGTGATGGTCGTTTTATGACTTGGATCATTTGGGGGGTACTCCTATTTTAAGAAACATCCATCTGGGTAAATTATAACGACCTCACTGCGACCTCACTGGAAATCATGGTTAGTAAGGGGAATCATCCCAAAATGGCCTTAATTCAGGTTAGTGAAATATTATAATTTACCCAGATATGGTTTTGTTTGGAAATTGGATAGCCCTAAATCACCTGGTGGATGGTTGGCATGTCCCTGTTAAAAATGGCCACTTGGGAAGTTATGCCCGATTTTCGGACAGATTCATATCGGATGAAGTAGCATCCCACACACATTTATAGTGACAATTACCTTATGTGTTGGTCTCAGCTCTTTTTTGGGGGGAGGGTACCATAGATTAGGCAAGAAATGGTGAATTATACGCATTTATATAGATGGATGACATGGTTGACTAAGACAACCTGGGTCTGTAGGGATTATGATTATGGTCCATTGTGGTACATTATGGTGGATTACGTATAAGATGTTTTGTTTAATGGATGATACAGGTATAGTTGCTATTTTTTTATGGATATAGTTGAAACACAATAAAGAATCATAGCATGTTATGGTCTGTGATGGCCAGGAACTGGGATGTTGACAGTTTGTGGTGGCAGTATTAAGTTAAAAGGAAATACATTATGATATAATTGTTGTTGTTGTCACCCAAACTTGATGGTTACATAATACTATATATTAGATGGTAAAGGCACTTGAACATGTGTGAGCATGTGTTTTTTCTTGCGGTTGGAGGCTTGGTAGTGGGTATGGCTATGAAACATGGGGATGTTCACGCGCTTAGCCATGTTGCATTCCTCTTGAATTATGTGAAATGGTGCTGTTTGAATCTTTTGTGGATGAACCACTGTGTGGAGTTCTTGCTTGACTGGCTGGAATGACAAGTGTACAGGCCCAAAACAGATATGGGGAAACCGGTTCATCCTTTCTAAGGTTTGTGAGTGTGTTTCTAAGTTGTCGGAGACATAGCAGCGGCTCCTCACAGTCACACATGGGAAGCACACACTTGCTGCGTGTAGATGGGAGGTTTGCACTCAGTACCGCGGGGCATAGCTCAAGAAAAGGCTATGTACAAAGTATATAGCAATAAAAACTGCTATAGGCATCCGGAACTGGATTTTCAAAGACATCGCCAATTCCCTATGTGTAATCAATTTAACATTACTGTTATGGGTTTAAACATGTGTAGGCAGTTTTGTCAAGCATCATACACTTGGGGATGTCTATAACCAGAACCATTACAGGATTTCTCTGAAAATATCGTGCCGCATTCCATCCCATGTTAAAGATCAGTGTTTTTCAATTATTATGTATACATAATATCGGGTACAACCCATGTGGGTGGAAAATGGGGACCGTTCTTTTTGATGTATCCTCCATGTTCCAATGCGTCCACTCAAATTTGGCTATATGTATATAGATCAGTCTGGGTGCCCAAAAAACGAAAAGGCAACCGTGACCAACATTTCTTGTCCCAGAGTCTTAGATTTTTGAACATAACCATTTCATTCGCCGAAGTGCCAGGAGCATTGGGTTGGTATCAGCTAAAAATCAAGGGAAACCTGGTTTCTACCATCAAACATTATATGTTCTTGCGACCCATCTTTCAAGATGTGTGATTCTTTAAGCGCAGTGTTCTTGCAACCCCTGTTGGTTGATTATTATCCCGGGTTATACTATCCAATAATTTCATTATTGGCAATAATGCATTGGGGTTTCTGACAATCCATTGAGGGAAGTCCATGGAAATCCTGGGGAGTTTTAATTCTTTTTTTCATCGAGCGGCGCCAGGAATTTTTGTTCCTTCCCTCCTTGAGTTTGGGTTCGAAGCGGCCCCCAACTGCACCAACCCCAGCCTCTTGGTACAGCTGTTTTTGGGCCCGAAAATGGTAGTTGTTAACCATGTCTGACTAGCATTGACAAACCAACATTCAGACTTAACCAGCAAACATCGAGACTTGACATGCTTTGACATGATTTGACCAAAATAGGACTTCAACTTGTAACTACCAAGAAATGGATTCAACCAGAAAGACTAAAAGTACGATCAGATCGACTTCTTGAGGGGGTTGGAATGCATTGTTCCAATCTCGATTGAGCAGTACTTGTAGGGATTCGGTTGTTGGTACTGCTGACATGTTGGAAACATTGCTTCGGGTTGGCTTGTTGGAGCCCTGCCGTCCCCAGGATTGGCAGTCCATCGGTACGCAATTTCGGAGCCAAAACCAGGTAAGAAAGAAAGAACATATCCCATAGGATCCATGTATGTTATTTATATATATACCCCAAATGTTAGCATATATACCATACATGGATCCTATGGGTATGGATACATAGACCACTAGAAATAGAAGCAGCCAAGGCAAAATACACACAATGAGAGGCTTTTGTGAATGCCCAGCTGGCGGTTTGGGGCTCGGCTTGGAAAATCCTGAAAGCAATTCGTATTGGACATTTGGGTTTGTCCGAAATTGGATATCACTAAAATCCAACAGGTTTTCATCATGTTCCCCATCAAATCTGCAGTTGTTAGGGGTATGCCTTAATTTTCGGACAAAACACTGTGTTTAGCAATTTCATCACCCAACATCCCTTTGGATCAACTGGTTCGTAGTGAGCCACGAGCCAATATGAATCTATCATCCAAATGGGATTCTCAAGACTTGAAGCAACCAATATTTTAGGCTTTCCAATAGGGTACCCCAACAGTTAATTAAATTTATCCCACATATTTAAACCAACACTTTGGGGTACCCCTATGGTAGTGGCACGCCCACGATATGTTTGGGGGTTACTGACTTGGAGATTCTGACGAAAACTCGGCAACAGAAACCGTGATGGGGAACACGCCCAAAGTCGGTCTACTTCAATCTTGTGCACATATTGTTACAAGTTGTCCAGAAAGATGCAGATGAAATCAGCATCGATGTGTGATTTCAAGAACACACCAGAAACAATTCGGATGTCGATGGATATTATGATTTCACCAAAGGTGACCCTACAGCCAATGTATCCCGGGGTTCCCGTATCCCGTGATATCCCCATTGATATTCCATGACTATTCCATTAGTAATAACATGATATATATATATATAGATATATATCCACTAGAAATATTAGATCAGTAATAGAAATTCTATATCCTAGTAATAGAATATTCCATTAGTTATATTCCATCATATTCCATTAGATCTAGTGAATCTAGTCATATTCCAGTACTATTCCATGATATCTATAGTCATATCCCGATATTTCCCCAGTTAAATCACCATTTTGCAGGGGGGTTGGTAAGCCCTGGTTGACGCCACAAAAAAGAATGTTGGTGTGTATTGAGGTGGACAAACCAATGGCATGACCGGGGCTGCACCTTGGCGGCCTCGAACGGACATAGCTATTGAACATGGCCATAGAAATAGTTGATTTACCCATTAAACATGGTGATTTTTCATAGCTATGTTAAATTACCAGAGGGTTTTGATTTATAATCAACACTTGGTAGTTTTGCTATGAAACCAGCAGTAATATATCTTCATATATATTCATATATAGGGATTATGTGATTCGACATGAGACATGATTCAACTGATTCAACTGTTATTTTCTCGGATGGTAGAAGCAACCAATTTTTTGGGTGGTTTCAAGTGAGGGAGGCTCTGGGCTGGGACAATTATTGCAGGCTCACCAGGAGTTGAGATTAACATGTTCAAACTTTCTAACTGATGGCCGGAAAAAAAGGGGATTGGATGAAATCATACGATATTTGTGTGTTTATCAGGAGTTGGACGGGCTTTTTCGATTGATGTTAGTTTTTGAAATGAAACACCAAATGCCCCAACATTGGACGACATTAGAAACTATACACTTTGATGTTTAGCTCAGGATTGGATGAGTAAACATACAGTGGATGGAGGAAATCTGGCGCCAGTTGATAGATGGTTTATCCATGTTTATCCCATTATTTATAGGGTTTCAACCATCCGAGATGGTCCTGGATTTCGTAACCATCCACAGTATTTCTTTACACTTTTATAGAAAACTGGCAGTATCCCATCAAAAAATGGTTTTGAGTGAGTAAACAGAATTATTCTTCACATTTGTTTAATAGAAAACTGGCAGTGCTTCATTGACTTTTATGTTTTTTTGGGGCAGAGAATCAACAAAAACACCAAGATATCAATATCAAGATCAACTGGTGTTTCTGCAGCAGTACCAAAAGCCACTGATGACCTCTGGGATGCGCAGATGCAACAAGTATTTTGCCTATTTTACTGGTTGGTGGTTTGGAACATGAACTTTATTTTTCCATATATTGGGAATGTCATCATCCCAACTGACTAATATTTTTCAGAGGGGTTGAAACCACCAACCAGTTATGATGTTCTAATCGACATGGAGTTAAGCAACAAGAATGACGAAACAAACAGCTGCATGACACAGTTCAGTGGCACTGGGGAAGTCACCGAGTATGGCAACTAACACTAAGAATTTGATGCAGTTATCGTAGATTTTGACCCGGGAGCATTGTGCCCGCCAAGGTATATTAATATGCTTTACTTGGTCACCGCCAAGGTCGTGTTGAAGCCGGCAAAGTTTTTAACGGAGGCTTCCACGACCTCAAATTGTTTTGGAGATGGCCCATAGGGTTCCTGGACACATGATGGTCCCTTTTGGGTTTGCTACGCTGCTACGCGTTGAGATCTTGGAGTTGCAAGATTTTTCGCGCCTAATTCGCAATGCTAAGAAGGCAAGAGATCCTGCTCCTGGTGTCATGGCCTTTAGCGGGAAAAGACAAACAACATCCATCTTGCCATCGCAAAGAAATGACACAGGATTTGCTTGTCGAACTTTGAAGGAGTTGCTGCGCATGATTCATGTGGCATTAGCGGTTCGAATGCCAAATTCCCCGCTCGAGAGGTTGCCAAAGGCATCAAAACCATTCAAGAGAAGTTTGGCAAATTTGGATAAGTTTGGTGTTTCCTTGGCACTAGTTTTGTTTTGTTTGTTTCCCCCAGCAGCACATTTATTATCAAGTCCACAGTGGGCTTGTCTTTAGTGAGGTCTTGGAAAAGTGAGCGGTTCTGGTCAACGTTGGCTGCATCGGTCTTGCAGTATATCAAAAAAATATGATGCTGATATATGGTGATTATTATCAAATGCCATGACGAAAATTAGCATATAGTAAAGTCCTCCAAAACAAAGCTCCAAGTTTTGTTTGTGCATTGTTCAATGTCAAGAAAAGCCATACGAGCTGTCTGAACATCTTCATGTATGTCCATAACCTGAAAAGCCTTTGTATTGCTGCATGAAATGCATAGGGTTTGGGGTCTGAGGGGTCCACTGCATGGACATACTATACCCATGGTTGCATATCGTGCACTTGGTGACCACTTATAATGTCTTTATTATATGGCTTTATATACACCTTTGCAACCATCAATTATTTCAGCCTCACAAAGCCTGTGAAATAAGTTGCTGTATATCTTTGTCAACATCCAAAGTGAAACAAGAAAGCTTGCATGTATGGTTGAATGTTGTTGTTGAAATGTTCTTGATATTCACTAATTATTCATGTTTGGTGTTGCTGCTGCTGCTGATGATGATTATCTCCTTTCGGTCGCAGGTGTATCATCCCCCATTGTTCCATTGCATCGATATCTTCTTTAGCGAGGGTTGGCATAGGACTATGAGCTGCGCAGCATCAGCGAAGTAGCCCCGAGCAAGCGCCGGGTTCAGGGTACAAGCGCCGGTGTTTTTCAGCCTGCCAAAATGTAACGTTTAGATCAGATATGATCAGATCAATCATGGATATGGAACGATATAGAATGATATAGAATGATTTATAAAGTGATATATTAATATAATGATTTATTTAATGATATAGAATGAATTTATAGAATGATATAGAATGAATTTATAGAATGATATATAATGATAACATATATGATATATGATTATTATAAAATTTATATACATATGATTTATTGCATGATACGATGCATATCACAGATCTCTGAGTTCTATCATGTTCCGAGAGTAATATAAGGAATAAGATCGAATAAGACTTCCTCTCCCTAAGCCTCAGGTATATAGTAAACAGATGTAAACAGCATCGCTTGTAACGTCACAAAAAAAAAATCGAAAAGACTATATAGTGGTCCCGTGGTCCCCATAAGATTTTCCAACAAAAACATGTCCAGGATGCTCTAGATATGTCCAGGATGCTCTAGATATGTCTAGTTTGTTTTACTTTTCCGCGTGTTCAACTTGCGTATCTATTGCGTTGCTTTACAGCTTTGCTGATCTTGGGTTTGGTCGCTGGGTGCAAGGTCACTCAGCCACGACAAAAAGACCAGACGCAAATTGCGTCTCCGTGTCAACGAGATATGCAGACACATCAAGGGCATGATGGTAAAGCCAGGTAAAGCCAACATTTATTTTTTGTACACTTCGGGGTGCAGTTCTAGGTCTCCCTGTTCTGAAGATAACACAGGGTGCTAGCCATAGCCCTTGTACACGACAAAGATCCACATTGGATATGATCGACTTGCAGCATTGAACTCATTTGAATGGATCCTTTGGTTGGATTTAATTTGATTTTGTTGAGTTCACATAGGTTGATGAGGAGGGATTGTTTCACAATATAGAGTACAGGGATGTACAATGGGATTGTCGGATAAAGGTCCCCTGGAGTTCTTACATCATGATGTGTTTATTTTGCATCTACATGGTTCATACAAAATCACACAGAATAAAAAAATCCAAACAGATCCAAGAACACGGTTGAACATATTTAGAGAAAAAACGCAGAAACATACGGAAACCTCAACTGGTTTATCATCCTGTTCTCATTTGTTTGGACATACCCAGGTGCATGTTGGTCAATACTCATTTCCCCAATCATTGGATCAAGGCCCTAGGCCCAATTCATAGCCATTGTAATGGAACCCATTCACCATCCCCATTTGCAACACGATCTGCACACTCCATAATCAACCATCCCATATTGAATGACCCCCAGATGGCTGGTGGCATGGTTTATCTTTCGGCCACAGATTTCTATAGAGCTGTATATCAATGCCATTTCATCCGGAAGAATATAGAAAACATATCATGCTATATAGGCTATATCGACATATAGATTTCTATATCATGCTTTCTACTTGTATTGCATATACAGTACATATTTTCATGTTGCCATTAAAACCACGCCCCTTGGATGGTCAGCACGGTCAGCATGAAAACGATGATCGCGTCAGCGCTGGAGTTTCGAACACGGTGTTCCTGAGGGACTCTGAGGATAATATGATCAGCACGTCATTGTATTCTTCCACAAGAAATGAGAACTATAACATACTATAGCTATAATACAATGTAATTAATTGAATTCTGCCATGGCATTACGATCATTACAAAATCATTGCGTTCATTACATGAGAATGTGATAGAATGTGTGTGTTCACCACATGTTCAATCGCAATTTTGAAAAACCGCCTGGAAGGGGACACTCAGACCTTGTAGCCAGCGTGGCTGCCTTGTGGTGCCAAAATGACAGGCGCATTGCAGTGGTTTGTTTTACCCCTGCAGTTGGGAAATGCGTGGGCAAGCGGTAGGAATAAATCAGCGACTAGATTGACTAGATCAATTTCCATGAGTTTCTAAGAAATTCCGCTTGTACTGAGATGTAGTATATATTGGGATTAGGACTCCATTGGTTGACTTTTCAAATCTTTTCAGTATTTGATTGATCCTATGGCATCGGTTGACAGCAACCATGGAACTTGATCCGACAGGTCACAATCTGAAAATCCCACGAAATTGTCCAACCAGTCACTAGTGGTCGTACCATGAAATCCAAATCTGTTGATTTGTTGTTGGTTCCATTGTTGGTTCATTGAAATATCAATGTTCATCAATGTTTATTGTTTATTTAGCGTTCTATTTCTTATTGATCTTATTGGTTCATTGTATGTAGCCCCAATCTTTATTGCTCCTAGATTTTATAGGTGCATTTGCCTGTAAATTTCCTGTTGCCTCACTCTCGGTTCATCTGTCGGCCTCTGCTCCACCTGCAAATTGCCTCAGGTGGGACAGACTGTCGGTGGTGGACTCAGCCAAGCATTTATTTTTTGTTAGCCCCCCTAAATCATCAACAGGTTTTCTTTGGTTTTCTAAATCTGGGGATATCTGGGGATATCTGGGGTTGATATTGTCATATATTGCCTCAAGGGCAACGTGGCGTTCTGAACAATGCCCCACAAACATAGATGATCGGCCGAGATTCAACATGGAGATGCACTTTAATCTACATAATTGGGATCATGTTTACCGGGGAGCAGATTATCTTGTTTGTTGCTGCCATTTTAATGCGACAAAACCATAATGAAACATTTGACTTCATCTGGCTGTTTGGAAAACAAACGGTTTCTCTTGGGCTGTAAATCTGATTCAGCAACTATAGAATTCAAGCACCTCCTGGAACCTTTTAATATGCCTGTCACTATCGTCGAATCAGAATACATCCCTTTGATACTGGTCATATCCGCAAAGATGCATTTATTGTCAACTACAATAATTATTTCACAATTATCTATCTATCTTTATGATTATCTAAAGAAATATCTACTGTATCTAGTTTCTATCTATCTATCTATCTATCTATCTATCGATCGATCTATCGATCTATCGATCTATCGATCTATCTATATATCTATATATTTATCTATCTATTTATCTATCTATCTATCTATCTATATATCTGTATATCTATCTATCTATCTATTTATCTATCTATCTATCTATCTATCTATCTATCTATCTATCTATCTATCTATCTATCTATCTATCTATCTATCTATCTATCTATCTATCTATCTATCTATCTATCTATCTATCTATCTATCTAGCCCTCTATCTATCTATCTATCTATCTATCTATCTATCTATCTATCTATCTATCTATCTATCTATCTATCTATCTATCTATCTATCTTATCTATCTTATCTTATCTATCTATCTTATCTATCTATCTATTTATCTATCTTATCTATCTATCTCTATCTATCTATCTGTCTATCTATCTATCTTCTATCTATCTATCTATCTATCTATCTATCTAGCTCTCTATCTATCTATCTATCTATCTATCTATCTATCTATCTATCTATCTACTTATAGAGATCTATCTGTATAATTTACTATATTCATGAGCATACGACACCTTTGATGTCTGAAGGTGTCCGACATGCACGATTCATGGTTGTCGGATGTGTCCGATCGGAAGTCCAAGAATTGCAGTCGGAAATACGAGATGTGGGATCGCGGATGAGTTCGAACCAATTGTCGGATCGTCCGATATAATGAGATTTTTGATCTCGGATTAATCCGATAATCGGATTTTTGGATCTCGGATGTCGTTAGAATTGGGATCGGATGTCGGATGCATGCGATTGAATTATCGGAATCATGATGCAAATTGGGATCGGATGTCGGATCCATGACGATCGTCCGATACTGAAAAGAATCGCATCTCGGATTGCAATGCACGCATGCGCGATGGAATTGATCATTTTGATGTTGCTGCTCTTTCAGCAACATTGCGCTCTGAGAAAAGGAATGTCGAGCAACATTGATATAATATATTTGTCTTCCGGTTTTTCTGTTCAGAATATATTTATATACATATGTATAAAATGTTGCTCATCATTTTTAGTTCACATGGTAAACATAGCAATGTTTGTTGTTGGGTCAAGCATTGCCACGGTACATACTGATATTCGAAAGCCACAAACAAATTTCAAACACCAGAATGCATGGGTTGGAATCCGTGGGGTATATATTCCATACTTGTTTTTGAATATGAAAGCAAAAACTGGATTCCTGCATGGCGAAGATTGTTGGACTTGGAAAGCTATAGCACAGGGTGGCATGGAACAAACATTTTGAAGTGGGGAAGTCGGTCCCTCAATATTTTTCCATAAACGGCATGCAGTGTGCACAGCCCGCTTCCCTCGCGCAGCGCATGCCAGCACGGGGAGGGGGTGTGCCCTGTAAAGCAGGCTTTGTCAACTGTGTCCAAAACTTCAAGTCAAAGCAGGTGTTTCATGTGGCATCAGTTGCCTATAGCATATGCTTCTGACAAAATGGTTTCTTGCAAGGTGTAGTCATATATAGATCTTCACTCACCTGTCATTTTACCTAATAGTGTTTTCTGCGCGGAAGCTCCGCTACCATGATCGCACGTGGCTGCTAGCGCGGGGCTATCGCAGCCAAGGCTGGTCAGTGATTGAAAAAACCTGTTTCATGTCCCATCGCGCTGGAAGTAGAGGCACATGTGCATGTGTAAGGCCAAGATGGAGTGTTGTGGCAGGTCATGCCGCGCTTTGCATTTTTGTGGATGTCAACATCAGGACTGCTTTGGCGAAAGTCCATTTTGAGACTGCATGGGCCATGTTATACATAATGTTACAAAGATAATCTTGTAGCATTTGGTGAGGAAATTGTTTCAGATTCCCATCCAAAAGTTTAAAAATGTGTCTTATGATTGCTCCCCACGTCCCAAAACAAGGGATACCTAAACCAAACCCAAACCAAAACAAAACAAGGGATACCTAAACAACCTTACCTTCGATATGACAAAAAAATATATACCCCGATCTGTGATTACATTTACTTCCATTGGCTCTTCACTAAATTCAAGTGTATAAGGTATAATTATAGGATCCTACTGCGTTGCTTCTGCAAGGATGGCAAACGATGGGCTATACCAAGATCGCAGCAGGTGCCGTCCCACCCCCAAAAACAGTGGTGGCTGAAATCTTTAACGAAGTAAGTCCATTCTATAGTGCTCTCTTTGAAAACTTGGGGTACATTAACCAAAGTAAAATTGTCGGAAAAGGGTTACCTAACATCAATATTTGAATTCATGATTTCAAACTGAATCAAACTCATTACTTACATTACCCATGGAAACTTTGGCAGTTGCAAGTTGGGGCCCCAAGGTTGTCTATACTGGATGACGGTTCAGTGAACACCTCCACATTAAAGATCATGTGTGTCCTGAAAGAAAAAAAATTGGATGTGCAGCATTTTGGGTACAAAGTTCCCCCGGGCTTAGTGACGTTGCTAATTGCCATGGCTGCCAGCAAAGTTGTTAAGTTGAATCAGAAAAAATCGGAGAAACATGGCAAGAAGAAAGGTGGGAAGTGTGGCAAGGGTGCAAAGAAGGTGAAAGCGCGCCCCTGTCCTGTGGCGCAGCGGCCCACCATAGCTCGCTGTCCTTTTTCCCTGTCTCGGAAATTGCATTCCAAGTTCGCAGCCATGTTTCTTGACTGCACATGCTCTTGACAAAAATCAAATGAATGTGGACAAAACCTGTTTGATACAACCACGGAGTTGGGCATGTGCAAAGGTTTAGGAATCAAGGGCTTGGCCCTCACCGCACTCCATTGAAAGATTCAGAGAAGTTTCTTTATGCATGGGCCACGCAGCAGCCACACTGCTACACCACAAATGTAGGTAACATAATTCAAGATGATTCTTTTCTTCAGTGCTTTCTGATATGAGAACTCGTCATTTGATGGATGGTATCTTTCACAAACTTTTTACATCGCCATATATGAATTATCAATACATTCTCATTATTTATAAACCTGAAAACCTTCAATGGTCTTAGGTGAAACTTGATGCGCACGGGTTTGCACAGTTTGGTCACTGTTTGGTAAAAGATGGAACACCACTGTTGTTGGATTTGACCAAACATGCAAGTCCAAGTATCTCGCACACGCGCCCTTCAGGTTGCAGATCCTGGTATGCGCTGGCTTGCCATTTTCATTGCTGGCGATGATCGACAAGACAATGGAGCACATGGGTAGCCCTGATTTCGTGACTTGGCTTGTTAAATGGCCCCTTCCATTCATCAAGTTAATCCCAACTAATGCAATCACTTTAATTTTTGTGCTTGAGGAAAGGCTAGTTAGGATACATGATGATCTACGATACAACCCTCTGCAACGTTGGTGATACACTATATCCATTTACAAGTGGAACTGCGCAGCCAAGATTGGGGATCCCTAGGGGCACATTCCATCCACAATTCGAGGACCTATCCTGTGTGGAGCTCTTTGCCGGAGTGAAGACTGTGGCACGTGGCTTCCAGTGCAAAGCTTACAGTACAACAGAATTTTAAAAATCCAGCCCAGCAGAAATGGCAAGTGGTTACAATTACAACTGGTGAGAAAATGGCAAACTCTATTCACTGGTACTGTAAAGTGGTAAACGCAAACACAAACACATACCAAATCCAAGATCTGCAAAAGGTGAGGAGACATCAAAACCTTGAGTTCTTTTGGGTTTACAACAAGAAACGGGGCCCTAATCTGAGGTACTATGGGTTTTCCGCTGCGACCTATGAGATTGCTGACGATGGCATCTACCAGGACATCTTGAATCCCTTGGGGTTCTGTTTCGCCCTCTCCCTGTGCATCCGCCTCTTTAAAGAGGTGCAAATGGGTGTGAGCTTTGCACATCAATCGGTGCAAGAAAATTACATGCATATATGGATGTATAATCATGTATTGATAGATTGATAGATTGATAGACTGACTCTTATGGGTAGCATTCATGGTCATCTGTTGGGACCTGTTGGACATTATTTCATGCACGTACACCATGTTCATGCTAGCACCAAACCACCCCAGTCCTTTCAGGCCAAGTAGGTTTCGTTCATAGTAGATGGCAATCCTGCGACAGGCCGGATTAGCATGGTTTGCACCGGTTTGTTCCAGCTGGGTTTGGATCAATCGGAAACCGGGCAGCAAATAAAGCAGTTGAAAGTTTATGAAATCCATTTGAAAGTTCAGAAATCCATTTGAAATCCAAATCAAATATGTTATGGTCAAGATTTTGGTTTCTGTCAAATTCAGGCATACCTCTGGGAGATCGCAGGAGAGGCCATTGGGATATCAGCAGTGTTCAGCAGTGCAGCTGGCGATGCCCGACTGCAAAATTAATTGGGTGGGATGATATCAAAATATATATAAATATTTGTATATATGGTCAAGCAGTTTTTCAAACACCGGAAAAGTGCCCGAACATGCAGACCAGAATGTCAAATATAATTGTACCTGTTCATGTTTCGTCTTGGATGGCCGTATTCAGGCTTCCCAAAATTTTACCACAAGCAGTTCACCCTGTTTGCTTGGGATTCCATGGCAACTGAGAGCGGCGCTGCCTCGCCATGTTCGGACAGTATCGAACATGTGGAGCTCCTGCAAGAGCTGGGGCAGGCTATGTTCCAACAGATGGGCTCGGAGCATAAGGATCCCCTCTGGGAATTATATTGATATGGGGGCATTGGGGTGATAGGAAAAGTACAAACATACTATATAATCATTGTAATCTATATAAATATATGTTGGAAGGTGATGTATGTTTGGATATGTTTGGTGGGGCAGGGTTTCCTTTTCTGTCACAAATTGCAACCCAAAAGAACCCTGAAGGCCTGATGCATGGGGATCATGTTGTTTTTTTGCAGGATCGATGCATTGTCGGTTTGGACGAGACCCCCAGTGAACCAATTCTTCTGGGCGACTTTCGAAGGGATTCTGAGCACCAGCTGCTGTTACTTGGTGAACATAAATACAATTGTCACGAAAACTGTCAGGTAAACCATTCCCAAGTTTCAAAACCTTTTCATTGCCAACAATCCAAGGTCGAAGAACCATTGGTGTATCTCAGTCCTTCTGGAATGTGAACCGTTTTGCTACCGTTGCCCTACCAAACCAGAGCTTGAAGTTCTCTGGAGAGCATTCAACCACGAAGCCAAGGCACTTGTAAGTGGTTGTCTTTGATCCCAAAAGTTTGTTGACTGTTGTTTGAAGCTTGAACATGGAAACAATTGCACCCTCTTAGACCCGTCCCACAACCGGCAGGGGTCCTTCTCCTGCTTCCAGGGCTTGGCACTGCGGCCCAATATGGACCTGAGCACTGGTGGGGATGTGCTGGAGACCCTTGTGAGCCAGTCCCGGATCCTTTGGTCTGCAATCCGAAGGCTGGGAATGGAATGTGTATTCATATTGTTTCTAGACAATGTCTTGGGGCTATGCTTGGATGTATACATGCCAATCACTCAGTGGTTATGACAAACATATTACCCACATGTGGTAATCCATTTAAAGCACAAATCCACACACACACATATATATGTGTATAGTATAGGTATATGTACATGTAGGTATTCCCATTCGTATGCAAAGATCTATACGTGTATTTCTTATCGTTAGGGGAGTACATACATGCATACATACATACATACGTACGTACGTACATACACACATACATACATACTTACCATTACATTACATTACATTACTTTACATTACACTGCACGTTACATTACATTACACTACACATTACACTACATTACATTTACATTTACATTCACATTTACATGTGCATTTTCATGTACATGTACATTGCATTACATGACATACATACATGCACACACACATACATACATACAAACATACACACGTACAGACATAGAGGCATACAGACATACAGACATACAAACATACATACAGACATACATACATACTTACATGACATGGCATTACATGACATGACATGACATTACATGACATTAGATTACATTACATCCACATACATACATACATGCGTGCATGCATGCATACAAACATACGTGGCGTTACATGACATGACATGACATTGCATGACATTACATTACATACACATACATACATACATGCATACATGCATACATGCATACATACATGCGTGCATGCATGCATGCATGCATGCATACAAACATACATGCATACATACATGCATACATGCATACATGCATTACATACATATATACATACATGCATACATACATACATACATGCATGGATGCATGCATACATACATACATACATACAGACATCACGTCCAAACACCCGTCCATCCATCCATGCAAACATAAAGTAAGGCAAGGTAAAGTCTAGTACAGTATAGCACACTACAGTACATTACAGCGTAGTAAAGTAAAGCATAGCACAGTATAGTACAGTATATTTAGTATAGTTTACCTGTTAGGTATATATATATATACCACTTGTCATGTACATGTTCCTATGTACATAAACGTGTATTCAACTACATATGTTAATAAAATGAATAAGTAAAAATATATATATACTTAGATATATATGCATTTATATTTCCTATTCACTTGGGTGGCATTTGCCCCTCAAAGAATCTTCTACCGGCCCTGGCAGTCTGTGGCGAAACAGTCCTAGTAAGTCGCGATTCCCCTACATCCAGTCGCTGAAAGATTGCATGCGGGCTCGGGCGCCCTTGCAGCATTGATAAGAACTGGAGCCTTCAAACATTATGTATTGGTAAGAACTGGAATCTTCAAAAAAAGAATCATCAATTGAGTTGGGTGTTATTTTAATTTACAACTTGCCCAAACCGTGGACACCGAGGATCCAACTCCTGAATCCCAGATTGAGATGGATGAGGAGCAGGACAGTGTCCCAACAGTGAACAGATCACTTAGATGTCCTAGCATACATATATAGCCCAACCCAGTGGAGAAACTGCGAACTTGTAAAAAATCAGGCACCCTATTTCTATTTTGCGTTCCTGTAGGAACGCCCGAAATGTGATGATGAAGGCTCCGACATCAGTTGCAATTCTGATGAGATGGATCGTATATGGGATGCGGTTTCTTGGATCTGGATCAGCTAAAAAACGGCGAGAAAGCAGAATCATCCCAACAAACCTTTGCTATAAACAACACCCCTTCGTCCACTATTCATTTTTGAGGGACTATATGGGGACCTTAACAATATCAAAATGTACAACTGGGATGGGATCAATCCTTTTTCATCTCACCCCAGCCAGTAGCCGGCATCTAGGTCTTGGACCGGTTCGAGCCTCTGCTTTTGCCTTCCGATGATGATGCGGAGGATTATCAAGGGGATACTTTGGGGGAGGAAGCTGAAGAAGAGAAGTCAAACGTGAGTGAAGAAATCGATGGTCAGGACATGTATGATGAAAGCCAGTGTTTCCCGGATAGCCAGGTTGTCCCGGGTGATAGCCAGGATGTCCCGGATGATATCCTGATCAAGGTCCCCCCAGGGCTGGATGATGCCCTTCGTTTGAATGCCATCTTGTTGGATGTCCACAACGAGGCTACTGAGAAGACCAAGGCTAAGGTACGTGATACAGATGAGGTCAGCTTGGCGTCCACCATCCCTTTGGGCCCTTCTTGGGAAGACGGAGTGCCTCTTCCTGCGGAGCATCCTTCCCCTGAAAGGTCCAAGCCTAAGCCCAGCAAGGAGGCAGAGCACATTGCCAAGGCAAAGAAAGAGCTGCAAATCCCTGCCCCATGGCTGGGAAATCAAGGGAAAATCATGGGGCTATAAATGTGTGTGTGGCCTTAGGTTATAAAACCAATACCTGTACATACAAATATAAAAAGATACATAGAGAAACTCATATTTAAGTATATATATATAAATATATATATATACATATGGTAATGTCATCAAGGGTTCAGACATGTGCTGGGTCCAATCAGGGGGTTTATAAGCCACCACATGGTATTCCACTCTGGGACCCTATCCTAGGCACCGAAAGGTTTGAAGCGTGCAAAGTCGCAAATTTGGAATGCAGAGCTGCAAGCTGTGGAGGTCAAAGAGCAAGGTGGGTTCATGTGGGTGAGACTCCAACCTCGATTTGTGTTGGTTGCTCACAACCTTTGTCCTGTAACCTTGACCTATGGGTCTTATGCAACAAGTTTCAATCACGACCTACAGGAAAGAAAAGGAAGAGCAAGAGCCGAAGTCAAAGCCGCAGAAAGTCAGCAAAGAAGAGCAAGGGCTCTGGGAAGGACAAAGCATGTGGGAGACATAGTGTCACATGTTAGTGTTACCAATGGGTGCACTTCACAGTCTACATTCATTCATGGGCTGAACAAATACTTTTTAGATTCGAACAGCTATAAAGCATTGTTTGAGGTGATGGTGATGCAGAGCCAACAGCTTCTGAAGATGTTCTGGCAAGTTTCCCTCCGGAATACCAAGAGATCATCTATATCCTCCCTGCTGAGTTCCACCCCACGTCCTTGCGACATGGCCAACACTCCTATACCACGTGTCTTGATAGAAATGGGTTTCCAAAAAATGTTACTGTGCAAAGCTAGCTGCACATGCCCCACAGATGACCCCACGGCCCACTGAATCTAAGGGTGGTGCAGGGCAAGGCTCGTGTAGAAGTCCTTCTGCGCCAGCGGGCCTTTAAGCCTAAGAGTGACACCAACGGAGAACCGCTGAAAAGCTCTCAGATTCCAGGCTTCTAAAATCCACTTTAAGTTGTCGAAAAGGTTTACTCTCAGAACCTCTGGTGCATCCCAAACCTAAAACATATCCAGCAGTTTATCGAATAGGCATTCCTTTATGATTGGCGGCCGGTTACAAGAGGGATTACATCTAAAACCACAACACAGTGCCACCATCATTCACAGGATGGACATATGAATATACAATTGTATGATACAATGCATTACAATATAGCACACACACACACATATATATATAAGTGCATACATACAACATACAAATACATGTATGCATGTATATATGCATGAATGCATGGCATGCATGCGTGCGTTTGAATATGTGCATGTACACATATTTGCACATATGCCTTGCTGCCTTCCTGGCTAAGGATTACCTTCGCAGAGGATGTCTTTGCGGCTGCCCAAAAGGTCATGAAGGCCATTGGAGCAAACGCCGAGGATTAGGGAAAACCCTGCCTGCCAAAGGGCAGTGAATACTGCTTTGGCCCATATCGGGCTTTTTGGGGCAAAGATCTGTGCGATCAGTCTTAGGGGTACCCTTGGGCTTGTTCCCACACCAAAAATTGTACAAGAGGGCCCAAAGATTATTCCTTAGACTTATCCCTTACGTTAGCTTCACCAAGATCAATTTCGTGGCATGGGTGGGGACAAGTAAAGGGCTTAGATTTATAGGATGAAGGCTTCCAGCACATTTGGGGACACAAGCCAATTGCGCAAAGAGGAAAAAAGTTCCTTTCTCGATCATAAATGCTGATTCATTTCCAAGTTACCAGCCGAATTATTCAAAATATGGTTAGCTCCTGTCCTAAGGAATGTCATGGTGGGCAGATGCATGGCTTGCCTCACCATGATGTGCGCCCTTGGATTACCATTTATTTTGGAGCAGCCAAGTACAAGCGTGATGGAATATCACCCATGTTTCCAATTCCTGGCTCGGCAATTCCGGATTTACAAAGCCGCTGGGGCCAAAATAATTGTGCAACTCAAGCTTAAAAACATATCACAACATCTACTATTGGTTTGGGTTGAAACCCCATTCTAAGGCATTTGTGTGGATGGGAAGCTATGGTGGAGACAGCCACTTGGTAGAACTGAGGGTTTGACTCAGCGGGCCTTCCGGCAAAGTGTTCAGCCTCATTCAGACCAGATACCCGGACGATGAGACTTCGACACCTCATACATGTAATACCCCTAGTATTTACTCGTTAGAATGCATTTAGTGATTACAATGAACATTGCGAGTGTAACATCAACATCGCGAGCTCTGTAGGTCCCAAGGGAACATGGCTTTACAGCAACGTGGAGGCTTTGATCAAAGATCTTTACCTGCCTCTTTGTGACAAAAAATGGGGAGCAAAGATGGTTCGCAGGCTTGTTGCTTTGAACACATGAACCCATCACTTCAGCATGGAACAGTTTCATTTGGAGTTCCACAGTTCCAGTATCTCAAAGCCTGAAATAATTTATATTTCTTCATGGAGGTACGTTGATGGCAGTGGTGTTCAACGTGTTGCTGGCGACGCTGACCTGAAACGAAGCCAGCATTACCCAATCCTTTTTGGACGTGCAGTGGCTGAAACGTTTATCAGAGAGTGGCCTGCAATCAAAGCATCGGGATACACCCTCAGGCCAGCTATGACCCATTCAGTCATTTGAATGGTTTGAGTCTAATAGAGATAAAGTGTTTCATGTCTCTTTATAAAATGTGTATTTGTAAGACAGGTGGCATTGGGTATATATATATATTATATATAAACATAAATATATAAGCTAATGATGCATGGCCATGTATAGCAGCTATAGTCCTGGAGATAATATATCTAAATATATAGCTCTGTGCCTCCGTGCCACAGGATGGATCTTCTCGACAAGCCCAAGCGCGAGATGAAAGACACCTGTCGGCAAGGGTGGTTTCACGGATTCACGGCTTCACGACTTCACGGGTTCACGGGCCCATTGCATATATTCACATGTTGCCGAACATTTATATAGTGATTGGATTCCTCAAATTTGCCCATCCTAGGATATTGGCTGGGTGAAGCATGCCAATCTACGTCCTGTCATTGCAGCCCTAGCTGATCTCTGAGGAGTGTAGCTTCTTTTTGCAGAATGTTCTGCATTTGAGGATGCAATGTGCATCTATGGATAAATTTAGATGAAATTGGGGATTCCAGCACAACCCGTGAACCGTGAAAAAACCGTGAAAACCCCGTGATTTCACGTGAATTTTCATGGGTTTGCATTCATCACATTTTGGAAGGTTTTTGGGGTGTGCTGGCCCGTTGCCAACTGAAATCTCAAGGGGAATGTTTGAAATCTCATAGAAAAATGGCTCCCATTTGTCGACAATCTGACTTTGCACCATGAGAATTCACAATTTGACAGTATTTGCCAACAGTCTGACTTCAAATGATCGATCTCATTAAGTAAACTTTCACCATTGCTACATTTATGCAGTCACTCGGCTTTAGTGGTGAAAAAGTGTGGGTCATGGCTCCCGAAAAGAGGCTGAGATGCAAAACACCAGACCCGTGTCGAAGGCATAAAAGCCCAGACCCAAAAGCTTTAAGGAAGGCAGAACAGCATGTGAAAGTTGCCAAAAAGGCAGAACGGAGTCGGGGGTCTTCAGAACCCACAGCAAGGCGGCTGACCTTTGACGGTGTCCCAAAGGTAACTCCCATAGTTGCCGAAAACACTCCAGGTGAACGTCGCCCAGGTGATGCCCTGCCTGAAACCAGGAGAAGCTCCAAGGGTGGGAAGATGACTTCGGCTGAAGCTGACAAGATCCTGGCACAGTTTGCTCGTGAGAAGGAGCTATGGTGCTGGGTGGCAAACGGTTGGGGTATACTTCCATCAATTGAACACAAACAGAACCTTGAAATCTTTTAAATTAACCATCTTGGGTGAAATATGAGTACAGAGCATATACATACATACATACATATATATATATATATGTATATATATATATATATCATAAACCACATATAATATAGAACATATGTCACTATATATCTTTTAGTCTTCAATTTATTATTTATATATCATTTACTTATTGGTTCAATTAAATATGAACTAATGTGTGTATGTATGTATGTAGGTAGGTAGGTATGTCTGTATGTATATCGATAGCACTACTGTGGTAAAATCTCTGCTGTGCCAGGAAGCAAAGGAAATGACAGCTTCTGCGTCGGAGAGTGAAGCTTCCCAGGTCTGGTCCCAGAAATCAACCATTAGCATCTGCACATGCCACACACCCCCAATGGATCAATCCATTGAGGTACTGTACCATATATATTTGATGGGTTTTTTCCTTACACAGGCCTTACATATATATGGTAGGCACCTCCAATTTAGGATCTTGAAATTCCCATTGAATGGATGCCTGACTGTTTGTCTTTGAAGGGTAATGTGATTGTGCTTCACCCAAAACGAGGGACACCCAAAATGGATATGCTATTTGCCCTGCACATCGGCCAAGCACATTTACATGTATATATATATATATATACAAATAGGACCACAGTTTCCATCTGACATTCCTGCATTCCATCTGCACCAAGTCATGTGCACACTCCATTATTGTGGTGCAGGCAGCGGAGGCCAGCTCCAGCTCAGAGGACTCTGGGTTGGAAAGTTCAGATGATGAGACAAAGGTGACCGTGACAAAGACCAAAGAAGGAAAAGGTAAGGCCAAGACAGTAGAGGTCCCCAAGGTTCAAACGAACTCGAAGGCTGACAACGACAAGGACAAGAAAGGTAAGGACAGACAGGATGCAAAGGCTAAGGCAAAGGGAAAAGAAAAAGAAGAAGAACAAGTGAAGAAAAGGAAGGAGGTCAGGAAAGATGAGTCAGAAGAGGAATCTTGCGAAGAGGAAGATTCTGACTGCGGCTCTTCTGGGTCTACGGAGTCAGAAGCAGAGCAGCAGGCCCAGAAAAGCCAACCTGTTGACAGTTTTGTGCAGAATCCTACTTTCCCCAAAACAGATGTTCGCAGATGGACAGTAAAGGGGTCAATTTGGCCTTACCTTTCCCGGAAGGAGAAGGAAGAGGAACAAGAAAAGGATGAAGGAAGCGGCTCAGAGAATTCTGATGAGGATGACGAAGAGGTTGAAGCCCAAGAAGCCAGTGAAAAAGAACAGGATGAACAGGATGAAGATGAGGAGGAGGACCAGAAGGAGTCAGAGAGTTCTGAAGAGGAGGGTGCAAGCAGTGAAGGCGAAGATGCAGATATCGAGGATGAAGTTAGCGAGAAGCAGGCAAAAGAAAAGAAGCAAAAGAGAGATGATAAGTCAAAGCAGCATGATGCCAAGGCAGGTCAAAAAGAGAGCAAGGCAGACAAGCATGCAAACAAGTACGGCCAGGAAGAGAAGAAGAAGAAGGCAGCAAAGGCAGAGAAGAGCACCGACGATGAGACGTCAGAGAAGCCATCTTCGAGTGTTGACACGGTAGAGAAGAAGAACGGCAAGGCAGTGAAGACGGACGGCAAAGAAGGGCAGACAAAGAAGAGCAGAGATGGCAAGGCAGAAGATAGCAAGGCAGAAGTGAAGAAAGGTGGCAAGGCAGATTCAACTGAAGACGGCAAGAAGAGGAAGAAAGGTGACAGCGCTGAGGATGTGGAGAAGAAAAAGAAAGTTGCTACAGCAGCCTCAAACAAGGCAGAGTCAGACACGACAAAGGACAAGGTGGAGGTGCCCAAGAAGAGAAAGGTATCTAACACAGAGGAAGGCAACATGGAGAAGAAGAGAAAGGAAGAGAAAGCCATCGAGCCGACTAGCCCGAAGAGCATCGTCAAAAAGGCGACCCCGCAGAAGACCCCAGAGGATGAGACAGGAGAGCAAGAGGTTCAGAAGAAGCTAGCAGAAGCAGAGAGCAACATGAAAGTCAACAGCACCACCCACCGAAAGATGTGGATGAAGTTTCTCAGGTTCCGAAAGAACAAGAAGAAGATGAGACTTTGTCCTGCCCAAATGGTGGCAGCCTTGCAGTCTGAGGCCTGGGGTGACTTTAGGGTTACAACCATAGCATCACAATTCCCCCAACGCAAGACTTAATGGAGGGTTCAGTCATTCAGAAAATTAGGTAGTGGCTCTGCTGACAAAAACACAAAACGTGCAGTTGTGAGGTGTTTAACCGAAGTTGTGCACTTTTCTTCCGAAGAAAAATACAAGTAGTAAACTTGCAGGAACATCTGCATACTTTGTTATGATTACATATGATGGTGATGATAATGATGGTGATGATGGATGATGTGATGATGATGATGATGATGGTGATGATGATGATGATGGATGAGATTATGGGGAATATATGTGCATATATAATGTTTACATACACTGTCTATAGTTATGCTACACATAGAGATAGAAACTGTTTGGTGAGCCAGGGTTGCTGATTGGAGTGGCCATTCGTTGTCCACACCGGTGAACCAGCTTTACAAAAGATAGAGGAAAAAAAGGCCCCCGCAACCCCACCAACTATATAGGAAAATGCAATTGTAGATCCAGACTTGTGGGGGGCTTTCTTTACGGTGGGAATCCAACAGATAAATTATTGAACAAAGATTTTCAGAAGCACAAGGTTTATTCATTTGCTGTGACATTTTTGCCACCCTTTAATCAGTAAAGATCTGGGAACTAAATTTGGGGGTCCATCAAAAACTTTAATGGTTGCCCCATCGCAGGACCAACGGCAGAAGATCTTTGCCGACTTTGTAAAGGTCGGTGGGAATGTGCAACACCTGGTGCTGAAATATGAAGCTGGCCTTACTGAATCCCAAAGTTCGAACATCAAATGGGGTTTCAGACCTGAGAAATGGCTAGAGGATCGACATGGTGGCAAAAAGGCCAAAAAGCTGATTGAGCGTAAGTTGTCCCTGGGGTTGCCCCCTGGTTGCACCCTGTGTCAGTCCAGCCTCACCCATCCATCAGCTATGTAGTTGGCCTCAGCATCAGCCAAGGTATATACAAGACCCCGAGCTTCCCGATGACGAGGAGGAGAAGCTTTTCTTCACCATGATCAATCTGGACATGTCCAACATCACCGAAGTGCGACGTCTTACGAAACTTGAGATGGAAGGGTGCATCGACCAAGCTGGCCTAGATGAGTTCGTGAAGGCATCCCCAATGTAACAAGTTTATAGGGAAATTGTCACAAGACATCGCATTTGCAGTGCTGAAATTGAAACTATTTATCATATGTAAAAATTGTCTTTTTTCACACTTACAGTTTCAGGGTTCTCAACAGCATTGGTCTGCCAGGCTGGCGGTGTGTTGGACCCAAATGCGCAGCTGAAGTTGTCAGACTTCACAGGGAAAGGTGGCTGTGACAAGCTGGCTAGCGCTATGGGTGCTTTGGGTGGCAACCAACCGGCAAAGGCCACAAATAAGAGAAGAAGTCAGGCTCAGCAAGGCGATGCTGCCCGTGAGGCTAGGTATGGGTTCTTCAACCTCACTGTTGAATTTATAAATGTATGTATGTATATATATATATAGATGCAAATTATATATGTATATGTAAATATATCTGAAGACATATATATATGTATATATATACATACACATATGTAAACTATATATATATGATAATATATGTATACATTAGTATTCTTCTATTTATACGTATACATGTATGTAGATATCTTCCAACAGTCATGCCCCCTTTTAATTCCCATAGTTTCACAGTGACCATGCAGGTGACGCCACAAACTCCGCTGCAAAAAGCTACCCAACTTGTGAACAAAGTCTTGAAGGATGTAAATGAGTGCAGGACCCACGGCATATGTTTAAGAGTAATTTGTGGTGGTCATGAACCATGAATTTCAAAGTTTGGTGTGAAATCCCTTGACCCCACTGGCCACTCTGAGGAATGGCGCTTTCAAGCTGAAGCCCATCAAGATGTCGTCGGACCTGATTGACCAGCTCAACGCTGTGGCGATCAAGCTGGAGGAATGTGCGGCTTCGCTCCAGGACTTGATTGGAAAGAAGAAATCGAAAAACAAGCACTATGTGGGTATCATCACCGAGGCAACCCTTTCACAACAAGAATTCAATGTATCTTCCTTTTGGTATTTTTTCACATGATTGTAGAGTTTGAAAGTCAAGAGTCTTGTGAACTTAGATATGCACCCTCGACCCAGTTTATGTTACATCTTGTTCCCATCCGTCGCAGGTGGAGAAATATGGCGCAATGGCTCGTGAGAGGTTGGAACTTTCCAAAGCCCTTTTGAGGGCCAGCGACAAAGCGGCCAATCCCAGGAGTGCTGCTAAGGCCAAAGCTGCCCCAAAAGCGGCGGCTGGGAATCCTTCGAAGCCTGGCGCAAGCTCCAAGACCGGTGCAACCAAATAGCCCTGGTCTGGAGATGTTTCATAGCTGAGTGGGTGCCTGTACTTCAAGTGCTAGGGGATCAGCTTTAGAGCTGGGGCCACAGGACCAAATCCGAAGATAATTCAACATTTCATCTTGGGCCACCTTCTTGGCCACAGTTAGCAATGTTAAGAAGTTTGACATAGACATTTTGTTCTCGTGTCCGGGGGATGGTTTGCGAACGTGGCCATGGCATGGCTGGGCATTTGTTTTGATGGCAAGAGTTTCTGCATTTGATCTGAAATGGATCAAGATGACCTCCAGTTGCGACCGTGGTGTGAACACCAACCTAAACATGTTCAATCGTGCGAAAAAAAAAGCATTCTGATGATGATAGCAGTTGTTTAGGGAACCTAGCAGCATCGATTTCATAAACCCTGTATTCTATATGGTTGCCAGCACATCCCGTACGCAGGTCAAGATCGAGGCGCCTGACCACAACACGACGTAGAGGACCATAGTGTGACCTGTTGGCACGCTCCCCATCTTCACGTGTCTGTCCATCCAGGTCCATTTATATCTATCTATTTCCATATTCATCCATCTATATCCATGTATATCCATCTACACCATATACATCTATATCCATATGTCTCCATCTTTCCATGTATATCCATCTGTATCTACCCATCACATCCATCTATTTCCATCTGTATCCATCTATTTCCATCTATATCGATCTGCATCCATCCACATTCATCTATATCCATCTGTATCAATATCAATCTATCCATCTATGTACATCTATTTTGGTTTTTACCATCTATACCAGTTATAGTTCCATCTATATACATAAATCTATTCCCATTTTTTACATTCATGTAAATCCATCAGGATCAATCTATATCGATCTACCTCTTAGTTGTTGAATCAACTACCTTCAGGATTTTCTTCAACCTATCATTGCAAAAAAGTGTTTGACTCTGCAAAAGAGTATATTAAGGTTTGCAGCCATCAAAGTGCATATATTCAGGTCAACTATTCTGCATGTATCCCCCTAGCCAGCGTTTAAACTCGTGAAGCTCCAACCAAGTCACCTGTTTCTTCTAATTAATGATATTTATATATCGCAGATTTTATGTCCATCTGGAGTGTTCACATGTTATTTTAGTTCTTGAAGATGTGCATTGCAATCCAAAATTGACTAAATGTCTGCTTTACTCCCTCAAACCTTCCCTGCGCATGCAGGACGATGTGCACAAAAGAAAGAAGTTGGTCAACAAGGTGCCCCATCGGGGTCGCAAAAGTCGGTCAATTTACTGTTCTCCAACACTGGGATCCATGATAACCATTGACAAACATTACGTAAATAATTCAGTTCTCCAATGTTCTCCATTGTCTCACTTAGCAACTCTCCCCGTTGAGCTGCTTGCAGGCACTGACATTGTCTCCGGTGGAAGCGGCACTGCACGAAGAATCTTCTACAAGATGTGCAGTGGGGTGCGGGTTTATTGGGGCCAAAATTAAGGTTTCAAATTAACTACAAAATTAACAAATGGGTTCCGACAATGAATGACAGGATATGGACATCGGAGTGTTGAATACAGTGCCAAAAAGTTTCAAACTTAGTTTCTGGAGTGTAAACGGTTTCCCCACAAAATTACCAAATGGGTTCCGACAACGAATGACAGGATATTGTCTGGACATCGGAGTGTTGAATACAGTGCCACAAAGTTTCAAACTTAGTTTCTGGAGTGTAAACGGTTTCCCCACAAAATTACCAAATGGGTTCCGACAACGAATGACAGGATATTGTCTGGACATCGGAGTGTTGAATACAGTGCCACAAAGTTTCAAACTTAGTTTCTGGAGTGTAAACGGTTTCCCCACAAAATTACCAAATGGGTTCCGACAACGAATGACAGGATATGGACATCGGAGTGTTGAATACAGTGCCAAAAAGTTTCAAACTTAGTTTCTGAAATGTAAACGGTTTGTTTTTCAGGTTCATCGGTGGATCCCCTGGACAGGAAACATCGGTGAGAGATGGGATTACAGCTGCAAAACAACTGGTGAAAGATGGCTTTGGTTGCTCTCTAAGCAATGCTTTATCAGCTTTTTCTGAATCCCACGAAGAACGTTCTTTCCAAAAGAATCTTCTCTTGAATTCAGGTT
>CAMXCT020000998.1:0-5000 GCA_947184155.2 Cladocopium goreaui | reverse complement strand
CCCAACTATGGTCCAGCCATGGAGTTCCTTGCCACATGGCAGCTGGGTGCACCAGTGATGATTTTTGTCGGATTGGTGTTCTGTAGAAATCCGGAAAATTCCAAGATACAGAGGACTACATAGTATCATATCGTCATCATCTGGACATATCATAATAATTCATAATATATGTAGCACACACCATATCATAATCCATCATATATATATATAACTATATAGATACTACATCACACTACAGAATATTACATATGATGTCATACGAGATACGTTTAATGTATGCTACTATTGGTAAAGCCAGTAGAAAACACGTGTCCTCGGGTTTACCAACAGCGAGGTGAGGACGTTGACGCTGGCACCCCTGGCCCTGGCAGTTGCTGAGCCACAGACCCGAGGCCTCGGTTTTTTCCCTGGAGAAAATGTGTATGGTACCATGGTACCCTTCCAAAAAAGATAGAAACCTTGAAAACCTGGTATGTCAATGTATTTTATACCATCCTGGAAATACGTTTCTATCTTTTTGGGGGGTGCTATGTATATATATATATATAGATAAATCAGATCACGAACTCACCGATATCACCAGAATGATGAAGTCGCGGGCCTTGATTTTAGGATCGACCAAGCCATGGACCTTTGGACCTTGAATTTGAATCGCAGCCATACGGGCAATGAAATTAAATAAATCATCCTTAGGTAGGAGATTCACAATAATGAATCACAAGTTGGGATGGATGATGATGGATTTTTATTGGTCAGGGGGATCGGTCAGGCGTTCCAGAGCCCGCAGTGTGCGCGGCCCTGGGACCTTTGGGCATTTATGAGGCTTGGAGAAATTCATAGGTCAAGACCCTGGTATGGTGAAAACATGTGAAAACTAAAAATCACCTGTAAATGGATGTTCATTATATATAAATATATTATATACCCCACACATGATACAATATAGGTTATGATTCGTCCTGGTCTGAAGCATGTTGGAGACTTGTCCGTCGTTTTCCGTCCGCTGTTAGGAGGAGGGGAGCAACAGAACTGTTAGGCTGTTAGGCTCCCTGTTTTTCACGAGAAAAATGATGAGCCTATTATTCCCAGACCCAGGGACATTTTGAACATGTTTGAACATTAATCGCAGCGAGATGGGAGGAAGGCTAGCGATTCGGGATTCGACCGGGAGATCAGAGGGATGGTACTTGGAGTTTCGAAAACATGGTTCCACAGTTCCTGAACCATTGGGGTTCTTGTTTCAAAACTGATCAAACAACACTGCTGACATTTGCTGACTATATTGTTTCTTTATGTGTCTTTGCTGATCCAAATTTTGAAGCTCAAATAAAAGTAACAATCCAATCAGATTGGATTTACATATCTAGATCTATAGATCTATCTAGCAAGATCATGGGAGAGTTGTCGCCAAGGAGCAGATCTTCCGCGACATCGGGCGCTATGCGAATCTGGACCTGCAACGTCTGGCTCTGTACGATGGCTTCTGCCTTCGGCGACGCAGGGCCTGTATTCGACTGCGAGTGGTGGATGGAATTCCCTACGTTTTAGACATGTTTCTCGGAGGTTTTTGAGTTGATGTTGATCATATTTTTAAATTCGACTGCAGTGTAACTGTGGGATACATAAGACATCATAAGACAATAATGACTGGCATTCCATGTTTGAGTAGTCGGCTGTTAGATAGTTCCGAACGACATAGGAGAATCCACCCTGCCCTGAGGAATGAAATGTGCGTGTTCCCCCCACCAAGCACCAATATCCTAGATGTGGAGGTTTCCTTTTCGCAGAGCACCGTTTTTGTCACGGCAAGTAATTTGCGCACAGAGTTCATCTGAAGATGTGTTAACATTTCCGAATTTCCTCAAGCTAATAGTCACAGCTGGAGCTGAAAAACTCGCCTTTCGTTGCTTGTATTCCGATGTGCCTTGCTTGAAATTGGGTCAAAGTCCTCATTCTTTTGGGTGTAAATCACCTTAAAACATCTGCAAAAACTCAGATTTCATCATGAATCATCTGTCATTTCAGTTGTGGAATCGCGGTCAGGTTTCCAGGTTACCAAAGTCGTTCCTTGGAAAAGACGGGCGGATTCGGACCTGGGAGTTTTCCAAACACGACTGTTGGTTGATGATTTGTTTGGGGGTTATACTACCTGGTTGATGGTTTGGAACATTTTTTTATGTTTCCTTATTTTGGGAATAATTATCCATAATCATCCCAACTGACTAATAATTAATATGTTTTTTAGAGGGGTAGGTCAACCACCAACCAGTCAATATATTGAATATTATCATCATCCATGACTGGAATCCCATGGAATCCCCATGAACTAACTTGGCTGGCGATCCGGGCAGGGAAGATCCCAGTCATGTGGGGGCCCAGACCTGCAGCAATGGTTGACGGCTGCTGGGTGTTCATTGAGGTGTTGCGCCTTTGAAGTGCAGTTCCTGCCATAAGAGGACATAAATTAATAAAACTAAATGATTATAAATGTAAATATAAATATATATTATATATATATATTTATACACCATAGTTTTAGGGCTTTTAACCCAACCTTTGGATGGTATTACGAGAGTTGCATGGTTGTAGTCATCCTGGAGTAGATATGGGACTGGCCAAAAACAAACGCTAAAATGAGAATATCTTTGAACACCCTAGGTCACCGCAGCATCCTACACGCCCTCTGGCGGGTGCTTGTGCGCTTTGGGCCGCTCCCCAATCTCGAGGCGTTTTTTCCAGAATTTTCAGAATTTTCCAGGTTCGCCACCCAAAAATATGAAACTCTTCAAGTTTGCCAAAAAAAGGAACTTTTTTCAGTGTTGCTCCAGCCCACTAGAAGTGATTCTACATCCTTAACCCGCCATTGAACTCCTCAAACATATTCTATCTGGGGTGCTGGGAGCCCTGTCAAACTGGTAGGTGACCATTGATGTGACTGACGGCGAGCTTCAAAACATCGATTTGCCCATCTTGGTAATCACACACAAGAAAGAGGTGCCGGGGAATGCCTGGTAACCGGTATTTTGATGTATTTTGGGTGACATTCACCACCAAGAATTGGCGAAACCATTGATATATTACATAAGCAATAGTATCTGGCAATGAACATATTACTGAAAAAAATACGTGGGTTCATGTTTGTTTTCAGCCATGTGAATGTCATGATGATCACCGCTGACCAGTATCATCATGGCAACACTGCACTTGACCTTGCCCACTTGATTTCTAGAGTTTAATTTGTCACATAAAATAGGTTGCTCACCAGGCTCACCCGTATTTTATATAGGTTTGTCTAAAAATGCGGACCGCCCCACTAGAGTTGCAATATAGAACCAGCTGAATTTATGGGGTACCCATGGCCAACACAGGGTGGACTAGTGCACTCTTCGGCACGGCACTGACCTATCCCGGATGCATGTCCCAAAGGAAGAGAAATGGAGCATCCCAAAAAATGTTATTCAATTCAATGATATTAATTACAGTTGGTATGACATCGTTATACTATTGCTATTATAATACATATGACATATATATATATTTTATATATTGCCAATGCATTGCTATTACTCTAGTATATTGACATGATAATATATTATATACGGCCAAAAAAAAACACATCGTCAGAAAACCTCAGAAAACCTTCAGACTCTTCAGACTCGGATCGGATCGGACGATCGAACAGAGGAGCCTCGCGGAATTCTTTATCCCGACTTCACCTTCTATTCCTGGCCCGAATCCACGTGTCCTCCCGAGATATCACACGACTACAGCCCCACAGCCAAAAGCCGAGATCGGGCACACTACAGTTATGACCGTTGGATCAAGAACACGTGCGTTCTGAGAGTTCTATTGGATTAACTGACCATGAGAATGTATGGAAGTCATGAAATGGCGACTAGTGGATACAGATTTGAAATGAAGGTTGACAAGTTGACCGAACTTCTGCAGGTGATATGGCCAGCCGGGAACGATGTGAAATTCCGGAAAGGTGTATTTACGAGGGTTCTCATGTGGAAGAACCAAATGACTCACGCAGGACAGGACCCCTTTCAACACACTCTCAGCCAGCTTTTAACCTCGTTATGAAACTGCTTGTGCTAAGCTGCGAAAGGATAGAACATTATATTTATCACCATTGAAGGTTTTATGTTTCTATCTTACGATAGACCAGTGGTTTGAGTTGTAGGTATACAGGTATACCCCCCAAATGGCCATTTGCCTAGAGACAATGATGATTACATAACTAGTCAGTGGATGTTCTTAATTTCTCGGTACCAGTTAGCCAGTTGCCAGCTGCCTGAAAGTCACCAGACTACCAGACTTCTCACTGCCATCCTGAGGTTATCTCTATGATCGATTTAAGCATTGGCATCATCGGCATGCACCGTAGCGTTCGCTCGCTTTGGTCCGCCGGGGAAGCCACGATGGGTAACCCAAGTTTCAGAGACACAGACAGGGAAGCCCACGAGTTGTGTAGGACCCTATGGGATATGGCTCACAAAAAACCTGATCCGCATTTTGGGAAAATAGCGAAAAAAACATATGTGCTTGTGCCCTGATGGTTTAAGCCATACCCATGTAATCCCATATGCCTAAATATACAGTACTAATTCTGCAGTGGGTTGTCAAATAGATTGTCTTGAAAAAAAGGTTGCACCGAAATAGGGGATGTGTTTATCTCCCCCAGGATGACGAGGATGCTTCACTACCTCTTGCAAACGATTGCAACCGCATGTGAGAGCCTTGAAAATGCAAAACAAACAAAACTAGGTTTAGAAGATGATGTTCCCCACAATTCCCCACCATTTCCCACCTTTCTCCACCTGAACATCGCAGTCTTTCAGGGACATGTCCAACCGTGGGAGAATGACATGTATCGGATAGGAGTAAAGGCAGACTTGTTTATTGCCATGTCAGTGCTTCCAGGTTAAATCCAAGAGCACGGCGCTGCATTGGTATTCATTTTGCGGTCATGCTGGTAGATTGTGGGAAGAAAAAAT
>CAMXCT020000997.1:160000-189404 GCA_947184155.2 Cladocopium goreaui | reverse complement strand
TTGTAGCAAAGACATGTGGAAGACTACGTATGTGAGCTTTGATGTGCTGACTCTCATTTCAGATGCCTTTGAGCATATCACTCAGGCATGAAGATGCCCGAGCAAACAAACGTTATCGTTTGAGCGAAGATCAATTCAAGAATATTGCTTTGTATGATGGCCTGGTCCAGGATGATGATATATTTCCAATGTTTCGGCGGGTGCGACAATGTCCTTCTATGGTGTCTCCCACAAGGACCATCCTTGAATGCTAGATGACATTAAATGACTGCCTTTAGTTATGGACTAGCTTTGCCTTGGCTAAATCCTGAGGATTTAAACGAGGCAGAGGGAAATATGGCGAGGCAACCTGTGTTGACTTGCTGAAAAGAGGCCTGCCTTGCCTAAATCCTCAGGATTTAAACGAGGCAAACTGGAATTTGAGGCGAAAAGTTTGCCTCGTTTAAATCCTGAGGATTTAAGCAAGGCAGGCCTCTTTTCAGCAAGTCAACACAGGTTGCCTCGCCATATTTCCCTCTGCCTCGTTTAAATCCTCAGGATTTAGCCAAGGCAAAGCTAGTCCATAACTAAAGGCAGTCATTTAATGTCATCTAGCATTCAAGGATGGTCCTTGTGGGAGACACCATAGAAGGACTAACAGCATTCAAGGATAGTCTCTGTGGGATTTGCCCAGATAGAAGGACATTGGCAATTGATTTAGATTCTATCATCATCCCTGTCGGAGAAAGCCATTGTCAATTGATTCAATTCAAGGATAATCCTGGTAGGAGAAAACCATTGTCATTCCTACAGGTACTGACGTCCCGGGCGCCTTGTAGCTCACCTTTCAGAAGGGACACCAAAGGGGGCTGTGCCTTGCACGCCCTTCACTACTTTCTGATATGGCAATCAGGATCCGGGCCAAGTACCAAACCCGAGGGAAGGCGGGAGCAATGTGGCTAGGGTTGAAAGAAGCTGCATCACCATGCATCTCTGAATTCGGATCACTTCCCCGCTTTCTTGACGACTTGGATCTTCTTTCTTCTCTGACTCTCTCTTCTCTGACACTCTCTCTTCTGACTGCAGGATGAGACTTTGAATGGTGAAGAGCTGATTCCCAATTCCGTCTGGGGGATTGACAGTAGATTCTTGTTGCTTCCAGAGCACAAGCAGTGGTACCCGGCAACCCGGCAACCCGGCGACCCGGCAACCCGGCGACCTATAATAGAAAACGAGGAGAAAGAATAGAGTAGAGGAGAGAGAGAGAGAGCAGAGAGGATAGAGTAACATAGAGAAACAAACGAGGCTGAGAGGAAAGAAATGGAATGAAATGGAAAGAGGAAAGGGGTTAAAAAGACATAAAAAGACTACAGGGAACAAAAAGAGAAAACAGGAAACAAAAGATAATGAAAGAAGAGGAAAAGATAGAGAATGCAAGAGTAAAGCGGAGGAACCCGGCAACAGAGGAAAAGATCATGTTAAATATACCATACCAAAAGAAACCTTACATTTCCTCAGGTTTCCCAAATTGATGTATTATCAAATGGGGGTACACCCCCCCTCCAATACAAAAGTTAAGTCATGGGGATTTATTTCTCTTGTTCTCGTTTTCGTTCTTGTTCTTGCTATTACTGTTGTTATTGCCGTTATTGCTCTTGTTTTTAGTTATCTCGTTCTAGTTCTTGTTATTCTGGTTGTTGTTGCTGTTGTTGTTGTTGTTGCTGTTGCTGTTGCTGTTGTTGCTGTTGCTGTTGCTGTTGCTGTTGTTGTTGTTGTTGTTGTTGAACTTGCTCTTCTTGTTGTTGTTGAACTTGTTCTTCTTATTCTTCTTCTTGTTCTTCTTGTTGTTGTTGTTGATGTTAATGTTGTGGTTTTTGTTCTTGATCTTGTGGTTGTGGTTGTGGTTCTTGCTCTTGTTCTGGTTCTTGTTCTTGTTCGTTAAGGACAAGAAGTGGTTGTGGTTCTTGCTCTTGTTCTGGTTCTTGTTCTTGTTCGTTAAGGACAAGAACTTACAGCGTGTCATCCAACATGTTTGAGGGTTAGGGACAAGACAAACAGAATCTTAGAGCCTAGCATGCGACATGTTTGAAGGTTAAGGACAAGATCTTACTTCGTAGCCATTCGTAGCAACAAAGATTTGCAAGTTAAGGACAAAATCTTACTAGCATCCCAGATGATTGCAAGGTCAGGCTGCGGTCTGACAGCGAAGCATCAAGGATGATCGAAAGTTAAGGACAAGATCTGACTCTGTACACCCAAGATGTTTGAAAGCACAGGATCTTACGCAGAAGCACCAATGATGTTTGTAATTTAAGAACAAGATCTTACATGCTTGCATCCAGGATGTTTGAAGGTTCAGGACAACAGCTTACAGCGTACCATCCAACACTCCCTTACAGCAAAAATGTTGAGGACAGGTCTTACACGGTAGCATTCAAGAGGATTGAAAGTTCAGGGCACGATCTTACAGCGAAACATCCAAGATGTTTGTAATTTAAGGACGAGGTCTTAGGGCATATCATCCAAGATGTTCAAAGTTAAGGACAAGCGCTTCGAGCGTAGCGTCCAAGATGATTGAATGTCAAGGGCACGATCTTACACCGTAGCACCCAAGATGATTGAATGTTAAGGACAAAGTCTTACTCCATAGCAACCAAAACCATACAAGATGCTTGAAAGTTCAGAACAAGACCTTCTTGGGTAGCATCCAGATCTTCCAAGAACTTGCTATTATTTCTCTTGTTCTCGTTTTCGTTCTTGTTCTTGCTATTACTGTTGTTATTGCTGTTATTGCTCTTGTTTTGAGTTATCTCGTTCTAGTTCTTGTGATTCTGGTTGTGGTTGTTGTTGTTGTTGTCGTTGTCGTTGTCGTTGTCGTCGTCGTCGTCGTCGTCGTCGTTGTTGATGTTGATGTTGTGGTTCTTGTTCTTGATCTTGTTCTTGTGGTTGTGATTTTTGCTCTTGCCCTGGTTCTTGTTCGTTAAGGACAAGAACTTACAGCGTGTCATCCAACATGTTTGAGGGTTGGGGACAAGACAAACAGAATCTTAACATCAAATCCCTGGGCCTTCATTTGTGCGGCAATCTTCCGGTCAACATCACGAAGAAGATCAGCTACTCGTTGACCTGGTTGTTGCGGTTGGTGGTTGACTGACTCGTCAGGGACATTGCCGGCGTTGGCGGCGTTCGTCTCTTCATTCAATGCCTCATCCAATTGCCGGTTCCATGCCCTAAGCACAGTCATCTCAGTGTTCGCCGCACTCACTTCGTTTTCCAATGCCTCAATGATTGATCTTGATGAAGGATCAGTCGACGGGATACCTGCGGAGTAAGGAAGCATATTCGAATTCCCTTGTGCTTTGATGATTATCCCTGCATCTTTTAAGCTTCTCCTCAAATCATCAATGTTACGTTTCATTGCCTGAATTTCGGAATTCTTTAGCTTCAGATTTTCATCCCTATCCCGAAGTTCCCCCATATACTCACATGACCTTTCATACTGTTGAGCGCCACTGGCCAATTTCAGTTTTCGCTCACTTTCCAATTCAGACCTAAGTACGGCGACTTCCGAACCAAAGTGAGCCGGTGGCCCTAACTTTGGGACTTCGGTCGATTCTTCCTTCAGCCTGAGGTTGGCGGACATACACTCTCCGACTTCCACCACAAGGTCCTGGGCCCGAATCTGGGCGATCTTGGTTTGACTTTCGAGGTGTTCGATCGCAACACGATTGGGACCTTGGCCGTTGGCCGCAGGATCCTCTTTCAGTGATCGTCTCAACTTCGTCTCCCGGTCTTTGACCTCAGCCCGGAGCTCATCATTCAGAGCATGTTCATTCTCGTAGAGCTTCTCATAATGCTCCATCTTGCTGTTGGCGCTCATGCTTAGATTAGATTCATGCCTTAGTCGAGCGATTGCCTCAGATTCGGCATTCCGGTAAGCCTCAAAACGCTTCATTGCATCATGCTCAGTGCTTCGGTGACGCAGATCATTTTCAATCTTGGCCTGATTTGCCTCATGTACCTTCTTTCTATAGTCCCTAGTGATCTGCTCCATAGTGTGTTCATACAGTTCAGCTTGCTTACGGGAATGCATTAATGCTTCACTCATAAGACTATTCTCATCCATCAACTCTTTAACTTCGAAGATTCGGTGTTGATTGGGCATTTCCAGATGAGTATGAGAATACGATGCCAGTTCAGATTGAATACGATACTCCACTATGGAATTCTCAAAACCAGCTTGCATCTCTCTTCCTTCTTGAAACAACTTTTCGGCAACATTCGCGGCAAGATCACTATTGTATTGCATCTGTTGTAACCTTGACTCAGTGTTGCCCAGTAGTCCTCGAAGGTGAGACACTTCGTCCTTGTACTCTTCCTGGATCTCCATTCCTCGTTGATGAATTCTCATGGCTCCGTTCTCCATGATAGCGCCTCGGCGTTCGAGCTCTTCGATGCGAAGTGTTGCACCCTCATCTTCTTGGGAAGCTACCATGAGTTCAGCTTGATATTCAGCAACTTCATCTGTTGAATACGTCAGTCGTTGATTGAGGGTATTGAATTCATCGTGCACGTTCTGATTGTGGGTCCGGAGGTAATCAGTGAATTTGACTTCGATATCCTCAATGTGTTGATCCCGTGATGCAGCGTACAATTCCATCTGGGCCATCTTTTCTTGAAGAGATTGACATTGTGCCCTTAGTTCGTCAATGATTGCAATGGGTTCTCTACTTCCACTTGTTTCCGTTGTTCGTCTCTTGATTCGACCATCATCCCTTGTCCTGCCGGGTCGGTCCTCGATTGCTCTAGGAGTTCCCGGTCGGGTAGTTGGTCTTCTCGGCGATCGATGGCCCCTTTGCCGTGTTCCACTTCGAGCGCCATCGCGTGCCGATTTTGGAGTACTAGCTGTAGCTCTCCTCTGATGTCCAGTCACACTCCATCCTGACATTGTCGATTTTGACATTGTTGATTTCGACCCACTATCTGCAGTCCCAGGTGAAGATTGTGAAACTCCTTCGGCCGGTGCTGCAGGATTGTCATTGAAGGTAAACTGAGTGTCACCACTGCTGCCTTGCATCTTTGCGATGTAGAGCTGATCGGTCCTTTGCGTCCACGATCGTTTGCTCCAGGCGTTGGCTAACAGCACGTGAGCACTCTTCCCTCGTTGAGGGTAAGAGCACTACGGCTGATAACCTGTGAGCAAATTTACCCTTGTTCGGGGTGCAGTTGTTATCCAGATGCTCAAGTGCGATATTGTCAACCAACGCAATCGGCATGCAATGACGAACAGTACAGCTTTTTATCCTTGCAATTGGGGTCTTGAGCCAAACAAGTTGGCGGTCAGTCGCTTCACTGTAAACATGTCTATAACACCACATGTTACAGTGTGCTACCGTGCAGTTCCCTTTGACATATATTATATATATATAGTATATTGCGAGTATTACATACCATAAAGTATTGGGACTATTTCCCATAAAGAAATGGTGGTATAATTATTGGGTGTGTTCCCCGTAAATATGGAATTGAAATTGTTGGGAGGTCTTCCCATAAAATATTGCCGGTCGCTTGCTGAACATGGGCAGCACGGAAGTACTGACACACATGTACAAGGTTTCAATATATTTCTGCAAAGCATAGTGCGTCATAGTGTGCCATATCATATCATTTGAGAGAAGATCCACATCGCGCAAATGATCTCACATCAGTGAAGATAAATGGAAATCCATCAAAGCATCTCACAAAATATGTTGACATTGTGCAATGTTTCGATAAATGGAATTCTCCCTCTTCCCACTCTATTTTTAGTAAGAGAAATAGTAAAAAAGAAAATGATGAACAGAACGGCTGATAATGGCAAGACAATTCTACATCAACACAACGACAACAGCAACAATACTAGTGTTTGATGTTTCCAACAAAAAAGAAAAGAACAACAAAAAACCGACAGCTCGTTGCAGGTTCTGACAATTGTGCATTTCACCTGACATCCTGAAAAGACACACCATAGGATATATATGGGATATGTAAAAATATAGATATATATATATATATATAGTATATTGCGAGTATTACATACCATAAAGTATTGGGACTATTTCCCATAAAGAAATGGTGGTATAATTATTGGGTGTGTTCCCCGTAAATATGGAATTGAAATTGTTGGGAGGTCTTCCCATAAAATATTGCCGGTCGCTTGCTGAACATGGGCAGCACGGAAGTACTGACACACATGTACAAGGTTTCAATATATTTCTGCAAAGCATAGTGCGTCATAGTGTGCCATATCATATCATTTGAGAGAAGATCCACATCGCACAAATGATCTCACATCAGTGAAGATAAATGGAAATCCATCAAAGCATCTCACAAAATATGTTGACATTGTACAATGTTTTGATAAATGAAAATGTTGCAAGTCATTTTCTGCAAGGAATTAAGTAAGGACCTCAGGTGTAGGATGGTTACATTTTTCTATCTTTTTTTTACCTTCGTTTTTGAGCACTTTCTGCAAGGAATTAAGGACCTCAGGTGTAGGATGGTTACATTTTTCTATCTTATATTTACCTTCTTTTTTAAGCCCTTTCTGCAAGGAATTATGGATCTCAGGTGTGTGATGGTTACATGATTTTATCTTTGGCTTTACCATCTAGTTTGAGCAGTTTCTGCAAGGAATTATAGGCCTTGGATGTAGGTTGATTACAAACATCTGCAAACTTTTTGGAGACAGTTTTGGGACAATGGGTCGGACAATGGGTCGGACAATGGGTCGGACATTTGACAATTTTTACCTCCCCCCCCCCGAGAGATAGCAACCCTATCCGTAGAGTCTGGGGGGGGGGGTTCGGTGGGGGGTGCGGGGTGACCTATCTCTTACGGACTTTCACCCCCACCTCCCCCCTCCCCTTACGGTTTTTGACGTAGGAGGGGTCTAAGATACAAATAGCCTACCCCAACGGGAAAAGATACGCAGGGGTCAAAATTGTTGCTTACATTTTTGGAACGCCCCCCTTGCTTACACCCCACGACCACGAGAAGGGTGGTGATCAAACGATGTGATTTCCTCTTGACTGGAGTGGAAAATGGAATGGTAGACCAGTAGAATGGAAAAAGAATATACTGTGCCATCTCTAGTATGTTCGCTGTGCAGCAGAAGGGTCACGTTGGTGTCGGGGAACGCGAGTCGGAGAACAGATGTTGGTGTCGGGGAACAGCAATGTTGGTGTCGGGGAACATGTATGTTGGTGTCGGCCGACGAGCATTCATGTCAGGCTACATCCACTTTGCGCACTTTCTGCACTTCACGCACTTTGTGCACTTTACGCACTGTTTATGCACTTTTTGCGCGCTTTTTACGCACTTTATCCAGTTTAGGCACTTTGTGCACTGTTCGCACTTTGACATGGCGCGCATGCATAGACGCATTTTTTGACGCACTTTTTACGCACTTTGTGCAATTTACCCAGTTTACTCGCACTTTACGCACTTTTTACGCAATTTTTGCGCACTTTTTATGCCCTTTGCGCACTGTACCCAGTTTAGGTACTTTGTGCATTGTTCGCACATTGACATGGCGCGCATGCGCAAATGCATTTTTGACGCACTTTTTACGCACTTTTTGCGCACTTTTTACGCGCTTTTTGCGCACGTTTCACGCACGCACTTTTTACGCACTTTTTACTTTTTACGCACTTTTTACACACTTTTTACGCACTTTTTACGCACTTTTACGCACTTTTTGCGCACTTTTTACACACTTTTTACCCAGTTTAGACACGCACCTTTCGCTTGTGCAACATGGCGCGCATGGCGCATGCATAGACGCATTTTTGCCGCACTTGTTACGCACTTTTTGCGCACTTTGTACGCACTTTTTAGGCACTTTTTGCGCACTCTTTACGCACTTTGCGCACTTTACACAGTATATACTCGCACTTTGTGCACTTTTTACGCACTTTTTGCGCGCTTTTTGGACACTTTTTATGCACTTTGCGCACTGTACCTAGTTGAGGCACTTTTTGTGCATTGTTCGCACTCACAGACGCATTTTTGACGCACTTTCTACGCACTTTTTACGCACTTTTTGCGCACTTTTTACGCACTTTTTACGCCCGCACTTTTTACGCACTTTTGGCGCACTTTTCACGCGCCTTTTACGCACGCACTTTTTACGCACTTTTTACTTTTTACGCACTTTTTACTTTTTACGCACTTTTTACGCACTTTTTGCGCTCTTTTTACGCACTTTTTGCGCACTTGTTACGCATTTTTTACGCTCTTTTTGCGCACTTTTTACGCACCTTCCGCACTTTACCCAGTTTACTCGCACTTTACGCACTTTTTACGCACTTTTTGCGTGCTTTTTGGACACTTTTTATGCACTTTGCGCACTGTACCTAGTTGAGGCACTTTTTGTGCATTGTTCGCACTCACAGACGCATTTTTGAGCACTTTTTACGCACTTTTTACGCCCGCACTTTTTACCCAACGTTTTACGCACTTTTACGCACTTTTACGCACTTTTTGCGCACTTTTTACGCACTTTACCCAGTTTAGGCACTTTGTGCACTGGTCGCACTTTGACATGGCGCGCTTGCGCATTGTTCGCACTTTGACATGACGCGCATGCATAGACGCATTTTTGACGCACTTTTTACGCACTTTATACGTACTGTTTGCAGACTTTTTCCGCACTTTTTCCGCACTTTGTGCGCACTCTTTACGCACTTTTCGCACTTTACCCACTTTACTTGCACTTTACGCACTTCTTACACACTTTTTGCACACTTTTTGCGCACTTTTTACGCACTTTGCGCACTTTACCCAGTTTAGGCACTTTGTGCATTGTTCGTCACTTTGACATGGCGCGCATGCAGAGACGCATTTTTGACGCACTTTTTACGCACTTGTTACGCACTTTTTGCGCACTTTTTACCCACTTTTTACACACTTTGCGCAGTGTTCCCAGTTTAGGCACTTTGTGCATTGTTCGCATTTCAGGGGAAGTTTAAACAATGAATTGGAATCGGGGGTAGAACTCTTCGGAAGAGAAAGCTGTGAATCGACAAATACTATTGCATGTTGGGCTTTTGGGGGGGAAGTTTAAACAATGAATTGGAATCGGGGGTAGAACTCTTCGGAAGAGAAAGCTGTGAATCGAGAAATACTATTGCATGTTGAGCCTTGGGGGGGGAAATTTAAATCATGAATTGGAATCGTGACAAGAAGTCTGTGAATGGAGGCATTTCTTGCATGTTGGGCTTGGGGGGGAAAATTTAAACAATGAATTGGACTCGAAACAAGAACTCTTCGGAAGAGAAAGCTGTGAATGGAAAAATCTATTGCATGTTGAGCTTTGGGGGGGGAAGTTTAAACAATGAATTGGAATCGTGGCAAGAACTCTTCAGCAGAGAAAGCTGTGCATCGAGAAATACTATTGCATGTTGGGCTTGGGGGGGAAATTTAAACAATGAATTGGAGTCGAAACAAGAACTTTTCGGAAGAGAAAGCTGTGAATGGAGAAATCTATTGCATCTTGAGCTTTGGGGGGGAAGTTTAAACAATGAATTGGAATCGAGACAAGAACTCTTGGGAAGAGAAGGCTGTGAATGGAGAAATCAATTGCATGTTGAGCTTTGGGGGGAAATTTAAACAATGAATTGGAGTCGAGACAAGAACTCTTCAGCAGAGAAAGGTGTGAATCGAGAAATACTATTGCATGTTGGGCTTTGTGGGGGGAATTTAAACAATGAATTGGAGTCGAAACAAGAACTCTTCGGAAGAGAAAGCTGTGAATGGAGAAATCTATTGCATGTTGGGCTTTGGGGGGGGAAATTTAAACAATGAATTGGAGTCGAGACAAGAACTCTTCGGAAGAGCAAGCTGTGAATGGATAAATCTATTGCATGTTGAGCTTTGGGGGGGGGAAGTTTAAACAATGAATTGGAGTCGAGACAAGAACTCTTCGGAAGAGAAAACTGTGCATCGAGAAATACTATTGCATGTTGGGCTTGGGCGGGAAATTTTAACAATGAATTGGACTCGAAACAAGAACTTTTCGGAAGAGAAAGCTGTGAATGGAGAAATCTATTGCATGTTGAGCTTTGGGGGGGGAAGTTTAAACAATGAATTGGAATCGTGACAAGAATTTTTGTGAGGAGAAAGCTGTGAATCCAGAAATGCTATTGCATGTTGGGCTTGGGGGGGAAATTTAAACAAGGAATTCGAGTCGAAACAAGAACTCTTCGAAAGAGAAAGCTGTACATCGAGAAATACTATTGCATGTTGAGCTTTGGGGGGGGAAGTTTAAACAATGAATTGGAATCGTGACAAGAATTTTTGTGAGGAGAAAGCTGTGAATCCAGAAATACTATTGCATGTTGGGCTTGGGGGGGAAAATTTAAACAATGAATTGGAGTCGAGACAAGAACTCTTCGGAAGAGAAAGCTGTGAATGGAGAAATCTATTGCATGTTGAGCTTTGGAGGGAAGTTTAAACAATGAATTGGAATCGTGGCAAGAACTCTTGGGAAGAGAAGGCTGTGAATGGAGAAATCAATTGCATGTTGGGCTTTCGGGGGAAAATTTAAATAATGAATTGGAATCGTGACAAGAACTCTTCGGAAGAGAAAGCTGTGAATCGAGAAATACTATTGCATGTTGGGCTTTGCGGGGGGAAAATTTAAACAATGAATTGGAGTCGAGACAAGAACTCTTCGGAAGAGAAAGCTGTGAATGGAGAAATCTATTGCATGTTGAGCTTTGGGGGGAAGTTTAAACAATGAATTGGAATCGTGGCAAGAACTCTTGGGAAGAGAAGGCTGTGAATGGAGAAATCTATTGCTTGTTGAGCTTTTGGGGGGGAAGTTTAAACAATGAATTGGAATCGGGGGTAGAACTCTTCGGAAGAGAAAGCTGTGAATCGAGAAATACTATTGCATGTTGAGCTTTGGGGGGGGGGAATTTAAATCATGAATTGGTATCGTGACAAGAAGTCTTCAGCAGAGAAAGCTGCGAATGGAGAAATACTATTGCATGTTGGGCTTGGGGGGTAAATTTAAACAATGAATTGGAGTCGTGACAAGAACTTTTGGGAAGAGAAGGCTGTGAATGGAGAAATCAATTGCATGTGGGGCTTTGAAAGGGAAACTTAAACAATGAATTGGAGTCGAGACAAGAACTCTTCGGAAGAGAAAACTATGCATCGAGAAATACTATTGCATGTTGGGCTTGGGGGGGGAAATTTAAACAATGAATTGGAGTCGTGACAAGAACTTTTCGGAAGAGAAAGCTGTGCATGGAGAAATCTATTGCATGTTGAGCTTTGGCGGGGGAAGTTTAAACAATGAATTGGAATCGTGGCAAGAACTCTTCAGCAGAGAAAGCTGTGAATGGGGGGGGGAAATTGAAACAATGAATTGGAGTCGAGACAAGAACTCTTCGGAAGAGAAAACTGTGCATCGAGAAATTCTATTGCATGTTGGGCTTGGGGGGGAAAATTAAACAATGAATTGGACTCGAAACAAGAACTCTTCGGAAGAGAAAGCTGTGAATGGAAAAATCTATTGCATGTTCAGCTTGGGGGGGGGAAGTTTAAACAATGAATTGGAATCGTGGCAAGAACTCTTCAGCAGAGAAAGCTGTGCATCGAGAAATACTATTGCATGTTGGGTTTGGGGGGGAAATTTAAACAATGAATTGGAGTCGAAACAAGAACTTTTCGGAAAAGAAAGCTGTGAATGGAGAAATCAATTATATACATGTTGAGCTTTGGGGGGAAATTTAAACAATGAATTGGAGTCGAGACAAGAACTCTTCAGCAGAGAAAGGTGTGAATCGAGAAATACTATTGCATGTTGGGCTTTGGGGGGGAAATTTAAACAATGAATTGGAGTCGAAACAAGAACTCTTCGGAAGAGAAAGCTGTGAATGGAGAAATCTATTGCATGTTGGGCTTTGGGGGGGGAAATTTAAACAATGAATTGGAGTCGAGACAAGAACTCTTCGGAAGAGCAAGCTGTGAATGGAGAAATCAATTGCATGTTGGGCTTTGAAAGGGAAACTTAAACAATGAATTGGAGTCGAGACAAGAACTCTTCGGAAGAGAAAACTATGCATCGAGAAATACTATTGCATGTTGGGCTTGGGGGGTGGAAATTTAAACAATGAATTGGAGTCGTGACAAGAACTTTTCGGAAGAGAAAGCTGTGCATGGAGAAATCTATTGCATGTTGAGCTTTGGGGGGGGAAGTTTAAACAATGAATTGGAATCGTGGCAAGAACTCTTCAGCAGAGAAAGCTGTGAATGGGGGGGGGAAATTGAAACAATGAATTGGAGTCGAGACAAGAACTCTTCGGAAGAGAAAACTGTGCATCGAGAAATTCTATTGCATGTTGGGCTTGGGGGGGGAAAATTAAACAATGAATTGGACTCGAAACAAGAACTCTTCGGAAGAGAAAGCTGTGAATGGAAAAATCTATTGCATGTTGGGCTTTGGGGGGGGAAGTTTAAACAATGAATTGGATTCGTGGCAAGAACTCTTCAGCAGAGAAAGCTGTGCATCGAGAAATACTATTGCATGTTGGGCGTGGGGGGGGAAATTTTAAACAATGAATTGGAGTCGAAACAAGAACTTTTCGGAAGAGAAAGCTGTGAATGGAGAAATCAATTGCATGTTGAGCTTTGGGGGGAAATTTAAACAATGAATTGGAGTCGAGACAAGAACTCTTCAGCAGAGAAAGGTGTGAATCGAGAAATACTATTGCATGTTGGGCTTTGGGGGGGAAATTTAAACAATGAATTGGAGTCGAAACAAGAACTCTTCGGAAGAGAAAGCTGTGAATGGAGAAATCTATTGCATCTTGAGCTTTGGGGGGGAAGTTTAAACAATGAATTGGAATCGAGACAAGAACTCTTGGGAAGAGAAGGCTGTGAATGGAGAAATCAATTGCATGTTGAGCTTTGGGGGGAAATTTAAACAATGAATTGGAGTCGAGACAAGAACTCTTCAGCAGAGAAAGGTGTGAATCGAGAAATACTATTGCATGTTGGGCTTTGTGGGGGGAATTTAAACAATGAATTGGAGTCGAAACAAGAACTCTTCGGAAGAGAAAGCTGTGAATGGAGAAATCTATTGCATGTTGGGCTTTGGGGGGGGAATTTAAACAATATTGGAATCGAGACAAGAACTCTTCGGAAGAGCAAGCTGTGAATGGATAAATCTATTGCATGTTGAGCTTTGGGGGGGGGAAATTTAAACAATGAATTGGAGTCGAGACAAGAACTCTTCAGCAGAGAAAACTGTGCATCGAGAAATACTATTGCATGTTGGGCTTGGGCGGGAAATTTTAACAATGAATTGGACTCGAAACAAGAACTTTTCGGAAGAGAAAGCTGTGAATGGAGAAATCTATTGCATGTTGAGCTTTGGGGGGGGAAGTTTAAACAATGAATTGGAATCGTGACAAGAATTTTTGTGAGGAGAAAGCTGTGAATCCAGAAATGCTATTGCATGTTGGGCTTGGGGGGGAAATTTAAACAAGGAATTCGAGTCGAAACAAGAACTCTTCGAAAGAGAAAGCTGTGCATCGAGAAATACTATTGCATGTTGAGCTTTGGGGGGGGAAGTTTAAACAATGAATTGGAATCGTGACAAGAATTTTTGTGAGGAGAAAGCTGTGAATCCAGAAATACTATTGCATGTTGGGCTTGGGGGGGAAAATTTAAACAATGAATTGGAGTCGAGACAAGAACTCTTCGGAAGAGAAAGCTGTGAATGGAGAAATCTATTGCATGTTGAGCTTGCAACACCGTTTGCAGAGCCTGCAGTTTTTGCAACCCGGAGGCAGACGCCAGACATTCTTGATGCTGCAGATAGCAAATAGTGCCACAAGACTGCAAAAGAAACAGAAGACAAATAGAATGCGGAACCAAAACCTAGAAATACCAGCTAGTGTTTGAGATTTGACTTTTGCTGTGATTGGCAAGACATTTAAGAGCTCAGGATGGACCATTTGAGAAGAAAAAACAGATGATTTCCCTTGATCATACTGGCCTTATATATTTATATATATACAATCCATTGGCAGGTTGTTGCAGGCTGTACAGAGCCTTCCATCTGCAAGAGATGTTTCTACCGATCCTATTGATACCGTGATGATACGGTGATGATACCGTCATTCTTGGTATAGTTAGTTCCGCTGTTCCCACAGGCTGCCGGGCCGTTCGGAAAAGCAGCCAGGATCCCAGATAAATCTATCAGATATTGTAGGCTGATCAGATGTTCTTTTCAATTTTCTTTTAGACAAGCAAGAGTCTAAAGCAAGAGATAGCAAGAGTGAAAAGGACAATTTGGGCTGCAAACTGCAAGAGTAAAAGGGTGAGAAAAAAAGGCCTGAGACCTCCTGAGACCGTGAGACCGGATATCTTTCGCACTCTGCGACTTGGTCCAGGCAGAGTACTGCAAAGCGGATGTGAAGGCCGGGCAGCTTGAACGGCTCTAAACTTCTGAATATCTGCACCTATCTGCACCTATCTGCACCTATCTGCACCTATCTGCACCTGTCTTGGCTGATCAAATGGACAAACTACCTGTTTGGTTTGGTGTGATGGGCGTGCTAGAAGCATGCGTCATGACATGGTAGACAACATGGCAGCCAGGATTTTGTGGCCAGACTAGACATACCGGGAAAAATCAGAGAGCAGAAAGACAAAAGGACATGACAAGCGGCAAGAAGTAAAGAAACAAACAAAAAGAATGGCAAATGGCTCGGCCCTACATCACCCTTACGCATATGGATTATATGGCATCTTGGTTGTGATTGTTGCACATTGTTGCAGACTTTTGATTCTCCACGGGGATTGAAAGTTTTGCAGAAAGCTTCGCAGGCGTCTACAAAAGGGCAAACACTGCATTGGACCGTGCCACCTACGCATGGCAAAGAGACAGTTGGCACCATCGAGATGGAGCGACAACTTTTGTGGATCCTTCCTCTGGCAGATTGATGGACACGCAACTCACCAACAGCTCACAAAAGAAAGGCCTCATAAAAAACATCCCGGCGGGTGGGAAACCGCGCTAGCGGTTATGTAGTATAAGCACTTTTTGAAAAAAACAACTCTTCTGGCGCTGTGGCGCCGTACACATTTTTAGATCAACATTACCTTGAATTTTCCCGGGGGAAATTAAGTGGCTTTGAAGGAACGATGTGGTATTTGCAGAGTTTTGTGCTTCTGGGATGGTGTTCGCTTTTTACTTCTGCTTTGGACGTCTTACTTCTCCAAGCGTTTGCTTAGAGCGTGGCCGGTGAGACTGAGGAAGTCTTTGTAATTTCCATGGTGCCATCGCCGTTGCCAAATTCGAATTCCTTGAAGCAACTGAGGGTTAACAGCACCACCTTTGCGTGCACTCCAAGAACTTGATACTGCACCTTTGGAAAGTTTCCTCATACCATCGATACATATCGATACCACTGGTGTGCACAAGCAAGGTACCCCATTTCTTTCTCTTCTTGATGCAAAAGATGCCCTTACTATGATTGCAAGATTCATGAATCATATTATTTTCAGAGGTGAGTTTAGGGTAGCATGGGGCACCGTCTGTCACCAAGATGTTTTTGCGACCATGCTTGTGGGTCGTGAGCACACATTTCAAAGCATCACGTGTGTACGCAAGTCACATGAACGTTATTATCCCACCCCGCACCACCCAACCCCCAATCACTGACGTAGCAGCGTAGCATCACGTGTGTACGCAAGTCACATGAACATTATTATCCCACTCCACCCCACCCAACCCCCAACCACTGACGTAGCAGCAGCGTAGCATCACGTGTGTACGCAAGTCACATGAACGTTATTATCCCACCCCACCCCACCCAAACCCCATATTCAAAAAGTAACACGACTACACGCGCGGTTTTCCACCCGCTAGCAAAAACATGTCACCTCGCATTTCTTGCCGTTTTCGGACAAGACTCTACGAGACTGAAGAAAAGCGTGAAACTATGGACGCAAATTGCAACATCAGGAGGTTCGCTGCAGAACTCCTTGCTTCGAGGTTTGGTTCTCAAACGCAGCTTGGTTGCAATAAAGGAACGGTTCAGATGCAGAAGGCTGCAGGCATCAGCACAATCGGAAGCAGATCAGTTGCAGGTCAGCTGCACATCAAATAGATCAAACAGATAAAAAGTGGGTAGCCAGACATGGCTGGGCCTTGCTACTTCACGGTTCTCATGGCTGTTTTTTTTGTCGGCCATGTCAAGATCCATGTCAGAGCACTTTCAGCTTAAGGCCATTGGGCCGTTTGAAATCAGATACGACTTGGAGTCGCGTAGTCGAAAGTACGGAAACATGCAGCAACATACATCAACTAGTGCTTGATGAAGCTATGCATATGTAGAAGGGCTGTAAGCCCCCTCGTGTCATTTTTCACATCGACCTTGTTGCGATGCTTCGGTCTGTTCAACCCATCAGATGCCCAGCTCCGGATCGTCGACTCGTCACTTTCAAGAAGACCTCAAAAAACGTCACAAGAAACACAGGAACAACGGGGACAACTTCATGGGTCGAAGTGTCGATTCAACTGCGAGGTCCCCAGCTTCGCAAACTACCAGACCCAGATTGTTCGAGACACCGAGCTAGCCTTGCCCGAGGCAGTGGAAACCGAACTCCAGCTCAGCATGCAACCATTGGAATCATTGGATTGAAATGATACGAAATAGAAACGCCCGCTTATAACCTTTGTAAGATTTTGTAAGTCAATTCATATTATGTGATTGTGTGCATTTGTATACCCTTGTATGGAACAGAGAGAGATCAAGGCTGGGAGTGCAATCGTCTCACTTTGCCCACAACAGGTGGAAGCCTTTGCTTACGCCAGGGTGAGAGCTTTGCAATATTCTGAGGCGAGTCACAGAGTTTGCCACAGGATGCATTGCCAATTTAGCTTCCTGAGTTCGCAGTTTGCAACGGTTTTTGCAACGGTTTTTGCAATGGTTTTTGCAATGGTTTTTGCAATGGTTTTTGCAATGGTTTTTGCAATGGTTTTTGCAATGGTTTTTGCAATGGTTTTTGCAATGGTTTTTGCAATGGTTTTTGCAATGGTTTTTGCAATGGTTTTTGCAATGGTTTTTGCAATGGTTTTTGCAATGGGTTTTGCAATGGTTTTTGCAATGGTTTTTGCAATGGTTTTTGCAATGGTTTTTGCAATGGTTTTTGCAATGGTTTTTGCAATGGTTTTTGCAATGGTTTTTGCAATGGTTTTTGCAATGGTTTTTGCAATGGTTTTTGCAATGGTTTGCATTGATTGTAATAGTGTCTCTTCTCGACAGTGATTCTGAGAGTGACTTCAAGCTTGCACTTGCCCCATGTGGTACAGGTGTCGGGTGAAGCAGCCCACAGTGTCAGGGATCCAAGACCGGTGACCGCCAGTGCCGTTGCAGATGGTGAAATGATGTGAAATGATGTGAAATGATGTCAAATGTAAAGATATCTGAGATATTCATATTCTAACGTATGAAGTCTTGCGAAGCGGCCTTGTGGAACGGCCGTGTGGCCAAATGACGGCTGAGCCACCGACTAGTCACTTCTGACAAAGCGACCAAGACCCACCATCCACCAGGTCCAAGATCCATCAAGATCCATCAAAATCCATCGTTTGTGTTCTTTTCCTTGGTCCCTTTGTTTCGTCACGGAGGCATGGAGCAATACGATCATTTGGGGCGATGACTCTGATGAGGCAAGAGCATCAAGGATCACAAGCGCGACATCATGGATCAGTGACACACATGATGCAAGCATGACACATTTTTGACGCCCTGCTGATCATGTTACGACGGGCTGAAAAAGCAATGAACATTTGGTGAACTCCACTTCAAGTTTCTGCACACAGTATCTCCATGCAATCTATACTTTCTTCATTGCATTGTCCTGATATACACGCAGGTATCACCCCTGGAAGAGTTCTACCTACTTTTTCGAGGGACTTGTTGTCACAAGCATGCGACATGTGACCTGTTCTTGGGGTTTCCTTGATAGATGATAGTAGTTGTGCTGGTAGTGGCAGTGGTGGCGCCAGTGGTCGTAGCTATTTTTTGGAGTGTGGGGGGAGAAGAAGTGCATGTAGCTGCCCTGGATGTGGACATAGTACGCATGGATACGCATGTTATCTTGCGAAAACGGTTGTATGGACCTATAGTATATAGTCGCGGACAGGTTATAAGCAGATTTTCATCTGCTTATCACACCCCCAAAACACTCAAAAACGCTCAAATAAGGATCTGCTAGAATGGGGTACCCTTAAATCAGACCTGTAATAAGCAGATTCCCATTATGTGGGAATTGGTGAAATCGGGAATCTGCTTATTACAGCAGATTTGGTAGTACCACAGTGGGACCAGCAGCAGCTGCCGCCAAGATATTGCAGAAGCAGAATAGGATGTTTGCAAGTGTGTAGGCCACTGTAACCCATACAAACACTATATCAACTGTACCAGGATGTAGAAGGTACTTTCATGTACTTTCAGTGACTTTCGCTTTTGACCCCCTTTTGTGCCTCTGGAAGAGGCAACGATTCCTCCATCTAGCACAGCCGGAGCCTACAGTCTGGAGTCGGCCCAAGTTTGCTAATTATTCAGATATATTCAGATATTCATTCATCGCACTTTACATCGATTTTCTTGTGTTTGCTTCGCATTACAGTAGTAGATTTAGCCTTGAGACGTCAAGTAAAGTGATTCACGTTATGTATTCTAGAATTGCTACCAAAAAAAACATGTTTTCTTTGGCATCAAAATTTGCAAAGACAATATGAGGGAAACACTGAAGACAGTTTTATTTCTCTTTTTTCTTTTGGTTTTCCTGTTAATTTCTCGGCCTTGTTGGCAGATTTGACAGTCTCGTTTTGATACCCAGGTCACGACTCAAACCTTTACCACTGCAACAACTGTGACAGTGACAACGTTCACCATCACCACTACAGCTACGACTTTGCCGGCTGGGTTGCCCACAACCATGTCCCTGACTTAGCTGTCTTAGGTGTCAAGATCTGTCAAGTGACCAAACTGAATCAAACATGTGCTCGGTTTCAGGATCCTCCCAATCCGATACAAGCAAATACTCGTTCGCGCAAGGTTCAGGAATGTTCCATTCTTTTTCCTTTCAGACCGAAACAAAGTTCCAAGATGTTGTGACAAGAACTTGGATAACTTATGAATACTCATGATAACTTGGCCAGTATGTCAAGTGTTGCACCAAGGGAGCCCATGTGGTTTCTTCCAGAAGGGCAATTGCCGGAGTCGCCTGAAAAAGATGGCGATCAACCTGATGGCATCGAGGCAGTGCCGGCAGTGCCGGCAGTGCCGGTGCGGCGAAGAATACAGTTCTGGTTAAACAGGTAAGGCTCAACTGGCTCAACGAAAGTCGAAATATGATTCCATTCTCGAACCCTTAATTCCCTTAATCCTTTTCGTCGACATGGTTGAAATTTCTCAAAGACCCCTTTTCCAAGGTGGGAATCATGTATGCAAAACGGTTCAAAATGTATTTGTTGAAAATCCACATGTGGCTGTTTGCAACAGGCAACGATTAGCTTTGCTTCAACACCTCAGGCAGATGAGTCCTCAGCAATGCCATGTCAGAGTGTCACATTAGGCTCACCAGATGCTGATCAGATGTGGTTACCACTGCGCGCCACAGAATGCGAGCCCGTCTCTCGCAATACCAAGAGCACCCAAACACACCTTGTGCCAATCCAGCCCAACTCCAACTACAATTCAAATAAAACTCACGACAAAAAGATACAAAAACAATCATGAACCTTCCAAGTTCCGGGCTTTGAGCCTGAAGAGGAAGTGATAGCGGTGCTTCATGTAGGAAGCATGGATCAGCGCGTCAAGTTTACATGCAAAGATGATCAAAGATGCACACTGAACTCCAAAAGATGTTGCGAACTAAAAGCACAGCAGAAATATGCAGGCAGATCCTCGACCACTGATACAGTAGGCTGCCGTCTTTTCACGTTCCATTTGTTTGCAGCGTTTGCATTGTTTTGATACTGTTGCGTACGCATGTACACATCAACAGATTGACATTTCATTTGTATTGTGATGATTTGTGATGTTTTGTGATGATTTGTGATGCTTGAAGTGTCGTGGCACTTGCAGGATGCAGATGCACACTTTTGCTCATGCGCATGATGAGGTCCTGGGCATGAGTTCTGTGGCAAAAACGCAGGCTTTGCAGGCAGCAAGTCTTCAAACCACCGAGTCCAGCTGTAACAGAACTGGAAGTTGAACATTTGTTGTGACTGGCTGTGCGACTTTGGGTTTGGAGCTGCAAGATCAATTCCTGCACAGCATTCTCACAACTCAGCTGGTACAAGGTCTTGCTGATCCCCGAAATTCTTCAAAGCAGTTCAAACCCATGAAACCATATGAAACCGCTCCTGAGCGGAGACGCCAAAACTTGAGCTGATGCTGTTTAGATCCTTTGGAGATCTTTGGAGTCTTCATGTTTCACCTTACATGGCCAACTCAGATCCAATGTCCAACGTTTTGATTCTGTGTCGATTCTTGCCGATCCTTCTGCCTGTTTTTCTTTTGTTGCAGATCTTGCGCATTTTGGAGGCAAGCCTTTCCTCCATGCTGGAAGTGCAGACTGGCAAGGCTTTGTTGGGACATGAGCAGATGGGAAACGATTTGTGGTGATGCAAACATGATGGCTCAACGAATGCGATGCTAGAAAATGAGCACTATGAGAAAAACTTGACAGATGAATTGGAAAGATAGGACGCCTCTTGCAATACAAGACCTGATAGATTTCAACAATTCCCGCAACACCCACCGCCAAAATCTATCAACAAACTTGGGTTCCCAGGGTCCTGGGATGCAGCAATCATTTTGTTATCAGCAAACGTTGCAGCAAACAGTTTTTGTTCCCTGCGAAAGTCATTTTGGTGATTTTGTTATCAGAAGTTTTCACCGTTTCAACTTTTGACCGGGGGCAGAAGTCCCTCTACCCGGTACCCGCTTTGTGCCAATCCCTTGCCTTGATTGCCTTGATCTCTCCAACACAACCTGATGTGTGACTGGTGTGTGACTGGTTTAGTCCCCTACATTGGCAAGTCAGGCAATGTCTTTGGGTTCCTTGCTAAAAGACATTTGATGTTCAAGGTTTTGACCCAGCGATCACAATAATCACCCACGCATTCATCACATCTCCATGTTCGAAAGCTCCTCAATTCAATCAATTCATCTTGAATTTCTTGCCAAGGTGAAGGTTCTGGCGCTCCGAGCAGCCAAAGTATTGCTGCCTCGCCGCACCCCCAAATGATTGCTTTGAACTTTGAACATCTTTGAACTTGCAATCTAGCAACTTTTTTAGATTTTCATGGAAATTCTGTAGGATTTGGTTTCGAACCTGGTCTCAGATGACATCCGTCTGAGGCGACCAGAGCCAAGTGAGTTTTACGCCTTCGCTCCGGTCACGCCGGTTAATCAGCATGCAGCACTTGACGGGCGAAGTGCAGGTCTGGTCAAATGTCAGACATTCCAGTTGGAGCATGACAAGAGCTGACAAAGAATTGTCTCCCGTTGTTTGCAAATGTCTGAAGCACATTTGGACATGTGTGGAGAACTTACTCAATTGATTGTCGCAGTTGACTCATTGAGTACTTGCGTGATGGCGTAGCGAGCAAGAACAATGTGGATTTAACCAAAGGGTCATACTTGCCACGGTATTCCCGCTTGTTCCCCACTTACCTCCCATTTGACTCCCACTTATCTCCGAGATGTACCTTTCTTGTCCCTTTTGTATTCGTCAGCATGCTCACCCTGCTAAATCCAAACTCAGCACGTCTGCAGAGCGCTCCCACTTTTAGAGACTGTTTATTGTTTATTTCCTATTTATGAAAACCGCCAACCGCCTCTTTCAAAATATGTCAGCCAACGAAGGGGGGACAGCCACTCAACTCAGCAATGCAAGGGGCAGGTTTGGAAGCCCGTTGCCAACAGATTCTTTGCATTGCAAAGTGAACATAAAGCAATTGCTCCGTTGTACATCACCTTAGTCTTACTGTATCTTACTGCCACAACGGAAAGGCGCTATCACAATACAGCTGTTTTCATTCTAAGCGCAGGAATGTGCAGGAGAGTTGCGCAGTAATCTACTCCTCCACGTGATTGCAGACGTAGATTCCACAATCGAGCTTTGCTGCCAGGCAGATTTTGTGGTGCTTTGTGCTGATGCCAAAGAGCGTCACACCATTACAGCAGCAATCCAGGCTGACAGAGAAAGAGAAAGAGAAAGAGAGAGAGAGGGAGAGATCTTATTCAGTGTAACTTCAATAAGGACTTCTCGCGCACAGTGTTGTTCATGCTTGTCATTTGGCCACCTTTACACATGTGGTACACTTAAATGATGCATGAGCTCTGTCAAAGCAATGGCATGACTCTGCACAACTCTGCACAAGAGGTGATAAGAAATGCTTGCAACCTCTTGCAACTTGATTTCTTTCTTGTTTGCACTTGCAGAAGGGGTGCTTTGCTCTCGTCGTGCTTTGCTTTGAGGCCATTCTGCTGGATGAAAGTGCCAAGCAGCGGTTTGTCAATGCTTTCAAGGCAGGGTTGACCAGTGGAAGTGCTGCGAGATCGTCCTCAGCGACCTTCTGACAACATAGAACGTGTGGAGATACAAATCAATGAATATTACTAGGCCGAGGTCGTTTCGCATCTTCAAAATTCTTCAAATATGTCCATTATTCCATTCATTATTTCATTATTTTCATTCATTCTCCAACAATTTTTGGATCAGCTGCCTGAAGGCATTGTCCAACTCGCCCGTCGAGGTTGACAGCGTGCAATGCGCAATGGTCGATCGGTGTCTTTGGCATGTGAGACTGCCTCACAAAGTGTTTATTAGATGTATTAATGATTCAGAGTGGCTCATATAGGACTCCTGGAATGTTCAGCACATCCATGCTTCAACAACATGCCATATGTTTTTCAGTAACACAGTAGCATGCCACAACCCCCCACCTGTAGCCTGGCTGTTTTTCTTTCCCTCTCGCAAGTTCTCAAGTGATGCAGTTGCCGAGGTACCGTAGCAAGAGGTATCAGATGAACGGTACCGTAACGTTTTGGGGCACTCTGTGAATCAATTCGCTTGGCTGGAGCTTTCCGTTGTTTAAATCCGTCCGGAGCTTTGGCTCTGCTCGAAGCGGAGCCTCTTAGAACCGTAGAACCCTAGAACCGTATATCCCTAGAGGACCACATTGGCTGGACATTGACTTTGTCCTGTCTGAAGATGACTTCCTTCCACCATCCTCTACTTCTGAGCATAGACGGATTCATGAATTATAGCAAAGCACCCTACAACTGCACATAATATTATACAAGCATACATACATATATATATATGATACTAGTGATACGAGTGATACTGTATTGTAAGATTCTGGACAGGAAAGGTTCTTGTTGCCGCCACAAGTCAGTGGATTGCGCTGTTTTGCCATGGTGCTATGGTGTCCCATGTCGGGCGATGCACTGAAGAGGCTTTGCCAAAGGAGCTAAAGATTGGGTCGATGGTAGAGAGGTAGTTGAATTCAACTTGGTCAAGTTTCTGTTTTTGTATTTTTTTCAAATCAGATTGAACAGGTCAGACTTTGCTACTGTACACTTTGCTGTATACTGCTTCGCTTGTGCCTGCGTGTTTGGCTTGCTTGCGCCGGTTTGCACCTACGTTTGGCGCAAGTTAGGCTCTTCCCCCCGTAAGTGCTTGTTGTAAGTCCTTCAAGAAGCAGTACTCGTAACTTGCGGTCATTTTGCTCTGCATCACCTGCTCTCCACAGCAAACCAATGCAGCGAAGCTCAAAGCCAGTATAAGATTTATGCAGTGTTTGACTTGTTTGTATTCGTTTTTTCTTCTGAGAGTGTAGTGAGTACTTGGTGAATTTCAATATTTTGAACTTATTATATACTGTATGTAAATATTCTATCCGTGGTGGTGCATGAGCAAGACAACGCACCGGTAGCTTCGTTTTTATGAAGGAGTGCCTGTCAGAGGGCCTTGCAAAGATCTCTCAAGCTTCTCGGTTGGAACTGACTGTCAACTGTGGGTAATGGCAAAAGCACTTTGCATCCGAGTGTGTCGCCTGCAGTGCCATGGTTGTGCAATGATGCTGTTCTTTCAAGAGCATAAATCCATTGGAATATCTTGTGTGCACAAGTGATCAGAATGTTCCAGATGTTATGGTTTTCTTTAACCGTTCTTTTCATCTGAGGACTTGTTGAATCAAAGTTGCCGTTTGTGCCCTGGTGCACGTGACTCGCGTGTAGCAGCAGATGGACATTTGCAAGGCACGACATGGGTGAAGAACTGCAGCGGGAGATCAAATGCCCATGCGAGCGTGTGTGACATGATGTGATTGCATGCTCACACAATTTGCATGTTCTATGTTTCTTTGTGTATACATGTTCACGCTTCATTTCTCATTTGTTGGTTGCCTGGTCGGATGGTTGTTGATTTGTTCATGGGTTCCTTGGTTGTTGATGGCATGCCCACTCAAAAGGATATGTGAAAACCTCAAGCCTACGCGACCTCCTCACATGCGGACAAGATTGTATCTCTTCACAGCGGACCAAACTGAGAAACAGATAGGATCAGATAAGGATTTGACTTCTGGCCCAGGCGAGACCGAGAGTACTTTCGAGTTCGGCCCTGGTGTTTGCCTAGATATCTCACAGACTGGCGCCGAGGTGAGGTGCATTTTGACTATATTTGACTTGTTCATTTGACTCATTTGACTCATTTGACTCATTTGACTCATTTGACTCATTTGACTCATTTGACTCATTTGACTGTGTTTACAGCAAAGGGTGAGAACTGGTGGCAAGCTGGATCAAGTTGGATTCAGTTGGATCCAGTTGGCAAGGCAATGGCAGACTTGGCCCTTCAAGCCATATCAGCAAGGCAGAGGTGGGGTTAAGAGCTTTGGTCGCGAAATAGACTGGCAATGCAAGCTTTGAAACAAACCTATTTCGATGGCATTGAATCTACTCACTTCAAAAAACAGGTCAAATTCATGCGTGGGAGACACGTTGACCATGTTGACCGCCCAACTGGCATTTGGATCCACCATCAGCATTCTCCAAGCATGGCAGGTGTCCCTTGATATTTTGGAGCCGCGGCGAGCAGATGAAGTGACGGTTCACTTTGGGTTCGGGAAAGCGCACAAACGACAGTGGAGATTGGGCGTAAGACGTCAGTTGCTCCGAATTGATGTGTTTCTCGGGTCAACATGCGTGAATTGGCTGCCCAAGCCCATCACTCGGCAGCTTTCTTTTCTGAGTGGGAAACAGCAAGATTGGCACGAAGAGTGCGAAGAGAGGGGAAAAATTGAAAGCGCTCTTTAAAGATTCTTTTTTTATTCTCACTTTTGTCACTTCTGCTCCTTATTTCAAGGATCGGTAAGCGAAGTAAGAAACTGCACAGAGTCTTGCGCCCAAGGACTGGCTATCTCATCACCATGCAGTATGCCATTGGCACCCGGCCATCGGATATCAGCTCCCACCTGTTGCTTGATGTGAGCCCTCCCACTGTTTTGTATGGACCGATGACCAAACACCAGAAATTAAAGTAGTGTATGCTGTATACTGTATACTTGCTTGATAAACCCTGAGTATACTCAGTCAAGTTGGATAGTTTTGAAAACAAACTATCCAGAAGCATACATACCTGTTACCCCTCAGCATACCTGGTACCCATCAGCCAGATGCAACACATGTTTACTGAGGTTCTACTCAACTTGTTCATGAATTCAGGATGAAACAGATAGGGTGCTCTTTAACCGTGTGCTACAGGCAATCATCTGGAAATCCAAAGAAAGAAATGGAAAGAAGATCAGGAAGATTCAATGAAGATGGAACATGATGGAACAAAGCCACAAGGGAGCTGAGGCAGAGGCAGTGCAGAAGGTGCAGAAATTGAACAGAATGATTTGGCAATGGAAAATATACATTCGGCCATTCGGCACTGGTTTTGAGAACGCAACACGAAAAGCTGGCCACAACGCGTCCAAAAATAAATCCTCGATTTACCTTCACAGGATGAGTTTATCTTCAGTTTTGTTTTGCTTCGGAAAAGAAGCTTCCATGCCCTCCGGTCACTTTCTGTGTCACTTCCCGTGCCTAGGCTCTCCTTAGCCACGGTGTCGTCATTTTCTGCCGGCGATAGCTTCGATCTTCATCCGTTTCCCTTTTGGTCGGACTCTGGGCAGAATGTTGTAACACGACGCAGCAAAGCCTGCAGTTGTGATCAGTTGATATCAGTTGCGTATCTTGACATGTCTTGACATATCCATCTCTCGATGACATGTTAAAACACGGCCTTTCGAAAGTGTCTGTTTGTAGCTGCACACGTTGCCTGAGAAAAGGAGTCCAGATCTCTTCGAGATCAAGTCCGGGTCTCAGACTAGGCCACTCGAGTATTTGCAAGTGAGATGTTGCTTCCATCTCTTAGCTGTGAGGATTATCTGCATATCATCACTTGTTCACTAGCTCTTTGCATCAAAGCACCCAGCAGCGGGTTGGAAGCCATGCGTCCCTGGATCAACCTCGGTTCAGGATCCCCAACCTCAGGGAGGTACACCGGTGCACATGGGTTCACAGGTCATGGACAGTGTTTCGCCTCCTCGAGTGGTGGTACGGCGTGAAGCTGTACCGCTTTGGTTGCGAGATATGCAAGACACAATGGGCACCTCACCGGCACCAGTAGCTGCTTCTCAGATGAGCACAATCCCAGGAATGTCTTTGGAGTTATTGTCTCCTGACTATGCTCCAAGCCTGGCACCACAACGAACTCTGTCGGTGTCTCGGGAGAGGCAAGGGCCTCAGGAGTTGCAAGCCTCACAGGGTTCGGTGGAGATGAGGGCTTCTGCGGAGTTTGAGAGATCGAGGTCCAGAGACTTGCAGAGACAGCCGGCGATTGTGCCACGGGAAAGACGGCCTGTGGCAGCGCCTATTGTGATAGTGGGAAAGCTGTGTCGGTTTCGAGAGCAGCACAGTGTAACATCAGAAGCTCGGTCTTGAATCAGGTGGTGGCCCGGTATGTCTTGGCATCTTTGTTGTCCAGCCTCATCTGCAGGTCACATTTCATGACTGATTCTGATGGTTTCCCACAGTGTCCTGGCATGTTTGTTTTCCAAGCTGTGCTGCAGCCGACATGACATGAGTGATTCAGGTGGTCTCCGACATGTCTTGGCATGTCTTGGCATGTTTGTTTTTCAATCTGCACTGCAGGCGACAGGACATGAGTGATGCAGGTGGATTCCAACATGTCTTGGCATGTTTGTTTGCAGCGGTACAGCGGCATGTTTTGAAATGTTTGATGGTTCATTCAAGTGATCATATCTGTTAGACGCCAGGTGACATTCGGGAGTGAAGCGGCAGACCGGCTAGCAACATCACAGACCAAAAAAAACGCAATGGCTTGCTTGCAAGGGGAGTGGCTGGTATCTACGTGATCTTCACCATGAAGATATGACAGAAGATATGTCAGAAGATTTTCCAGTAACAAAATGTATAAATGTCATGGTGGGGGTCACTCGAAGTAAAGTAATTGTGTAAAAGCTTCTGTGTGTAAAAGCTGCTCTGTGTAAAATGTTCAGGGCGCCGTAAACGCTTCTGTGTGTAAAACTTCCTGTGTGTGAAACTTCCTGTGTGTAAACGCGTTTGTGTGTAAAGGTTTCTGTGTGTAAATCTCCTTTGTGTATGAAGGACTTCTCTGTGTAAAAGCTCCTCTGTGTAAAGACTTCTCTGTGTAAAAGCTCCTCTGTGTAAAGACTTCTCTGTGTAAAAGCTACTCTGCGTAAAAGCTTCTGTGCGTGGAGGCTTCTGTGTGTAAACGCATCCGTGTGTAAACACTCCTGTGTAAACGCGTCAAAAGCTTCTGTGCGTAAAAGTTTCTGTGTAAACGTGTTTTTGTGTAAAAACTTCTGTGTGCAATTCTCTGTGTAAAGGCTTTCCCGTGTAAAAGCTTCTGTGTTTAAAATCGTAAGTGTGTAAAGCTCCTCTGTGTGTAAACGTTTCTGTGTGTAAAAGCTGCTCTGTGTAAAAGTTTCTTTGTGTAGAAGCGTCTGTGTGTAAAAGCTCCTCTGTGTGTACAAACTTCTCTGTGTAAAGACTCCTCTGTGTAAAGACTTCTCTGTGTCAAAGCCTCTGCGCGTACAAGCTTTTCTGTGAAAAAACTCCTCTGTGAAAAAGCTGCCCTGTGTAAAAGGTTTCTCTGTGTAAACGCCTCTGTGTGTGCAAGCTTCTCTGTGTCAAGACTACTCTGTATAAAGACTTCTCTGCGTAAAAGCTTCTGTGTGCAAAACCTTTCCTATGTAAAAGTTCTCTGTGTAAAAGATTCTGTGTGTAAAGTCCTCCCTGTGTACAAGCTTCTCTGTGTAAAAGATCCTCCGTGTAAAGCTCCTCTGTGAAAAGCTCCTCGGTGTAAAAGCTGCTCTGTGTAAAACCCGTGCCAACAGCTCCGCATTTTCAGCGCGGCTCCCTCCCAGCAGAGCTCTTCCCAAGCTATTTCCCCACCTGTCCGTTCACGCTGATGCATATCCTATGCGTGGGTTGTCGTTTAAGTTTAGTTTGCTTCGCTGCAAAGGGAGCGAAAACCTAGCATCGACGGACAGAACGCCGAGCAAAATGAAAACCCCTCCAAAGAATTGATTTCCCATGCATGTCCGGCATGCCCCTTTGCCCAGCGTTTAGACACCGTTTGAGAAGTCTTTGGCACCAGTTTTTCGGGTTTGTCCTGAAAAATCCGTGCCAACAGCTCTGCTTTTTTAGTCGCGCTCCCTGCCAACGAAGCTATGCATGTCCCATGGCCCAGGGTTTGGAAATGAAATTTGTCCTGAAAACCCGTGCCAACAGCTCTGCTTCTCAGTAAGTCGCTCCTTCCCAACGGAGCTCTCCCCAAGCTCTTTCCCACTGTTTCCCGTCCGTCCACCCTGTCGTGCTTCCATCTCGCTCCTTCCCAACAGAGCTCTCCCCAAGCTATTTCCCACGGCTTCCCCTTCCCAACGGAGCTCTCCCCAAGCTATTTCCCACGGTTTCCCCTCCGTCCACCCTGCCGTCACTTCCATATCGCTCCCTTCGCGGCAAAGGCAACTAAACGAGAACCCAAGCATCGGAGATGCTTTTGGGAAAAAACAAAATGTGACGCATGTGTAAAGTTGCGACTTGGCTGTCAGGTTATTTTGCCCTCTATCAGATGCTTATGGACACGAACTTGCTAAAGGTAGAGAGCCTCCTGGTCGTGGACAACGTCATGTACAAGGGTGAGGAGTTGTCTGGGAAGGATCTCAGCTTGAATGGCTTGGGCGCTCAAGCATTGAACCAGGGCCTTTTGGATGACCACCGCGTGCATCAGGTGATGC
>CAMXCT020000997.1:0-155000 GCA_947184155.2 Cladocopium goreaui | reverse complement strand
ATCATGGTACCGAGCTTTTTTGATAGTTTCTGTGGGATATTCCCAGAATAAAATGAGATAACGCGTGTCATTTACTGCATTATGGTATTGGACCTTTTTTTGTGCAAACGTTTGCAGACATTTCACTAGTGAAGTCTTGTCACATGTGTGATTTGCAGCATCATGGTACCGATCTTTTTTGGGCCATTTATGTGGGATTTTCCATAATAAAATGAAATAACATGTGTCATGCACGGCATCATGGTACCGTGCTTTTTTGGGCCATTTATGTGGGATTTTCCATAATAAAATGAAATAACCTGTGTCATACACAGAGGCTTTTGCACACAAACGCTTTTACACGCAGATGCTTTTAAACACACACACACACACTTTCACACACAAACGCTTTTACACACAGACTCCTTTACACACAGAGGCTTTTACACGCAGATGCGTTTACACACACACACACTTTCATACACAGAGGCTTTTACACACAGAAGCTTTTGAAGAGTGTCTCTATATGACATTTTATGGTCCTGAACTTAAACTGTTCTGTTTTTGACATCAAGCACATGATGGCATCGAGCTCTGTTGCAAACGTTTGCAGACATTTCACTAGTGAAGTATTGTCACATGTGTCATTTACAGCATCATGGTACCGATCTTTTTTGGGCCATTTATGTGGGATATTCCATAATAAAATGAAATAACATGTGTCATACACAGCATCATTGTACCGAGCTTTTTTGGGCCATTTATGTGGGATTTTCCATACTAAAATGAAATTACATGTGTCATACACGGCATCATGGTACCGAGCTTTTTTGATAGCTTCTGTGGGATATTCCCAGAATAAAATTTGATAACGCGTGTCATTTACTGCATTATGGTATTGGACCTTTTTTTGTGCAAACGTTTGCAGACATTTCACTAGTGAAGTCTTGTCACATGTGTGATTTACAGCATCATGGTACCGATCTTTTTGGGCCATTTATGTGGGATTTTTCATAATAAAATGAAATAACATGTGTCATGCACGGCATCATGGTACCGTGCTTTTTTGGGCCATTTATGTGGGATTTTCCATAATAAAATGAAATAACCTGTGTCATACACAGAGGCTTTTGCACACAGACGCTTTTACACACAGATGCTTTTACACACACACACACTTTCACACACAAACGCTTTTACACACAGACGCTTTTACACACAGAGGCTTTTACACACAGACGCTTTTACACACAGAGACTTTTACACACACACAGACGCTTTTACACACAGAGCCTTTTACACACAGACGCTTTTACACACACACACACGCTTTTCTTTTACACACACACACACTTTCACACACAGAGGCTTTTACACACAGACGCTTAAACAGAGACTTTTACACACAGACGCTTCTACACACAAACGCTTTTACACAAAGACGCTTTTACACACAGAAGCTTTTACACACAGACTCCTTTACACACAGACGCTTTTACACGCAGCTTTTACACAAGAAGCTTTTACACACAGAAGCTTTTACACACAGACGCTTTTACACACAGAAGCTTTTACACACAAAGCTTTTACACACAGACGCTTTTACACACAGAAGCTTTTAAACACAGAAGCTTTACACGCAGACGCTTTTACACACAGAGGCTTTTACACACAGACGCTTTTACACACAGACGCTTTTACACACAGACACACTTTTACACACAGAAGGCTTTTACACACAGAAGACAGGCGCTTTTACACACAGAAGCTTTTACACACAGACGCTTTTACACACAGGACGCTTTAACACAGAGGCGGTTACACACAGAGACGCACACAGACGCCTTTGCACACAGACGCTTTTTGCACACAGACGTTGCACACACACACTTTCACACACAGAGGCTATTACACAGAGGCTTTTACACGCAGACGCTTTTGCACACAGACACTTTTACACAGACACTTTTACACACAGACACTTTTACACAAACGCTTTTACACACAGACGCTTTTACACACAGACACTTTTACCCACAGACTCCTTTACACACAGACGCTTTTACACAAAGAAGCTGTTACACACAGAAGCTTTTACACACAGACGCTCTTACACAGAAGCTTTTACACACAGACTCCTTTACACACAGACGCTTTTACACACAGAAGCTTTTACACACAGACACTTTTACACACAGACGCTCTTACACACAGAAGCTTTTACACAGAGACTTTTACACACAGACACTTTTACCCACAGAAGCTTTTCCACACACACGCACACACACACACACGCTTTTCTTTTACACACACACACACAGAGGCTTTTACACACAGACGCTTGCACAGAGACTTTTACACAGAGACGCTTTTACACACAAACACTTTCACACACAGAGGCTTTTACACACAGAAGCCTTTACACAGAGACTCCTTTACACACAGGCGCTTTTACACACAGAAGCTTGTACACACAGAAGCTTTTACACCCAGACGCTTTTACACACAGACACTCTTACACACAGACGCTTTTACACACAAACGCTTTTACACACAGACACTTTTACACACAGACACTTTTACACACAGACTCCTTTACACACAGAGGCTTTTACACACGGAAACTTTTACACACAGACACTTTTACACAAAGAGGCTTTTACACACACACGCTTTTACACAGACGCTTTTACACACAGAAGCTTTTACACACAGACGCTTTTACACACAGACGCTTTTACACACAAAAGCTTTTACACACAAACGCTTTTACACACGGCACTTTTACACACAAACGCTTTTACACACAGACGCTTTTACACACAGAAGCTTTTACACACAGACTCCTTTACACACAGACGCTTTTACACACAGAAGCTGTTACACACAGAAGATTTTACACAAAAACAAAACTTTCACACACAGACGCTTTTACACAGAGGCTTTTACACAGAGGCTTTTACACACAGACGCTTTTACACACAGACGCTTTTACACACAGACGGTTTTACACACAGACATTTACACAGACACTTTGAAACACAGACGCTTTTACACACAGACGCTTTTACACACAGAGGCTTTTACACACAGACGCTTTTACACACAGACACTTTGACGCACAGACGCTTTTACACACCGATGCTTTTACACACAGACACTTTTACACAGACGAAAGCGTTGCGATTGACACTTTAAAATTGCAATTTTTCTTCAGTTTTTGACGTCCAACGTCCATTTCGTGCGAAAGGGTTGCGATGGACACCTCAAAGTCACATTTTTTCCTCATTTTTTGGCGTCCAACGTCCATTTCGTGCGAAAGGGTTGCGATGGACACTTCAAAGTCGCAATTTTTCCTCAGTTTTTGACGTCCAACGTCCATTTCGTGTGAAAGGGTTGCCCGCGACACCTCAAAGTCGCAATTTTTCTTCAGTTTTTGACGTCCAACGTCCATTTCGTGCGAAAGGGTTGCGATGGACACTTCAAAGTCGCAATTTTTCCTCAGTTTTTGACGTCCAACGTCCATTTCGTGCGAAAGGGTTGCGCGCGACGCATCAAAGTCGCAATTTTTCCGCAGTTTTTGACGTCCAACGTCCATTTCGTGCGAAAGGGTTGCGATGGACACCTCAAAGTCGCAATTTTTCCGCAGTTTTTGACGTCCAACGTCCATTTCGTGCGAAAGGGTTGCGATGGACGCTTCAAAATCGCAATTTTACCTAGGTTTTGGACGTCCAACGTCCATTTCGTGCGAAAGGGTTGCGTTTCGTGGCGCTCCGGCGGCACGGCCCCCGCCTTAAGAGAGAATAGAAGAAGAGCAAGAGGAGATCTGCAGATGTGAAGGTGTGAAGATGTAGATCTGCAGATGTGAGGGTGTGAAGATCTAGATCTGCAGGTGTGAGGGTGTGAAGATCTAGATCTGCAGATGTGAGGGTGTGAAGATCTAGATCTGCAGGTGTGAGGGTGTGAAGATCTAGATCTGCAGGTGTGAAGGTGTGAAGATGTAGATCTGCAGATGTGAGGTGTGAAGATCTGCAGATGTGAGGGTGTGAAGATCTAGATCTGCAGATGTGAGGGTGTGAAGATCTAGATCTGCAGGTGTGAAGGTGTGAAGATCTAGATCTGCAGGTGTGAAGGTGTGAAGATCTAGATCAGCAGATGTGAGGGTGTGAAGATGTAGATCAGCAGATGTGAAGGTGTGAAGATGTAGATCAGCAGATGTGAAGGTGTGAAGATGTAGTATAACGGCTGCTTTTTTACGAAGAACCCTTCGCAGGCGCTCTCGGGAAAAAGAGAGAACACCAACACCAACACACCTGGCCCGAAACGGGCAAACCCTGAAAGGGCAAGGAAAAAGAAAAAGCGGACGGACGACGGGCCAAAAAACCAACCAGAGGAGGGGGGGGCGGACAGAAGCGCCTGACACAACCTACAAGGCGAGAGCCAAAGCCTACCTAGGAACGCGAAGGACCCAAACCTGACCTAGAGAGGAAAGCGCGCATGAGATAGGGGACCAATGGGGAACTAGTTGATGAAATAAGATGCATCCACATTACGTGCATTATTCGTGATAAGGCTCAAAGGCCCTCGGCTTTCATGTCACAACCCTGTAAACGGCTTAAGTTGTCAACCCCTGAATTACGTGCACAATTCAACCTCACCAAAAAACAAAAAAGAAGAAGTGACCACACCTGAAAAGCATGTCCTGTTCCCTGAAGTCTCATGTAAAAGGTCTGCGGACAGTCTCTTGAAGTAACAGAAGGTTGTTGGCGCAGCTGCAGGCTACAGATTCTTCAGCACTGAAAATGGAGAGCCCCCGAACAGCGGGCAGTTGTTCAACACTTGACGATCGACAGGGTGAAAACCGCAAAATTGCCAGCAGCTCACTTTACTTAGACGAATTACTAATTCAAAAGTGTAAATTCAGACATCGTTTTACCGTCAAATGTTAGCCTAGAAAGGCTTTCCCCGAAGGGTTCATACCACCTTGACGAAACCGGTATGAAGGACACACTTGCTCAGAAATGGTAACCGCCTCGCCTGTGCACGGGATTTTGGCTCGCTGGTGCACGGGATGGCCGGACTCGCCTGTGCACGGGATGCACCTTCATTCATGATATTCATCATCATCATCATCATCACCATTATCACCATCATCATGCTCATCAACACTGTCATGGTCGACGCAATCATCAGCATCTTCTTCTTCATCATCATCACCACCATCATCACCATCATCATGCTCATCAACACTGTCATGGTCGACGTGATCATCAGCATCTTCTTCTTCATCATCATCATCATCATCACCATCATCATGCTCATCAACACCGTTATGGTCGACGTTAGTAAGTCAGTGTGAATGGAGTTGTTGCTGACAACGTTGTGGCAGTGAGCAGAACCTTCCAGATTATGTAGCGTCACCTTAGAACGGTTTGCGTGTGCAGCAGCTTCTGTGTGTAAAGACTTGCGGTGTGTAACAGCCTCTGCATGTAAAAGCTTGCTGTGTGTAAAAGCGTCTGTGTGTAACAGTGAAAAAGCGGCCGTGTGTGACAGCTTGCATGTGACCTTTTGTGTCTCGCACCTTTTGTGTGTAAAAGCGTGTGTGTGTGTGTGTCTGTGTGTGTGTGGCAGTGTTCTGTGTGTAAAATGTTGTTTGTGTGATAACTTCTGTGGGTAATAGCTTCTGTGTGTAAAAGCCCGTGTGTGTAACAGCTTCTGTGTGTAAAAGCGTCTGTGTGTTCCCCTGTTCCCCTGTTCCCCCCCCTCTTCCCCTGTATGTAAAAGCTTGCCGTGTGTAAAAGCGTCTGTGTGTAACAGATGATGATGCGTGTAAAAGCTTGTGTGTATCAGCGTCTGTGTGTAAAAGCGTCCGTGTGTGACAGCTTGTGTGTGTAAGACCTTTTGTGTGTAGAAGCGTGTGTGTGTGTGCGTGTGTGTCATCTCCCTTGGTGTTCCCCGTTTCCCCTGTTCCCCCGTGTTGCCCTGTTGCCCTGTTCCCCCCCCTGTTCCCCTAATGTATTAGCGTAAAGGTTGGTTTCTCCCTTGCTACCGCTGTTCCCCTGTTCCCCCCTCCAGTGTTGATCATTCCGCCTGTATGGTACCCTGGTGGTTCCCCCCCCCACCCAACCTAAAGGGTTGAGTCCCCTTGAAGGGTTTATCGGTGTTGATCTATCCGCCTGTATGGTACCCTGATGGTTCCCCCCCCAACCTAAAGGGTTGAATCCCCTTGAAGGTTTTCTCAGTGTTGATCATTCCCCCTGTATGGTACCCTGATGTTCCCCCCCCCAACCTAAAGGGTTGAATCCCCTTGAAGGTTTTCTCAGTGTTGATCATTTTTCCTGTATGGTACCCTGATGTTCCCCCCCCACCCAACCTAAAGGGTTGAATCCCCTTGAAGGTTTTCTCAGTGTTGATCATTCCCCCTGTATGGTACCCTGATGTTTCCCCCCCCAACCTAAAGGGTTGAATCCCCTTGCGGGGTTTCTCAGTGTTGATCATTCCCCCTGTATGGTACCCTGATGTTTCCCCCCCCAACCTAAAGGGTTGAATCCCCTTGAGGGGTTTATCAGTGTTGATCATTCCGCCTGCATGTTACCCTGATGGTTCCCCCCCCACCCAACCTAAAGGGTTGAATCCCCTTGAGGGGTTTATCAGTGGTGATCATTCCGCCTGTATGGTACCCTGATGGTTCCCCCCCCCACCCAACCTAAAGGGTTGAATCCCCTTGAAGGGTTTATCAGTGGTGATCATTCCGCGCTGTATGGTACCCTGATAAACCTTTGCTACCCCTGTTCCCCTGTTCCCCTGTTCCCCCTGTAACTTATTTTGTTTTACGTGTCTACACAATGCTTTCATGCATGTTGACATGTACACAGAATTCATATCTTTCATGCGCACTCCGCATGGCTCAAGACTAGCAGAATCTTGCGTAGAAAAAGAGTGCCGTCGCTCAAGCTTGCCACAGGTGTTTAGATCAATTCCAGGGCTCCCTTAATACGGGGAAAGCTACCTCAAAGTGGTAGCGGAGCCTGTGCCTTCGCCAAGTGTAGATCCGTGTGCCGAACTGTTGTTCTTTGCATACATTCCGTATATCGGACTTGCGAAGGCAACCTGTAGGTCAAGTTAGAGTAGCTGCCATGGTCTTAATCCACAACATGGATTCAGATGAAGAACAACTCCAAATTGCTTCTTATGAAGAGCCGGAAGCATATGCCGCCACCAGTCATTCCGAAAACCGGATGGGCATCAAAATGACACCAAAGGTTCCACCCCAATTTGATGGCCAATCAAGCTGGTTTGAATATGAAGATTTAATTGATGACTGGTTAATCTGGTTAGGGATTACAACATTGGATGCAGATAAACATGGACCATCATTAAAGAATGCCCTCATTGGTTCCGCTTCTTTTTATAAGTCGATGCTCGACAATGCCCTACTCCGAGATCCGGATCGTGGCCTCGCCCATTTCAAGGACACATTGAGACCATACTTCGTGAAGGGAGTAAATCATGTGTTCCTTTGGCGATTCCTCCAGATGTTTCGCACATACCGAGGCCAGAGTGAATTCGTGCACTGGATAGGGCGATTTGAGATCGCGCAGAAGCGTTTGTTGGCTTCTGGGTCCGATCTGCTGGACATATCCGATCTTCCCGACGCCGGCACTCCGGCATTTACGGCAGCACTCACTGATGAGCAGAGACTGCACTATAATCAGATAGCAGCAGATGAAGATAAGCTAGCTTATCAACAAGAACTTCGAGAACAGACCATAACCAACAGAAGGACCAGACATGCACAGCAGTTTCCATTGTCAGACAATTTGGTGTCACTGATTTTTCTAGTTCAAGCAGACCTCAACGAGCAACAACGTGAGCGTTTTGTCTCGTCAATGAATATCCGTCAGATTGCAATGCCTCAGTATACCTATCTCCAGGTGAAACAGCTGTTCTTAGAACTTTTTGCCGTTTCTCGCACAGGTGTTGCCGACCCAAACATCACGCACCGCAAGCGGTCCAACTTCTACGTCATCGACGAGGGCGAGACGGAAGAAGGTGAGTACGGATTTTGGGTCCTTGATGAAGAGACGGGTGAAGAAGGTTTCACAGGTCTGTACACAGAGAACGAATTCTGGGTTCTCAGCGCAAAGGGTTCATACTCTAAGCGCCGTATCTACGGCAGGTCCTTCAAGAAAGGTAAACCAAAGGGTTATGGCAAGAAAGGAGGAAAAAGATCAAGACCCGGCTTCCGCCCGAGGTCAAAAGGCAAAGGTTTTGCAGCATGGGAAGATGACCAGCAAGACACAGCTTTCTGGGGAAAAGGCAAGGGCAAAGGAAAAAGTAAAAAGGGCAAGAAAGGAATGATGAAAGGAAAGGATTCTTTCAAAGGAATGCCTTCGTGGAAAGGAAAAGGAAAAAGTGATGCGAAGAACAAAGGAGGAAACAATCCATTTTTGTCACAACCTCCACAAGCTAATGTAGCACAGGCTGCAACATCTAGTGCATCACAGGCCCCTGAAAAACAAGAAACAGCCCATGCCGAAGAAAGCTGGGGTTATGATTATGACACATACTGGACAGATGACTGGTCAGGTTATGAATCCTACTACGGATACGATGGAGATTACTCCCAAGGTGATTGGTACAATTGGTCTTATTTTGCTTCCGCTGAGGAACTGACCGAATCCGAGGACAAGCATTCAGACTTCATTTCTGAGGACGGACAGACCGACAAGATCAACCGGTTCTGTTTTTCAGGCATTTGCTTGTTCCGATATTTCGGACATGAACTTGTAGAAGCCCTCACATTCATGCTTCTGTTCGTGTCTTTGTTGTACCAGTGCTTTTCAGATTTGAACAGGTCCCTATTGAAGAGCATCCGCCAATTTGAGAGGAGTGTTTCTACCGAAATCGGTGATCTGCATTCGTTCCAGCCGCGCACATGCCCGCTCAATTCCGTCTTTACGGAAGGGTGTGTATTTCTCAATTATGATCATGGTGCCCAACAAGCATTGCTTTGTGAGTATGTAGATTTAGGTTCTCATCCGACTTATGTCATCCTTGATTCAGGTTGCACTCGAGCCATGGGATCTCGCTATGCCATCGATCGCCTTGTACAGGCTTGCCAACAGCACCCAAAGCGTGACCACATTTGGTTTTCCAAGCAACCATGTTCAAGTAAATTTCCATTTGCCAATGGAGAACAATCTACTGTCAAAGAAAGATTAGTCTTTCATTTTCGCAATGATCGTGCACAAACTGGTTGGATAACAACATGCGTTGACATTCTGGACAAAGGTAAGGTTCCTATCCTCTTTTCAGTTGAACAAATGCGGAATCTTCGCATGAACATTGAGCACACTCCTGTAGGTGAGTTCATGACATGTCCACTTTTCGGAATGCAACGCACCGCATTGGCGGTCAGCACATCCAACCATCTAGTCCTTGACATTATGGCTCTTGCTACTTCCAGTTGGAAACCGATGTACAGCTTTCAGTCCGAAGACATCACATGCCCAGCATGCAATGGTAAACATCGTCCACAAACAAATAAAGAAGGTTGCAAGAGATTCAAGGGATCAGAGTCAAAATCAGCACAAGTGCCGAAAACGGCCAAGTCTGATTCCAAGAAGGTTGTCAAGAAGGTAATTCAGCCTGATAGCAAGTTAGATGTACCAGTTCAGCCTTCTGATCCTGATGAAGAGCCGATGGTGGCCTCTGGACCAAGTTCCGGTTCAAAGGACGGAGTCCCTAGACGTCGGGAACCTCAGATTGAAGAAGAACCTGAAGTCAAACCGGAACCAAAGGTTGAAGTAAAACTTGAAGAGAAGAAGGAACCGTCACTTAAAGGAACATTGTCATTGGCACTTCAGAGAATTCATGATAAGCTTCAATCACCCACTGAACTTCTCAAGTTGCATTTGAAGCATTATCACATGACCACTGAACAATTCAAGAGAAGAACATCAGCTCTGAAGTTGCCAAAAGAAATTTATGACAAGTTTGACCAGATCACCAAGTCATGTGACACATGTTCCACGGCCAAGATTGCACCATCGAGAGCTAAGGTTTCAGGAATTCGAAGTGAAGTCTTTGGTGAACTTACTTTTATTGATCATGGAGAAGTTCTTATCAATCCTCAGTCAAAACTTCAATTCCTACTTATGTATGACGGTGCAACTTCATTGACTACTGCCTTTGTAGTTCAAAACAGGTCTGATTCGGTGACGATATCTCATCTTCAAGAGTACTTTGAAACTTATCAGCTGAATCCAAAATACATTGTTGCCGATCAAGCTTTTATGGGCACTGAAATGGAGAGTTACTATAACCGGCACATCTCGGACCAGGAACACCTTGGCCAAACCGAGCTGAGGCAGCCATTCGCATGTTTAAGAAAGAGGTCTCATTAATGCTAATTTCCTTGAAAGACGATCCTTTGCTTGCCAACATTACGTACAAACAGTTGCTGAGACAAGCCTGCATTTCAAGGAATACAATGGTAACACTTGGTGGTGTCACTCCAATTGAATTAGCATTCGGAAGAAGACCTGCCGACCTTACGGCGATTGAGCTCATGAATCCAGCACAGCTCACGACTGGGGCCCCTGCTCCTGAGAGACAAATTGAAGCACTAAGGTCACTGGCGATGCGAAAGTTTCTAGAAGCAAAACAGTCTGATGACCTTCGAAGAGACATTGCAAGTAAACTTCAACTCAGTGATGGACCATTCTTTCCTGGTGATAAAGTTTACTATTGGACCGAAGACAAATCAAAAATCAAATCAGACGGTTCACATGGAGGAAAATGGATAAAGGGAAAGTTGGTTTCAGTAGATGGTAGCATGGTTGGAGTTGACTTGGGTACCAGAATTGTGAAGGTCAACATCAGTAAAATTAGAAAAGACCATAATCCTATTGAGGATACCGATATTCCTTTAGAACCAATTGCACTTGCCAGTGCCGATTTTTCGGCCAAAGATGCCGCCGGTGCCGAATGTTCGGCCAAGGGCGCCTGTACAGCAGTGAAGTCCACAAGCCGCACCGATGACCATGCTAACAACATCATTCAATACGATGCCATTCAGACAGGTCCTGAAGGTATTCAATATGGTAGTTATGCATGGGAGCCAGCTATGACAGGAAAGGTAGATTTCCTGGAGCTGTTTAGCGGCTCTGCCAAGCTTAGTCAATCGGCAGCCATGCAGGGACTTCGAGTAGGCGCTCCAATAGACCTGAGAACAGGTTACGACTTGCTCACTGCCGAAGGCCGGCGAAAGGCAATGGAAGTCATTGAGCGACAACAGCCAAAAATCATCCACATGGCACCTGTTTGTGGACCATGGAGTCAAATGCAAAATATAAATGATCCATCAGATACTTATCAAAAGAGGAAAAAGTATCTTCCGATGGTAGAATTTTGTGCCAGAATCGCTCTTTACCAGATTGAACATGGTAGATATTTCATCATTGAAAATCCGGCGACTTCCAAAATTTGGTTTACCAAATGCTTTCAACGCCTTCTCACGAAGCATGCCGTAACCTACGGGACATTAGATATGTGCGCCTTTGGTATGAGAGACCCAAATGGATACTATTACTACAAACCAACATCTTTACTTCACAACTTTCCTGAGGGAGTCTTGAATCCAGTTTTCAAGAGATGTAGTAACAAGTCCAAAAAGGATCCAACTCATTATCATCAACCATTGGAAGGTAGTGCTCCAGGTTATGGATCAAGAACAAAGTTGGCACAAGTTTATCCATACAGATTTTGCAGCACTTTGATCAGATGCATCCTTCCGCTTGGAAATCCAAGGGCTCTCTATCCATCGCAGTTGTCACTTGCCGTAGACCTGCTGGAAGACTTGAATCTCGATGAATTGCGAGGAGTGCAAAATCAGCTTGCCGCACTTACGGCATCAGAGCATCCTGTGATGGCAACTGACTTGTACGAACAGGGTCTTCCAGTACGTGACTACGACACGAAACGCTTGCTCAACCGCATTAATGCTCTACCCGCTGGTAATGTTTATCACCCTGTTCAGATCGAAGCACAACAAGATGTTTCACATGTCAGACAGATGTATCTAAGTACGTCCATGTTTGACAACGCAATCATTTTTCGTGGTAGTTTTCAGTCCTTACGCGTTGAATACCGCCACACACACGGCGCACTCTTACTTTGGAAGAAGAAAGATGCGTCTCATGTTTTTCTGCGAGTACATCCTAGAGATTTGTCGCAGTTGATTGCTAGCCATTGGTCAGCAATATTGTTTTGGAACAATGATGGAAGTATTCCTACAGATAATACCGATGACATTCCTGAACAAAACACCAACATCGACCCTCCACCGGGTCTGCCACCTCAGAAGGACAACAATCAAAATGATGACAATCCACCTGAACATTTTGACACACCACCGACATCACCACACCTTCCAGATGTTCCCATGCCTGATGAACCACATACGCCGCATCCCGGCTTTCCTCCTGATCATGATCATTTTCACACACCTTTCCATTCACCTCCACGACCAAGTGATGATGCACCAGATGATGAAATGCATTCACCACAAGATGATCCACCAGATTTACCACAACATCCATCATCACCACCTGATCATCCTCAACCACCATTCCCTGGAGCCACTGGCATCCCTGTTGCTCCAGATACAATTATTGTGCCCAATACGATAATACCACCACACATTGAGGACACACCTATGACACAGAGCACAAAGCGTCCACCGGGTGATCCACCGATACCACCAGCAACTAAGGCTCGACCATCTAGACAAATGCCTCCTTCGTCTTCAACCCAATTTCAGCCTAGTAACCATTTGGGGGGTGATACACAGCCATCAGTCACACAAAACGCGACCACACAACCCGCTGTAGTCGCTCCGAGTACTTCAAAACCGAAGAAACCTGAGAATGATGCTGTGCCTGATGACTTTGATGATGACGAGCCTGATCCAGATGCCGCACCATCCGGACACAATGGACCGCCGATACTTCCGCTGGACGGAGATGAACCTTTTAATCCTTCGCCAATGCCGGAGAATGATCCGCAACCGGACACCCAAGATCAGCAAGAGCCACAAGAAGAAGACGAAGAAGAACCAGAAGAAGATACTGATGAAACAATTCCTTATGGTTCTACCGATACTGATGAGACTCTTGACTATAATGATCTTGTTATTGATGATTCAAAATGGTGTTTTCTGTCACAAGAACAGAAGTTGTGCAGTAATACTGCATCATTCTCCGTTCCTAGATTGATTGATGGTTCACCAGTGGCTCTGAGCAGTGTCGAATCTTCAAATTCTATTGGTATGTCTAATTCCGTTGTTTCGGAGAGACAACGCACCAGATGCCGTAAGACCAGATCTGATATCATTGAAGAATATCACGGCATTAATGATGAAGATAAAGCATTTATGACATTGTATTCTATGACTGACAAATTTTCTTATCTTGTTGGCAAGAAGAGAAAAGAAGCCACCCAGCAAGAGAAGAGACAACTTGCCAAACAGTTTTTAGATGCCAAGAAGGCTGAATGCCAATCGTGGATTGACAATGAAGTTTTTGATCTTGTTGATATGAGAAAGACTAGAGTCAGAAATTTTGTAGCTGGAAGATGGGTTCTTACTGTGAAGAAAGACAAAGACGGTAACTTCCAGAAATGTAAGGCTAGATGGGTCCTTAAGGGTTTTCAAGACAAACAGAAGAACACCCAGCAAACAGATAGTCCTGCAGCTTCCCGAGCAGGTTTCCGATGTGCAACACAACTTGCTGCAAACTATCGCTGGGACTTGTATCATATGGACCTTAAGACCGCTTTCCTCCAGGGTGAAGCCTATGATGAAACGCGAGACATTATTTGCCAGATACCACCCGAGTACGGCTACCCACCGTACATCGGTGCTAGGCTTAAGAAACCTGGTTACGGTCTTAGTGATGCGCCACGCCGTTGGTGGCAGATCATTGATAAAGCCTTACTTGACTGCGGACTTGTTCCCACACGTGCAGACCGATGTACATATGTTTGGTATGACAGTACTTCTAAGACAAAAACTTATCAACCACCACGCAGTGTCAATACTGAACAGGTAACCATCTCAGAAGCAATTGACCATCTTATGGATCCGGTAGCCCGCAACAATGCACAAGGACGCCGTCCACATGGTTTTATTTGCCTTCATGTTGATGACCTGTTCATGGCAGGCGACAAGGTGTTTGAGTCAAAGGTTTTGTCCAGTCTGCGTAAGAATTTTGCGGTTGGTTCAGAAGACAAGAATGACATTATGTTTGTAGGACAACGCATCAAATGGAAAACCCATGACAAATATGGACCATATATTCCTGTTGACCAGAAACAAACTTGCTGTCGATGCAGTTGAAGAAGTTAAGATCGATAAGTCCTTGAAGGATAACATCCAATGCAATCCACAACTTCATACGGCATATCGATCAGTTCTTGGACAGCTCAATTGGTTGCAGAGTAGAACTCAGGTTCACATTTGTTACAAGTTTTCGCGTTGTGCCTCAGCCGCTGCCAGTCCGACCATTGCAGATGTCAGGGAAATCAACAAGGTTGTTCGCACCCTTAAGAGCCAATATGTTGATGGTAGATTTTGGCCACTAAAGGGTTCTCAACGTATCCTTGGCATGCCTGCTGCATCCTATCGCAATAACAGTGATAAGTCTAGTCAGCGTGCTCATGTCATTTTCTTAGCCGAAGACCGCAAATTGCCTTCCAAGGGAACATACCGCAATTCCGGTTACGACAAGCAAACACACCGTATAGACGGTTCTGACTCAGCAACCCGTGGATCGATCATTGACTATGAGAGTCACAAGATAACTACTACAACACAATCCACCACTGTTGCAGAGCTCAATGCTCTAATGAAATGTTTTGGTACATGTTTGTTTTTGCGTGCACTCTGGGCCGATATAAGCGGTGAGATCGTCCCTATTCACATCAGGACAGACGCAAACAACTTAGTCACAACAGCTCAGACAACACATCTGCCTGAACAAAAGGAGACCCATCATTTGATTCAAATGTTAAGACATGAAAGTAACACCGGCCATTTAGACGACTTGAGTCACATTGCAAGTGAGTATTGTCTGGCAGATCCACTTACAAAATCGACCGCAAAACCAGACCAACTTGTGTCGTCTATTACAACTGGCAAACTTGAAAACGTCGATGTACATCCGCCATTCCGGTCGTTACTGAAACACAAGGCATTTATATCCACATGGGTCATTGAAACTTTGTCTGAGCCACATAATGTGTTGACGTTTTTCAATGAGGATATTTCAGACTATGTTTTTGCCATGATGCACTTTGAGGAGTAAATTTTCGTCTCAAGAAAATTTGTGTCTGCAATCTCTCGGCTCACAGGGTTCATATTGCTCTTGCACGATCGCCGGACAAGAACGTCCCACTGGCACCTGTTTTCAGAGACCCTTTTGCCGAAGCTGGATACACCTCAAAAACCCTTTTTCTCGAATTGTCACAGCCGAAAAGAAGTGACAGATTGTGTATATGCCTCCGAAGTTTTCTAAACACGGCCGAACAGATCATTCCGCTTCTGCGGACTACACACCGCGTGGTTTTCGAAGCCAGCGTGGTCAGAGACCTCAACACACACCGCGTGGCGGTCGTTCCGAACGTCCGGACAGACGTCAGCCTCGCGATCCCAATTCTTACGAAAATCGTAGTCGGGCAATTGATGATGCCTTCCACGCTCCTCTTGATTCTGTACAGCTCAATAGTTTAATTTTTCTCAGTGCATTGCACAAGTCCTTCGGAAACAATCCGGAATCAAGACCAAGGAGGACCACGATTCCGCATTAGCGGATTACCATTATGAAATGGCATCACGTCACTTGTCGTACATATTTCGACACACGAATTTGCTTCATCGTGACGGATCCCTGTCCCTGCATGAACTCCTTTATCACCAAGGCACAGCCAGAAAAGTTCGATCTTTGTATCGTGACGGCATGAAATCTCTTCAGTTGTATGATGAAGATGAAATTTCCATGCGCCTTAGGGACAGAGGTAACACCTTTAGGTTTTTGATGCCTTTGGCACACGTTATTTGTGATTCAAATAAAGCAAGGGCAATGATTGGCTTCGTGAGTACTGAAGATTTTCAACCAGGCATCACTCCGGTCCCGGACAATTGGTTCATGACTGCCGATTTCGGCGATGATGCCGCTCGTGAAGCTCAAGCCGATATTCTTGAAGGTGTTGACATTGCAAGCATTTTTATCCGTTTTGAGAGTGGCCATTCCACTGATGTTGCAATTCGACATTGCCCATTTATGCCAGACAGATATGTTTTCTCTGAGATACCTTATCCATGGAACAAACGAGAAAAATCTTTCGTCTATTCGAAGACTCGGTCTGCTTCCTGGTGGTACTCGTGGTGGCCGGAATCACGTTCATTTTGCACTCGATTCAACACTCAGTACGATGAAAGATGTCCTACGCACCGAATCCGATTGCATTCTGATAGCCCGACCTGGTGCCGTAGCTGGCCTTAATCCGGTAATCAGCCACAATCGTTATGTTCTCACTGATCAGACTGTACCGTTTACCCGGTTTTGTGGTGTTTGGTCTTTATCGATCGTGCCTGGCTCGATGTACCGGAACCGGCTGAGCTGACAAGAATGAACGATTATGATTCTGATATTGATATTGCAATGCATGTTTGTCACCACCAATTGTATTGGGAGAAAAGAAATGAGAATGAACAAGACGGTATCTCCTGGACACGTTCCGAGTATGTGGAGTATGTCGGAGAAAAGATCACAGAAATCCCAGTGGTAACCAAATTTCTTGAATGCTTTAGATCATCAGCCACTGGTCCGGCCAGGCCGATTCGTACCGTCGTAACTCCCAATGACCAGGAGCTAGGTCCACCAGAGACAGAGGAAGACAAAAAGGTCAACGCTCTCAGAGATGAAATCTCTAAAAGATTTAAAAAGCACTTCGAAAAAGCAAGAAACCAAGAGGTGACCTCAGCCTCAGAGAGCGAAGCTCCAAAAAGAAAAATTCAATCCAAGCCTATGCCGAAAAGACAGAAAGGTGCCGCCACTGCGGCCGATTCTGCTACAGCATCCGGTTCAGCAAATACCGCCTCTGCAGTTGACCTACAAGCCAGATCTCCGTGGGGCAGCCGTCGTGGTGTTGTGAAGACCAAGGCCCGCCGTGAGATGTCAACCCAGGCAAAGGAGTTATTCCGCGATGCGGATGCAGCACAAAAGTTTTTCACAAAATTCAAAAAGGAAACGGAAGAGATTCCCTGGTTTCCAAGACCGACAGGTCCACAATGCTGCAAGAACTTTGCTGACTGCGGATGCGCTGAGGCAATGTTCTGGTGCCACCCTTGTGGCTTTGCATTCTGCCTTGAATGCCGCACTTGCGGCTTGGCTTGCAATCATAATATTGTTAATTATTCCTCTGAATTGTCAACTGAATTTTTGCCAGATAGCATCAGCTCAACTAGGTCACCTTTCGACATCGGAGTGCTTGTTGACGCTGTCCTTGCTGAATCTTCGTTTTTCGGAGCAACTCGTAGTGAACATGCGCAGACCCGTCAGGAAAATTTTCAGGACCTTATCACGCATCTGCGTGAAGGCCGATCCCTGGGCAATACATACCTGCAGAGCTATGCAAAGCACGGTATCGAACAGTTCGATTACACTGGTTTTATTTATGAGATGTCCAGTGAAAACCGAATTCCTACTCTTCAGGAACACTACATTGACGCCCAGGATCAGACGCCACTTCCGATTTGGAGACCAGAAGCTTATTTTAAGTACCCTGACGGCCCTGAGCTTGATGAAGAAGAAATTCTCCGTTTATTGGAACTCTTCAGATCGTGTCTTCTTGGCAAAAGAGCAGTCCAAGGTGTTGTCAAGCGCACCAAGGAGAACATCCACGAATTCCAAAGAGACACTTACCAGCTTGGCATTTTGACTTTGAACCTCGGTCACATTAACCGTATTCCGTATATCGGAGGTAGCTCCAAATTTCCAAAATGGGTTAGATCAGATATTAATTGTCGAGTTTTGCCACATTTGGTATTCCGCAATGCGGCCCATATTGTGTGTTTATGTGAAGCTTCCGACAAGCACGGAGGAATAGCCATTCACCGTGAACTTGCAAAGGAATATGGAATGATCGGCATGGTAGTTCACCCTGCAATTCAATCTCAATCTGTTGCAATTTTCCTTCGTGGTGACCATGATGTCGGCTCGTTTATCGAGCTCCTCGGACACCATCAGATCGAAACCGGAAATAAGCCAAGCCCGTTCTGGATTCTCCACGGTGCCATCTTCCGTTTATGTCATGGCGAAAATACTTCCGGTGAGTTTGTTGACCCATCAACTGGTGTTCGAATTCCGAGACCGGATGTTGAAAAGAATGTTGAAACTACTGTTCACCAGCACTGCCGTCCACTGGCGACCACCTTAGATTTTCAAGATCATTCAATTTGTGAAATCGATGGAGATGAAGATCTTTATGTTTCAGGTGTTGAAGTTTGTGAAGTTAATCCTGGTGCCGATACACATGACGTACGCCGTCTGCTTTTGGCCGAAGTCCGCGTTGCGGTGTTTCACATTTCATCGTATGCCTGGATCCACGCCTATCAGGAGACTTGCCAAAAGTGGCTTAGCGTTGTGGCCAGTTGTGTCGAGCACCAATGTGATTTTCTTTCTGGCGATGGCAACCTTTTTGCCGAACGCAGCTTCAAGTCTGATGACCATTCCGATTTCCGGACATGCATCATGATTGACATTCTTGAACGTTTCCTCCAACAGATCAATTTGCATCGCAGTCCAGTCAATCGCATTACGTATAACGTAGTTTCTTCCACCACTGCCGCTGATTACATCCGGAGCATGCAAGGAGAAGATGCCGATTGCGATTCAATGCTTTTAATTTCACTTTGTTACGGTGAGCAGACCGCTGTTACGGAAGCTCGTGCCAAGGAAGATTCCGCCTCTGCGGATGGATACGCTGGATCAGCTTTTTCCGACGAAATTTTACTTAATGATGTTGAGCAGTTAAAACATTTGTTGCCATATGATGTAGGTTTGGCAGAGAAGGACTGTGCATGGCACTCACCTCTCCTTACCTTTGCACAGTTGAAGGCACTCAAAAATATGCGCATCCGAACCAGAGAATCAGAAGAGAAAAGAAGAGAGAGATGGATGCAGCGAAACCAAGGATATCTCGACAAGCGAGAAGAATCCAGGACTGAACGCCAAGAAAGAAAAGACAGTGTTCCGCCTTTGCGGAGAGACTCTTTCAGAAATGTTGGACAGACAAGATCAAGATCTGTCAGCAGAGCCAGGAGTAATAAACCCAAGGCAGATGTACCACAGCCACCTCCTGCGCCTGCAAGAGCACCAGTGACTCCACCGAAAACTACATCTGCACAAGTTCGCTACAAGGCTGCTCCTGCAGCTCTTAGGCAAGTACCAACATCCACATCCAACGTACGACCACCTGTCAAGGCACCACCTGTACGACCCAATGCACCACCTGCACCGCCTGGTCGGTCTTCAGAATCCACACGATCACCAAGCAATCCTCCTGATCCACCAAAACCTCGACCACCATGGCGAGAAGGGTCGCAGTCAGCAGAACAGAGACATACCACAAGAAAGCGACCAATTAATGTGCCTGAGCCACCTGCACCTCCATCCCGTATGACGGGCACACAGTGGCTAGATCAGGGAGCGTCCTCCAGTTCATCCGGATACCGTGGATGCGGTTATAGTTTTGAGCAGCCAGCTTATTACAGGACGAACCCACGCACTTCGAATGTTGAATATGTGCCAGGATATACCATTCCTCAGCAGATATGGGTTCGAAAATATGATGGCTCTTGGTTGGACATGATTCCACAATCTCCTGATCAATCGATCTTTTTCCATCAATCTGGAGAATTGAGAAGAAGAAATGAAATGAGCTTTTATGGCTATACATTCTCTATGGGCCTGTGAGTCCTTTCAACTTGCATATGTGCCGCATTTACGGCCTGCCTGCCAGCAGCGGAGAGTAGCTCTTTGTACAGTTTTGTTTTTGTCTTCGGACCGTCTCACAGCAGATCACAAGCTGAGCGCTTCTTGTGAACAACAGTTGCATGTTCCGACACGAAGAAAATTCGTGTCTGTTTGTAACTTATTTTGTTTACGTGTCTACACAATGCTTTCATGCATGTTGACATGTACACAGAATTCATATCTTTCATGCGCACTCCGCATGGCTCAAGACTAGCAGAATCTTGCGTAGAAAAAGAGTGCCGTCGCTCAAGCTTGCCACAGGTGTTTAGATCAATTTCCAGGGCTCCCTTAATACGGGGAAAGCTACCTCACCCCCCCCCTGTTCCCCTAATTTATAAACCTAAAGGTTGGTTTCTCCCTTGCTACCCCTGTTCCCCTGTTCCCCTGTCCCCCCCCCTGTTCCCCTAAACCTAAAGGTTGGTTTCTCCCTTGCTAACTTTCCTGTGCGCAAGTGAGTCTGGATCCTGTGCGGGTGAGTCTGGATCCTGTGCGCAGGTGAGTCTGCGATCCAGCGCGCAGGTGAGTCACTTTCCAGTGCGCCGGTGAGTCCTCTACCTCCATTATCTTATCGAATTACTGATGTGGAATGCATCACACGTGCACAAACACTTCAGTTAAACCTGACAGGAATGGTTGAATGATTAGAAGTGAGAAACTGTGCGAAGGAAATCTTTCTACGTCCTTGCTCGAAGGATTCTCTGGTTCTGATGCAGCTCAGTCAGATTGCGAAATTCGTACAGTTGTTTGGTTTGAAAAAGGTTGAAAAACGACATGCCGGTACTTGGCTTAGCCGGTTGCCATTGACGAGAATTGGAAAATTGCAGGTACGTCGGGATGATCAGTCCCGATATCACAATCTCAAACCACCGTCTTCGTTGGCAGTGGATGGAATGAGATTCACTGCCCCCCTGCATTGGATTGGAAGTAGAAACGGACATAGCAATCGAAATAAACAACAAGAAGACAAGGAAACCCAAATCAAAAACCAGAAAAAAAGAAATCATCAGGTAGAAGTTTTTCATCTTTTCAGATGTTCCACGCACTCACTCACTCACTCACTCACTCACTCACTCACTCACACACACTCACTCACTCACTCACTCACACACACACACACACACACTCACTCACTCACTCACTCACTCACTCACTCACTCACTCACTCACTCACTCACACACACACACACTCACTCACTCACTCACTCACTCACTCACTCACTCACTCACTCACTCACTCACTCAGGCGTGGGACAATGTACACTGTCAAGGGGTCGGATGTACGCCCCGGGGTTCCGCTGGCGTCCCTGGGTCTCCGCTTCTTTTGCGTGGCAGGCGTGGGACAATGTGCACTGCCAAGGGGTCGGATGTACGCCCTGGGGTTCCGCTGGCGTCCCTGGGTCTCCGCCTCTTTTGCGTGGCAGGCGTGGGACAATGTGCACTGCCAAGGGGTCGGATGTACGCCCCGGGGTTCCGCTGGCGTCCCTGGGTCTCCGCCTCTTTTGCGTGGCAGGCGTGGGACAATGTGCACTGCCAAGGGGTCGGATGTACGCCCCGGGGTTCCGCTGGCGTCCCTGGGTCTCCGCCTCTTTTGCGTGGCAGGCGTGGGACAATGTGCACTGCCAAGGGGTCGGATGTACGCTCTGGGGTTCCGCTGGCGTCCCTGGGTCTCCGCCTCTTTTGCGTGGCAGGCGTGGGACAATGTGCATTGTCAAGGGGTCGGATGTACGCCCCGGGGTTCCGCTGGCGTCCGTGGGTCTCCGCATCTTTTGCGTGGCAGGCGTGGGACAATGTGCACTGCCAAGCACACACTTGCTCAGAAACAGCTTATCGAATTATTGATGTGGAATGCATCGCACGTGCAAAAACACTTCAGTTAAACCTGACAGGCACTGTGAAAACGGTTCCATTTCGTGGCGACGGAAAGAATCACCAAAATGATGTGACCACCTGCTTTGCAACAGCATCCAGGTGCGTCACTACGGTTCCTTTTTCTTGGCGAGACGGACAGAATCACCAAATGATGTGACCACCAGCTATGCAACAGCATCCAGGTGCGTCAATACGGTTCCTTTTTCCTTGGCGAGACGGACAGAATCACCAAATGATGTGACCACCAGCTATGCAACAGCATCCAGGTGCATCACTACGGTTCCATTTCATGGCGAGACGGACAGAATCACCAAATGATGTGACCACCAGCTATGCAACAGCATCCAGTGGCGAGACGGGTAGAATCACCACTTGCAGGTACAAGATACTGCGTCCAGTATCTCATCCACCAATTGTCCACAGCTTCGTTGGCACGGCTAGGACAAGTGGCGCCGTGCCCCCTGCTCTTCACACTTTCTATTTCGTGGCGAGACGGACAGAATCACCAAATGATGTGACCACCAGCTATGCAACAGCATCCAGGTGCGTCACTATGGTTCCTTTTTCTTGGCGAGACGGACAGAATCACCAAATGATGTGACCACCAGCTATGCAACAGCATCCAGGTGCGTCACTACGGTTCCATTCCGTGGCGAGACAGAATCACCAAATGATGTGACCACCAGCTATGCAACAGCATCCACAAGCAGCAAAAGGCGACATCATTAGGTAGAAGTTTTACATCTATTCAGATGTTCCACACACACGCCCCGCAGCAGCGAGGCATTTTAGTTGTCAGGTGAAAAAACGAAAGTCAACAGTTCAGACAATGATGCATCCACAATGACATGCAGTATTCGTGATAAGGCTCAAAGGCCCTCGGTTTTCATTTCAACCCCATCTACGGCTGTCAGTGTTCAACCCTTGAATTACGTGCACAATTGAACCTCACCAGAAACCAAAAAAGAAAAAGAACCACACCTAAAGAACGAACCTGCCTGGACTGAGAAACAAAAAATGAGGCCAGCCACAGCGGCCAGCTGTTTCAACACAACGACAACGACGGGTGAAACCCTGAAAAAAGGCCAACTGTTCCACTTTACGTAGACGAATTACACAATTAAAATGTGTAAATTCAGAGGGAAAAAAATGAAGCCACACGGCGGCCAGATGTTCAACCAACGACAACAACGGGGTGAAAAAGACATGGTGAAAAAGAAAAAATGGCCAGCAGTTCACTTTACTTAGACGAATTACTAATTCAAAAGTGTAAATTCAGACATCGTTTTACCGTCAATTTTTAGCCTAGAAAGGCTTTCCCCGAAGGGCTCATACCACCTTGTCGGACAACGGTATGAGTGACACACTTGCTCAGAAACAGCTTATCGAATTATTGATGTGGAATGCATCGCACGTGCAAAAACACTTCAGTTAAACCTGACAGGCACTGTGAAAACGGTTCCATTTCGTGGCGAGACGGAAAGAATCACCAAAATGATGTGACCACCTGCTTTGCAACAGCATCCAGGTGCGTCACTACGGTTCCTTTTCCTTGGCGAGACGGACAGAATCACCAAATGATGTGACCACCAGCTATGCAACAGCATCCAGGTGCGTCAATACGGTTCCTTTTTCTTTGGCGAGACGGACAGAATCACCAAATGATGTGACCACCAGCTATGCAACAGCATCCAGGTGCATCACTACGGTTCCATTTCATGGCGAGACGGACAGAATCACCAAATGATGTGACCACCAGCTATGCAACAGCATCCAGGTGCATCACTACGGTTCCATTTCGTGGCGAGACGGGTAGAATCACCACGTGCAGGTACAAGATACTGCGTCCAGTATCTCATCCACCAATTGTCCACAGCTTCGGTGGCACGGCTAGGACAAGTGGCGCCGTGCCCCATGCTCTAAATGCATCACTACGGTTCCTATTTCGTGGCGAGACGGACAGAATCACCAAATGATGTGACCACCAGCTATGCAACAGCATCCAGGTGCGTCACTATGGTTCCTTTTTCTTGGCGAGACGGACAGAATCACCAAATGATGTGACCACCAGCTATGCAACAGCATCCAGGTGCGTCACTACGGTTCCATTCCGTGGCGAGACAGAATCACCAAATGATGTGACCACCAGCTATGCAACAGCATCCACAAGCAGCAAAAGGCGACATCATTAGGTAGAAGTTTTACATCTATTCAGATGTTCCACACACACACACACTCACTCACTCACTCACTCACTCACACACACACACACTCACTCACCCACACACACACTCACTCACTCACTCACTCACTCACTAGATAAGAATGGATCATTGAAGTGATCCGGCAGGAACTGAATCCTGTAACATGCAAATTAGACGGGAAACAAATTAGTCTACGATGCATCCTAGGAATAATGGAAGTTCTCCTGAACGATCTCCATGTTCTGAATTTTGACATCTCAAATAATAGAATAGAATAAAAACGTCGAAAACCAGGATTGTTGTCGTCGGCGACGAAATCGGCGACGGTATAACGACCAGAATGTTTCGGCGACGAAGTGTCGGCGATGAGACATAAATCTTCAAAAATGGTTCAGATTGCGACAACCGTGTAAAACCAAAATTCTGTTGTTGGGGTTCTTGGCTTAGCCCCTTGCCATATCAGCAAAAATTGAAATGGTGTTGCAGGTACGTCACCAGGCGTCCCTGGTGATATCCTAGGATCATATGAGGAGCTTCGTTGGATGGAGCCTCATATGTCCTCTCCATCCCCCTGCTTAAATGAACCGGTTGAAGAAGTTTTACATCTTTACAGATGTGACACACACACACCCTGCCGAGGCAGGGTTCTTTTTGAAAAAATGAACGCGGATGTAGCTCGATGCACGAATTGCTGTATACCTTCGATACAGTGACTCAGCAAGGCTTCACTCAGAATATCAGGAAGTTGACGTCGAGGCCTCTTGGAGAGCTTGGATCGCATCGTGGAAGCTCATATGCTCGATCATTTGCCAAATATCAGTAAGCTCACCTGATGCCCTGGCTGCCGTCAATGAGTCAGAAAGTCGACTCGCCAAAGTTGACAGTGTAGTCAAGGAACCCGTTTCGGCCGGAGGTAGTGCCGTGTCAATGGTCACGTGGCGAAAAGGATTGTGGCCATGTAGGAGAGGGATTTCAAAATGATGGCGCCAATAGTCCGCAGTTTGTGTAGACCACTCCCAATTGCCTGAAAGTCCATAGAAAAAATGTTCAGGATCTCGACATTTGGAGATGCCCGACGAAGGGATTTCTTCAATAAATAACTGACGCTCGTTGTTGGAGTGTGTAAAGATCTTGAAGTGTATTTGATGTACCACTCGTTCAGTATAGCGGGAATGTCGATGAGCCCCAACATGTGGAGGATCATGTGTCGGGAAAGGAACGGCTGGATGAGGAGAGGCTGAGTATGTCTCCAAAGGTGCCGCTGCTGCAGTGCCACTGGTACTAATCATCGGTTCCAAAGATGCCGAAGGTGTCGTGGTCGGGTGAGTAGAAGAAGCATCGCTCGTTCTTGCATTGGGAACCACTGTAGAATGAGTGCCACGATTCGAGGTCAAAGGCCATGCCAAGCCAGCGGAAGAAGCCTCACGTTTGTTCTCCATGGGTAAAGCAATAAATCCGTTGAAAAGTTTGAGAAATGCAACAGCTGAGGAAGCGAAGGGTACAAACGAAAGGTACCAATCTGGCATGACGTGAACCTTGATGAGAGGGAGCCAGGCTGCAACAAGTCATCACAAGTAGTGAATAAGGAAATAAGATGAATCACGAGGGAATCAGAATAATAAATGGAAAAAGAGGCTTGTTTTTTCCATGCGGTCGCAAGGTCATTCAAGTCGATACAATTAAGGTAGGATAACTCCTTGACGAACTTTGTGACATCGTAGTCGAAGAATAAAAGGCTGCCCAGTGCCCGGGACCAATATAGTGGATTCGATGTAGTTATACTGTCGGATGCGCCATTCAGGTCGGTACTCTTCCAAAAGCTGCATGATTGTCCAATCATTTGGTACTTGAAAGACATCTCCATCAAGGTCAGCGTAGCGGAATTCCAAATCTGATGGTACCATGTGGATGTCCCACTGGGTGCGAAGACGAGTTGTCAAAGCAGTTCGTAGATCACTGAATAGTATAGTGCCAGCTTCGTTTGGTGGAAATTGGCGTGCCCAGGTGAATAGAGCTTCCAGTTCTCCAACAGTGGTGTTTCTGAAATTGCGGTTGGCCAGAAAACTGTATAATTCATGATCTCGTTCACTAGGATGGGTCAGCTCCTGCAACGGAGAGTAATCCACAAGGACCAAAATGGGTCGGTAAGGAGGTGGATTGATGCCACCTGGAAGGCTACGGGGTCCAGCAAACCATGAGGCATGTTGTGTGCCATTCGGAGTTTCAACATCCGAGGTTGCTCGATATGGATGAGGGCGAGAAGTAGTTGGGGCCATGGCTTCACCGAAAGATGAAGAGAACCAAAGCTGCGGTAAAGATATAGAAGTGAAGAAGAATACATCAAACAGAATACAACAAATGGAAAACGGTGCGAATAGTCAATGGCTGGGTGGATCTTTTGTATTGTCGCGAGCTGAAGTAGAGGTCACTATACACTCGAGTCTGACATATCCGTAGGGCCAGGTTGATCTGGTTGTGGCTGTCCATGTGAATAGGAAATAGGTGCCGGCGTCATAGAAGGAGTCAAGGTTCTGCGAATGGGTTCTGGTGGCGAAGACGGTGGTGTAGAACGCCAAGGTGGCCAATAAAGCGATGTAGGAGGGCCTTGTGAGTGATGTTGAGCAGAACGTCCCCAGCAGGATTGTAATATGTAGGTATGATCGGGGATGGCGGAGACCGGTTGTCCAAAATGATCCAAAATGTACATTGGTATGTTCAGGATGTGGTAGAACAGGAAAAAGAGAAGCCATAGAGGTAGAAGACGAAATTGTTGGAACGTTATAATAATGTCGCCATTGGTTAGCCGTGGTTCGAAGAGTAGTAGGGTCTTGTGAGAGTTGGAGGTTTTCCAGGAATGTTTCAACTGGTCTCCAAGTTTCTCGACCGTCGGTAGTACGTTCCAAAATCCAAAGTTCGTCCGGTCGTGATGTCATAGGGTAGGTGATTTTCTTGATGAAGATGGTGTGGACCGTGGTTGAGTGTGGTATCATTCGAGCCATACGGGGAATGTATGACGCTGAGGTGATGTCTTCCATCTGTTGGGCAGGTGGTGATAAGCTGGTAGAGGTCGCCGACGACGGTTGAGGATGCAACCAGCGCGAATCATCAAAAGGATCGGTCGCCATGATCAAAGAAATTTCATGAAATCAAAGGTTCTAGAGCCAAGAATCTCAAATTCATATAAGCAATGGGCAATAGAGAGGTAATAGTGACAAAAGAATAGTACCACAGTCCATCGTGAAACATGGAAAGAGATGTGAGACACGTAAACTTTTTCCTTCTTGCTTTGAAATTACGCCAACTCAGGGTGTAGATGATCTCGTTGGTGCGAAGAAGGGATGCCCTCGAGGAATAATTTGAATTTGCACCAAAAGACCAGTGTCGTTCGGATCCGAATGAGATGTCAATAAAAGAGGCGACGACGGACGAGAAGTGAAGGCGTCCAAGTGTTGATGAGTTTTCCAAGTGGGGTAATACCAGTTCAGGACGTCCAAAATAGAGTGAGGTAAGTCATCCAACATTTGAGTGCCCTGATCCGTGTCAATCATCATGTAGAAGTCGGTCGGTTGGAGGTGTATTGACCAACGTTGTAAGATTGTATCCATCACCAAGGTCTTCAAGTCAGAAACAAAGTGGCAGCTGGCGTAGTCCGGGTAGATCACCTTGAAAGTCTGGAAAAGGCTGTCGTATGCTGCAGTTGAGAGGTTGCCCGCTACCTTGGGTGCCAAAATGTTGAAGTACGGGTTTCTGTCAGCAAGTTGCTGCATGGGCTTCAAATCCAATTGTAATATGACAGGGCGATGTGGTGTCGTAGTGGGGGGAGTCCAACCCGGTGGTCGATGAAACGGTGAGGTGCCCGGTGAGGAAGAAGGTGCCCTGGTCGGAGAGCGAGATCGTGTAGTGGGTGAAATAGCGTCTCGGGCCATGGCGCGCTGCAAACAATAACGATCTAAATGGGAGCGAAGAGACATATTTAGAAAAACTGGCTGCGTGAGTGTGAAAGATAATAAGAGTCAAAACCGGTTTTGAAATTCGAAGTGAAAGTCCATGGTCCGCGCAATAATGTGGCCGCAGGTCTTTTTCGAAGATGCGAAATACAAAATCTGTATGATCAGCCCAACGTGTCCTTGATCTGGTCCCACATCGAGCGAACATCCGTCTCCGTCTTGCCCATCTTGGTGGAGATCACTCGCCAGGAAAATCTGGATTTTTCATCCGATTTCAAAGTACGAAGCTTTTGTTTTTCCTCAGTAGTCCAGGTAGTCGACGGGCTCGGTGAACGCGAAGGTGACTTGGTCAAAGTGCGGCGACGTTTGGCGGGTGCTTTGGGAGTGGCTTTGGCCTTCTGTTTCCTCTTAACAGGTGTAGAGGCCATAGACGAGAGCTTGGAAGGATCAGGGAGGGCATCCGGTGGAGGAGCAGCAATATGTTGGTGAGGCTGAGGAAGGTTGTGCTGCAGCAAGTCATCCATGAAGTCCTCTTCTGCTTCAAGGTCCGGTGGAGGAAAATTCACACCATCGATGTATGCATTCGTAGAATCAGAGTAGACTGGTTGGAGGCCTTCAGGTTGATTCCAAACTCCAGTGCTTGGTAAAGGTGTCGGTTCAATGTTGGGAATCATAGTCAGTCATAGTCGGAGGGAGTAATGCCATCGCGCGGTGTAGAAGAAGATACGCGTGATGAACGTCGTGGAGGAACTGTTGGAATACAGGTTCTTGAAGTGGAATTGAAGTTGTAGGAGTCGAAGAGGCCATAGCTTGATATCGAACGTTGCCGGAAGAGAATGAACGAGAACAAATTGAGGCAAATAAATACTGGCATGCAAATCAAAGGAGTGTTACATTGGTCATTTGTGACATTGAATGTGCCGAGAAACAGCGTGAGAGGTTCAACCGCAGCACAAAAGGATTAGTTTTACCACAGCGAGGCTGTATGGAGGTAACGTCGAATCGGTTTGGCAGATTTTGGCAGCAGCTGTTAAATCGGATTCAGAAAAGCCTGCGGTTCTGTACAAACGATGCAACGCGGCAAAACCTCGAGTCCGTTCGGGCGCAGGGTGCGCGCATTTGGCGACCAAAAATAGTCGAGATACAAAACCTGATAATTGCACCGCCAATGGTGATGCCGAAAATGGTGCCATGACCTGGTTGAAGTCTCGTGGGGGGCTGTAACGCAAGGCAAAGGGTTCGAACTCGATGCAAAAGCCCAGGAACTCCTGATCTGGTTCCATTTCCAGAATAATAGGGTTGCCGTAGAACTCAGGGTGTAGAAAGTTGGTGAAAGAGATTTCGTAGTCCGACGAAGGATCCGCCGAACAAAGTCTGTTGTCCACGTATCGAAGTAGGCGAGCTGAAAGATCCATGGTGGCCAAAGTAGTATGGTATGTTTGGTACCAGATTTCTTCGGAAAGAGCAACGACCATCATGCATAGAGCCGGGCTTAAAGGGGAGCCCATAGGGGAACCTCGAATCTGTTCATAGACTGAGGTGCCGATGGAGAACTGTGTCATCTTCAGGGACATCAGGATGATGCGTTCAATGTCACGGATGAAGATTTTTCGAGTCACGTTCAAGGTGCGGCAAGTGCGTCCTTTGACTACGTCACCTGTGGTGTTGCCCGATGTTGCTATTACGGAGATGATCTCGTCAGGGTCGGTGCTCATGATGGAGGACAAGAACTTCAATGTGAGTCGCCAGCTGTCAATAAACCTGTCCGTGTCAATGCTAGTGAAGAAGCCAGCGAGGTCCTGGTTGTGTATACGAGGTGTAGTGAGGTTGTCGAAGTCGGTGTCTTTGAGGAGTTTGATGAGGTCGAATACATCACCTTTTGCTAGATTGTGAGGGAAGGCTTGTGGTAATAGGTGGTAGATCATCTTGGCGATACAGTTCAGCATAGTATAATAGGTCGAAAAGGTGCTGTAAAGAAGCTCACAATGGGTCGGCCTGCAAGGAACTGCTTCTTCCGTTTTGGTAGGACGGCATTTGGTAGATCCCGTCCAGCGCCAAGAGCCCAAGGGTATGCCTTACCAAATTGTTTGTTGATGTCGGTGATGGTCTTCTCAATGATGTGATTTGGGCTTTCATCCAATTTTCGAAATACCATGGGGTCGGCGAAGGTCTTGGTGAGGCACTGGTAGTAGATCATCGGACAGTAAATTCGAAGGGATGTAGCTCGTTTGTCTTCATTGTGAAAAATCGCCTCCGGAAAGAGTTGCTTGAAGTGTACGATGTCCTTGTGGGTAATGTGATTTTGGAGTGAGGAATGATGGGATTGAATAGACCTTGTCCAGAGATCATCGAGGTGTCCGCGAGGTAGTGATGGGAGTGAATTCTTTGTAGTCCATGTCGTCAGAGCGGAACAAAGGGAGTTGTAGATCTCCTTGGATGGTGGGAAGATCTTGTTTTGAAGTGAGCCGGTGGCAATAGATGTGAATGGTGCATCGGCGAATCGTAGTGCATCTCCATCGATAACGAGGTGTTGATCGGCTTGGTGAGGTGAAAGTGAATGTTGTCGGAGAGCTGGGCACGCACAAATTGGGGTCTCGCCTTCGGCCCACCGATTGGCTGCCTCTTTGTGATTGCAGAGGCTGTCCATAACCGAAGGAAATTTGGTAAATACAATGCCAGTAGAAGGAGTCTGGAGTGTAGTATTGTACTGCTTGGTCATGTGGACGTGGGTGGTGAGAAGTTGTCGAAGGTTGCGTGTCCAATTCGTAGCCAAGAGCCATGGTGCCCGAAGCGGTACGGGTTTGCGGACCCGTTTTGCTTTCCAAAATTTCAGAGCCCTGTCGATGGCGTTGATGGCATAGGATCGTTGAAGTTCTCCAAGGTTGTTGGCAAGTCGTCGAATGAAGTAGCATCCTTGTTGACCCATTTCATTGGAGCGGAGTCGTTTTTCCATGTGGAACCGTTTGATGGAGTTGCTACCCAGGTCTTGAATGATTTCCCAAAGTTGAACTCGGCGACCAAATATTGGACTGTGAAGAGCTCGTCGAACTTGCGTAGGGGTTGACCTCCATCGTAGTTTGCGCCACAACGAGAAGATTCCAAATTGACGTGAGCTCGAGAACTTTATACGAGGGATGAGCCCTTTTCGACAGTTGAAAAACTGGTAAATAAACGGAGTGTTCAATTGAGGTTGCCACAGTTGAATTAAGGCTTGTTCCAAAGCCCAAAAGTTGGATTTTTTGGTGTAGATTGGGAAGTCAGACAGACCACATCCAGAAGTTGTCGTATCTACACCAAAACCGTAAGGCAACTTCGGCCAATACGAATTTGTTCTGCTGCACTTGTAAAAACTTCCGATAGCGAGAATGTTCGCGATCCAATACAAACGAAGATGTAGATCCCACGTAAAATTTTGGTTGGAAATTGGCAACATGACTGAACCGGACATAAACAGCTTGTGAGTGTTTGAAACACTGGAAAGCGACAGACAAGTCGTTCCAGGATGTGCAAAAGAAAATACGTCGCAACTACTGACCCATCAATGCCGTTTGAACCATGCGAAAAGCAAAAAAGACATCAACAGAAGGGGAGAGAGTGAAAGGAGTCAACAAGGCAAGAGAAAGAATACAAGCATGTGCGACGGCAAGTTCTTGCATGATCCGGGCTGCTCTTGAGCTAGGAGAATTCAAATACGAGGCTAGTCAGGAGTGCATCAACATCGCAACCGTCATGACCTTGAGGACAATCTCATCGGTGGCGGCGTTCTTGTGTTTGCATGGATCGATGCCCATCGCTACACTGGCTCTCTGGATCGTTTTGACGGCGTCGTCCTGTTGGTTGTGCCACCATTCAGTAACTTTCTCCAATTGCTTCTCCAAAGTGTCTTGTTTGTGTTGAGGAAGTTTCAAATCTTTCAACCATTTCTTGTGCTGCGTCTCGGTCAGCGAGGAGGGTTGGTTGTCGACAAGCCATTGATTGACAGAGCCCGGAGAGACCAACAAGGATGCATGAAGGGTCAAAAGATGTCGAGGCTGATGGTTGTCCTTGTAGAGCACGTCCAATTGGTGTCGAGGCTTGTCCTGGTGTTTCAGGTGTAATTGGTGGGTTCTGGGAATTGTCCGATTTCATCTTTGCGAGTTCTGCTTCCAATTCAAGGATGCGTTGTTGGCTGGCATTGTCAGCAGACGGTTGCGAAGGGAGCCAGGATTGAAGTAGCTGAGCAACCTCCTTGGCCATATTCTGGGTGGCTTCCTTCTGGTTGACAAAATGGCCGGCTGAGCGTGACCTGAAAGTGGCTAGCCTAGCTTGTCCAAGTCCACGTTCCTTGTTCGAAGTTGCGCAACCAATTCTGCGATGAATACTGTAGTGCCGATGTTGTCGAAGGGGAGGACGAAGGTTTCTCGTCCGTAGGCAATACGACGAAGCCAAGTATTGTGAAGCCCTTGGTACAAGAATTTCCAAAGTGGGACCTGCAATGGATCCATGCCCTCGATGTCCTTGTAGCTAGAGAACCGGCTTTGACGGATTTTGCAAGGAAAATCCAAACCATTCACCTTGTTGGAGTCGTGAAAATCGACGTCCGGTTTCCAGAGGTCCACTGGTGGAATATCAATTGGACGGCAAGTGTAGCCCTCTCGAATCGGAGAAGTGCCAAGAGGTGATGCCATAGACATCGGCGATCTCGGCGTAGTGTTGTGGCGTTGAGGTGTAAGAATTGTGTGATCCGAAGGTGCTTGTGAAAAAGTTGGAGGTGTATAGGTGGAAATGATGAATGTGGTGCCGTAGGAATCCAGGTTGGGCGTGAGGAGAACGAAGAGGTCACCGGTGGTGGGGGAGGTACTCCAGCTGGGTGCCAGAAGGGGCGAGGGGTTGTCATCGCATAGTGCATAGGTCCACGAAACGTCGGTACCGGTTGATGCCAATCTTGATGAGGTCGTCGAGGGGTACGCGAACGGTCAGGTTGCGCAGCAGGAACACCAATCGATTCTTGGCTGAATTGGGAGATCAGGTCTTGAGACGCCATGATATAGAAGACGATTGGTAGGTGCTCGAGCGAGAACAATAATAAGCCAGCTTAAAGGTGCGGAAGTAGTCAGAATACAAATCGGTAGTGGGCATGAGCCCCAAGAAATGCACGACATATCACTGTGGGGTGAATGGCTTAGCCCCAGCCATGGCCGTAATACTGACAACAGGATAGCTCTGCGCGTTTCGTCTCGTTTAGTTTCGTTTTGTGTTTTGGGGTGATTGGCTTAGCCCCAGCCATTCACAATTCCATCAGCGAGATAATCGGTAAGTATAAGAATACAAAGACCAATAGATAAAAGGACAAAATAAGATCAGGTGTTCAGCGACTCGAACGAGTTTTGACGGAAGAAGTGGCGTTGAGTACTGAGACCACAAAATGCAAATATTTGCACTTTAGGCACTTAATGAATTTATAAGTATACTATAAGTTACTATTATCCTTCTAATATCTTGTTCAAATTGTTTTTTCAAAAATATTTTGTTATAAGTTCCACTAAATTTTTAGGTGAACTTATAACATAATAAGGAAAATATAAGCAAATATAGTAGAATATTAGTCAAAAATAAGCCAAAATAAGCGAAAAGAAGTGATAAGAAGTGAAATTTGATTTTTATGTGTGTTTGATAGATTCGCAGGAATGTTGATTTTCGACGAAACAATATTGTCTCAGAGCACTACTTTTCTGACGAAACCTTCCTGAACAGGAATATGCTGCTAAAGAACAATTCTCTGAAGGCGCCTATTTGGAAAAAAAAATGGTAGGAAAAAAAAATGTAGGGACAATTTCTCTGCAGGATACTTCCTGAAAAGGAAAAATTGTGTGGGGAATAGTTCTCTGCAGGATACTTCCTGGAAAGGAAAAAAATTGTAGGGAATAGTTCTCTGCAGGATACTTCCTGGAAAGGAAAAAAAATGTAGGGAATAGTTCTCTGCAGGATACTTCCTGGAAAGGAAAAAAATTGTAGGGAATAGTTCTCTGCAGGATACTTCCTGGAAAGGAAAAAATTTGTAGGGAATAGTTCTCTGCAGGATACTTCCTGGAAAGGAAAAATTGTGTAGGGAATAGTTCTCTGCAGGATACTTCCTGGAAAGGAAAAAAATTGTAGGGAATAGTTCTCTGCAGGATACTTCCTGGAAAGGCAAACATTTGTAGGGAATAGTTCTCTGCAGGATACTTCCTGGAAAGGAAAAAAATTGTAGGGAATAGTTCTCTGCAGGATACTTCCTGGAAAGGAAAACATTTGTAGGGAATAGTTCTCTGCAGGATACTTCCTGGAAAGGAAAAAAAATGTAGGGAATAGTTCTCTGCAGGATACTTCCTGGAAAGGAAAAATTTTGTAGGGAATAGTTCTCTGCAGGATACTTCCTGGAAAGGAAAAAATTGTAGGGAATAGTTCTCTGCAGGATACTTCCTGGAAAGGAAAATTTAGAAAATTCAGAAAATTCAGAAAATTCAGAAAATTCAGAAAAATTTCAGACATTTCCGAAAATTCAGAAAATTCAGAAATTTCAGAAAATTCAGAAATTTCAGAAAATTCAGAAAATTCAAAAATTTTCAGAAAATTCAGAAAATTCAGAAAATTCACAAAATTCAGAAATTCAGAAAATTCAGAAATTCAGAAAATTCAGAAAATTCAGAAAATTCAGAAAATTCAGAAAATTCAGAAAAAATTTCAGAAAATTCAGAAAAGAAAATTCAGAAAATTCAGAAATTTCAGAAATTTCAGAAAATTCAGAAAATTCAGAAAATTTTCAGAAAATTCAGAAAATTCAGAAAATCCAGAAATTTCAGAAAATTCAGAAATTTCAGAAAATTCAGGAAATATTTATAGAGAAAAAAAAGGATAAGTAAGTATTTATAATAATGTCAAGTTAGGATTAATAATTCCCTGCGATTAATCAACCACCAAAATCTCAGCAAAAAAACCGTATGAACAAAGTATGCGAAATCAAAAGAAAGTAAATTGTAGAACAATATGAACAATAAAACATAAATAGCAATTATAGAAAATACATTTTCAAAACAAAAAGCAAGCCAGCTAGCTTTAAATCTTTTACCAACAAAAAAATATAATAGAATATTTTCCAAATTAGGTATCCATCTTCATCCCTGAATTATGTAGTTTGGAAGTAGTAACCGAAGCCTCATGTTGTGAAAGATCTCATTCTGGGCAGTCGTATACAATTGAAGAAGACACATCAAAAGAGCAATTGTTCTTTCCAAGAAGCATCCTTTATATGTTTTTTTCCTTTTGCCTCTGAATGATTTCTCCACAGATGTACTTCAAGATTCTTTGTGTCACTCGCAGCCGCGCATATTCCTGTAGAAGAACCATTTCCTGTAGAAGATAACTCCTGAAAAGCATTGTTCCTGAAAATGAAATCAATCTGAATAGAAAGATTCCTGTTAAGGATAGTTCCTGAAAAGGATTCATTCTGAATAAAAAAATCCTGAAAGGATAAGTCCTGAAAAGGATAATTCCTGAAAAGGATAAATCCTGAAAAGGGTGATTTCTAAAAGGATGATGCCTGAAAAGAATGAAAAAAAACAATGAAAAAAGGCAAGAAAAAATATTCCAAAGGAAACAAAAAGGTCGACAACTATTTTCAAAAAATATATAACAGAAAAATGCATCGTCTATAATCAATTCTGATCATCAAAAAACATTGAAAAATAAGTGAAAATAAGTAAAAATAAAGAAAAAACACTTCTATGATAAGTTCATATAACTACTAATATCTTCATTAAGTGCCTAAAGTGAAAATATCTTCATTTTGTGGTCTTAGTACCGAAAAGGTCGGGAGAAGCATTGTTACTCCAAAATGATCGGTCGGGGCCACTTGGCTCAGCAGTGCTCCTCATGGATGTAGAAATCACCAGCGAGATCTGTGGGAGTCGCGTGTCGAAGTGTAGTATCCAGAGGAACCTTCACGATGATAATCTCGAGAACGACCTTCACGATGGGAGGAATAACTGCCGCGGTGGGCTGATGTGGAGTCGTGCCACCATGAGGTGTTGTCCCATTGGTGTCGTCGGCGAGCTGGAGCTGCATGGTCAGAAGTCTCGTAGTGAGTGGATGTTGTCCTGGTGTGAGGATCCGGTGGAGGGTTTGATGCCGTTGGAGTAGTGGTGGTGGTAGTGTTCAGTGCAGGTGTTCCAGGATCGGCGGGTAGAGCTTCAGGTGGTTCGCTGGGTACAGAGGCCACTGATGTGCGTGTAGTAGCTGGAGTTCGAGTAACCAGCCGATCAAACACAGCGTGAGTGGAGGCCACATAGGATACCGATGCGCAACTGGAGTGCATCGCCGTTGCACCGTCTTTGCCTCTTGCAATGCCTTGAAGAGCGCATAGGCGTTGGATTTGGTCGTTTCCTCCCGATTGGGCTCTGATGCATTTGGGGGAGCGACAAATGGCCAGAATGCCAGATGGGTTTTGTCCTTTGCCAACCTTGTAGAGGTTGGAGGTACATAGTTTGATCGCATAAGGTTGCAGCTCGTCAATGTCGGCGATCTCACAGGAATATCCGAAGAATCCGTAGCAGGGGTATTGAGTCGGGATGCCTGCTTCGTTTTTTGTCCAGCTGGCTGGGCGGATGCAATTCTCCGCGAGAATTTTGGTAACTGATTCCCAGCTCGTTTTGTGGTAGCTGAGGTAAGTGCCTGCATGTTCCCCACGGTAGATCTCCTTTTTGGGCAGGCCCGTTGGTACCGTGATGGTCAGCAGGTTTTCCGGCTCCACATAGAAGCCTTGTGTTTTCCTTGCAAGATTGACGTCAAGGAGTCGTGCCTGGGCAAATGCCCGTGCAATGTTGGTGACCGTGGCACGGCTGGCTTTGATGTATATAACTTCATTGTTAGATGTAGTATAAGGCTTGGCCAACTGGTTGAACATCTCATCAATGAAATTGTTGAACATGAGTTTGGTAGCCTGGTCAAGTTCCATTCTGATGGAGACTGTGTGATCACTGCTCAATTCAGTGATGCAGCGTGTGCGAGCAGGATCTTCCGCTGCCGACATCATTTCGTCGAGGTCGATGTCATTCTTGTCGTATGTAGCGATTGAATAGGCTTCGTCTGGTTCCGAAGCGTCACTGTCTCCGGTTGGTACACGGTAGGCGACAGATCCCAAAGGTGCCACTGTAGGTGGATTTGAAGGTGGATTTGAGGGTGGAGGACCTGGTGGAGAACGAGGTCGATGAGTGTTCCGATGTTGATCGTCAGGGTAGCGGCGGTCATTCCAAGTGCCCCAGGTATCATCGGCGTCTGGCGTGTGAATAAATCCTGGGTCCGAAGGATGTGCGGCTGGGGTGAGTACAACTTCGTGGCCACGAGGAGGACGAAGCGGGGTTCTTGATCGCTGTCGAGGGTTCGACCGGTGACGTCGAGGTGGTAGTGGTGACCGTCGGCGAGGCGGTGATCTTCTGCGATAAGGTGAAGGTGTTCGGCGATCTTTTGGATGTTTGGCTGTGGACCGATGACGTGGAAGAGGTGATCGAGGTCGTTCAGGACGGCGACGAGGGGAATTGCGGCGACGAGAGTCACGAGTAGGTCGTGGAGAACGTGATCTTCTTGGCCTTGATCGGGTTACGTGTGATGGTGATGCCGAAGGATTGGTGCAGTTGGAGCCGTAGCAGTGGTAGGATGTGGGGTCGTTGGTTCGATGGGTCTGGCTTTCGGAGCAGGAGGAGGTACCGATGGTGGTGGGTTCGAGGTCGTCATTGGCAGTGGAGGAGTGGTTGATGGTGGTAGGGCTCGTCGAAGTTGTTGTTGTTGTTGTTGGTCATGGAGCCGTTGGGAGTCCAGAATCAGTTGTTGTTGGTGAACTTGAAGAAGACGAACCGATTCCGCAAGTTGTTGAGCCGTAGAACCCAATGTTGCCAAGTCCTGTTGTACCGAAGGTGAAGCCGGAGGAGCCGAGGGAGCCGAAGGAGCTTCAATAGTCGGGGTCGACGGAGCCGTTGTAGTCGAGCGACGGGGTTTCTCAACCCGTTTCTCTGAGCGAACCTTTGGAGCTGCTTTCACTGTTGTATGTCGAGGAGTAGTTGAGGGAGGTGTCGATGTAGTGGTCGTAACAGGTGGAGGTTGATGGACTCGAGGTGGGTGATGTGAACACGGTAATAGTGTAGGTGGTACAGGGGATTCATGAGCTGGAATAGGAGCAGTTGACCATGCTGTTGAGAATGTTGGTGCCGTAGGAGCGGTAAATGTCGATGGGATAGAATGGAATGTCGTCGGATCGGAGCTTGTTGTTGGAGGTGTAGAAGTGACCATGTGTTGAGCTGGCATCGGATGTGAGGAAGTTGCGAGCGATGTGAATGACGGTGGTGGTGTAGAGTGGGTAGTTGATGGCAACGAGGTCGTAGAAGCCCACGAAGGATGTAGTGTGGAAGGTTGTCCAAACAAATGTTCCACAGAGGTCGTTGTGGTCCCGGGCAGATGGGCCGAGTTGACGGAATACTGATGTGGGTCAATAGAATATCCTGGGTGAGGAGTTGGATGGGAAGATGGTGATGTCGTTGGCCATGTCATAGGTGATCTGGTAGTGGAGGCCATAGATGGTGGTTGTGGAGGCCACGTTGCAGCTGTAGTCGCGGGCTGTGGTGGGGTAGGCCGTGATGTCGGAGGAGGAGTCCACGGAAACATAGCTCGGATAGAATGAAGAAAGGTCAAAAAACGTAAATATCACGAACAGGACTCAGTTCCTAAATACCTAGGATTCGTGCGTTGTGCCACTCCAGGCCCGTGTTCAGGTCAGCCACAAGGGCATAAAACGGCTTTCAAGTTCCAGCGAATTAGGTGCACAATATGTTTCACCTCACCAGAAACCAAAGAGACCACACCTGCAGGAAAAGGACATGCCTGTTGCCTTTTGTCACTGTCATGTCATGTTGCATCGTAAAAGCTGAAGCTGCAGGTATAAAAGATGAAGTTTCTGACTGTTCGGAGTGGCTTCACACAGAAAGAGTTGCATTCCGTAGGGATCAATGGGACCGCAGGAACAGCGGGATTCTCGAAAAGGCTGGCAAAACCGCAAGGCCACCTGTTGCACTTTACTTAAACGAATTACTAATTCAAAAGCGTAAATTCAGAATTCAAATCAGTCGACATTGGCCCCAACTGGGGTTGCCTCAATTGGCTCTATGGCACCATGTCGGAGTCACCATAGGAATCACACTAGATAAGAATGGATCATTGAAGTGATCCGGCAGGAACTGAATCCTGTAACATGCAAATTAGACGGGAAACAAATTAATCTACGATGCATCCTAGGAATAATGGAAGTTCTCCTGAACGATCTCCATGTTCTGAATTGACATCACAAATAATAGAATAGAATAAAAACGTCGAAAACCAGGATTGTTGTCGTCGGCGACGAAATCGGCGACGGTATAACGACCAGAATGTTTCGGCGACGAAGTGTCGGCGATGAGACATAAATCTTCAAAAATGGTTCAGATTGCGACAACCGTCTAAAACCAAAATTCTGTTGTTGGGGTTCTTGGCTTAGCCCCTTGCCATATCAGCAAAAATTGAAATGGTGTTGCAGGTACGTCACCAGGCGTCCCTGGTGATATCCTAGGATCATATGAGGAGCTTCGTTGGATGGAGCCTCATATGTCCTCTCCATCCCCCTGCATTATTATTAGAAGGGGAGAGGACGGAAGGAAGAAAAAAGAGAGAAGTCTTACATCTATTCAGATGTTACAACCCCACATGTTACCAACTTCTCTAGACTTAGACTGAGCATAGACAAGCAAGAAGGGAAGAGGAAGGATAAGAGTGATGGAGGGGTGATGGTGGGTAAGTTTGTGTGTGTGTGTATGTATGTGCATGTACAGGTGAGTGAGTGAGAGTGTGAGTGAGTGATGTGAGTGTGGTGTGTGTGAGTGAGGGATGTGAGAGTGAGTCAGGTGAGTGAGTGAGTGAGTGAGTGAGTGAGTGAGTGAGTGAGCGAGTGAGCGAGCGAGTGAGTGAGTGAATGAGTGAGTGAGTGAGTGAGTGAGTGAGTGAGTGAGTGAGTGAGTGCGTGAGTGCGTGAGTGCACATTGTCCCACGCCTGCCACGCAAAAGAAGCGGAGACCCAGGGACGCCAGCGGAACCCCGGGGCGTACATCCGACCCCTTGGCAGTGCACATTGTCCCACGCCTGCCACGCAAAAGAGGCGGAGACCCAGGGACGCCAGCGGAACCCCGGGGCGTACATCCGACCCCTTGACAGTGCACATTGTCCCACGCCTGCCACGCAAAAGAGGCGGAGACCCAGGGACGCCAGCGGAACCCCGGGGCGTACATCCGACCCCTTGGCAGTGCACATTGTCCCACGCCTGCCACGCAAAAGAGGCGGAGACCCAGGGACGCCAGCGGAACCCCGGGGCGTACATCCGACCCCTTGGCAGTGCACATTGTCCCACGCCTGCCACGCAAAAGAGGCGGAGACCCAGGGACGCCAGCGGAACCCCGGGGCGTACATCCGACCCCTTTATTGTCCCACGCCTGCCACGCAAAAGAGGCGGAGACCCAGGGACGCCAGCGGAACCCCCGTACCGACCCCTTGGCAGTGCACATTGTCCCACGCCTGCCACGCAAAAGAGGCGGAGACCCAGGGACGCCAGCGGAACCCCGGGGCGTACATCCGACCCCTTGCAGTGCACATTGTCCCACGCCTGCCACGCAAAAGAGGCGGAGACCCAGGGACGCCAGCGGAACCCCGGGGCGTACATCCGACCCCTTGACAGTGCACATTGTCCCACGCCTGCCACGCAAAAGAGGCGGAGACCCAGGGACGCCAGCGGAACCCCGGGGCGTACATCCGACCTCTTGGCAGTGCACATTGTCCCACGCCTGAGTGAGTGAGTGAGTGAGTGAGTGAGTGAGTGAGTGAGGGAGGGAGGGAGTGAGTGAGTGAGTGTGTGTGTGTGTGTAACATCTGGATAGATGTAAAACTTCCTTCTTTTTCTTCTGTCTTCTCCCCTTTTTAAATAATGCAGGGGGTGCCAGGGATGCACACTGGACTGGCACCAACGAAGACGCCAGTGTGTCATCTGTGATATCGATGGGGATGCTCATCGACGTACCTGCCTTTTTTGCGATTTACTGAAATGGCAAGGGGCTAAGCCAAGAACCCCACCATCAATTTTCCATGTTTTCACGGTTACCGCAATCTGAACAATTTTTTTGGTCAAATCTACTTGCATGTTTCAGGATTCAGTTCCTGCCGGATCACTCAATTGATCCATTCTTATCTAGTGTGATTCCTATGGTGACTCCGACAAGGTGCCATAGGGCCAATTGAGGCAACCCCAGTTGGGGTCAATGTCGACTGACTTGACTTCCGAATTTACACTTTTGAATTAGTAATTCGTTTAAGTAAGCTGAAACAGTTGGCCTTGCGATTTACCAGCCTTTTGGGATTGTCCCGCTGCTCTTGTGGTCCCAGGGTTCCTCGCCGATTGCTTGTCTATCAGAGTGAAGCTGGTCGGAACTACCAGAAACTTCATTTTTTCGCTGCAGCTTCAGCCTTTGAACATTTGGTGCAACAGAAAGGCAGGCACATGCTTTCCAGGTGTGGTCCTTTTTCTTTTGATGGTTGTCTGGTGAGGTTAAACATTTTGTGCATCTAATTCGTTGGAATTTGAACAGCCGTTTTATGCCCTTGTGGCTGACTTGAACACGGGCCTGGAGTGGCACAACGCACGACTTCTAGGTAGTTAGGAACTGAATCCTATTGTTTTGGTTTGCTTGTCTGTCATCAACTAGTCCCCCATTTGGTCCCTAATTTTTTCCCCGCGTGCTTCTCCGTAATGTGTCGTGGGGTTTAGGTGCGTGCGCTGTTTTGGTCAGGTCCGTTTCGCCGTGTAGGTTGGTTCCGGAGGTCCGTCTGTTCCCCTCCCCCCCTGCGTTGTTTTTGGCCGTCTGCCTGTCGTGTGTCCGCTTTTTTCTTCCTCTTGCCTTTCAGGGTTTTCCCGGCTCTGCCGGGTGTGTGTGTGTGTAACATCTGGATAAATGTAAAACTTCCTTCTTTTTCTTCTGTCTTCTCCCCTTTTTAAATAATGCAGGGGGTGCCAGGGATGCACACTGGACTGGCACCAACGAAGACGCCAGGGTGTCATCTGTGATATCGATGGGGACGCTCATCGACGTACCTGCCTTTTTTGCGATTTACTGAAATGGCAAGGGGCTAAGCCAAGAACCCCACCATCAATGTTCCATGTTTTCACGGTTACCGCAATCTGAACAATTTTTTGGGTCAAATCTACTTGCACGTTTCAGGATTCAGTTCCTGCCGGATCACTCAATTGATCCATTCTAATCTAGTGTGTGCGAGTGGTCCTATAATTGTTTGGATTTTTGACTTGTTGCCAGCCACAGCTGCAAACGCCATACTGGGGAAGAACGCGCACTGGGGAAGAACAACGTCTTCTCATACAATTCATGCTGGCACATGCTGGCTGGGAATCGTTCTTCTCGATAAGAAGAATTACCCGCAAAATGCCCGCAACTGCTAGTGCACAGACACAGGCTCAGGGCAGAAAAACGTTGCATGACCTTGGAAAGCACGGACCATTACAATTTTGTGCCGGGTCAGTGCTTCCGGGGTGGTAGACGCAAAAGTCTAGCAGGCAAATGCAAGGCCACCGGATGGTCAAGCTAAGATGAAAACAGTAATCAGCTCCCATGTTCCCGGGGCTGGTGCTGCTTCATGTTTTTCAAGCCATTGACTTAAATCCATCACACATGACACGTTTTTTTCCCGAATGCGTAGCGAAGGGTTCCCGTTTATAGTCTGGGGTCTGGGGGCTGGACCTTTGTTTGCGTTGCGTGCGTCGTGTCGTCGTCGTCTCGTCGTCGTCGGGGTGTTAATTCCGTACCATTCAGAATTGCATCGCAACGTGTCCCTTTGGACGTGTCCCAGAACGCTAAACGCATTGTGAATGCCACGTTTAGAAGTCACTTTCCACGTGTTCTTTTGCGTTTCGTGTGGCAGGCGCAATACTTTTGACATGCTTTCAAACGTTGGACTTGAGATTTCCTGGCAGGCGCAATACTTTGGAGAGGTCTAGTTGCATTTGTCGTGGCAGGCGCAGCACTTGAGACGCGTGCTTTGCAGCGGTTTTTGCAAATCGCCTTGGCACCGGTGGTTCAAGGCGTGAAATAGCGCTAAAACCGTGGGAAAAACGTTGTTTGTCGACTGTGCCATTTTGTTGCTATTTAGATTGGGTTGACAAGCTCTCACGCTGAGGTGTGGCAGTGGCTGAGCCTGTAGGACTTTCCGCAAGACGTGTCTCTGTGGACGTGCCCCAAAAGGTTAAACGCATTGTGAATGCCACGTTTAGAAGTTACTTTGCATCTCTCGTTTTGCGCGTTGCTGAGGTGTGGGAGTGGCCGTGCCTATAGGAATTCCTCCAAAGTGTGTCGCAAGAGTGTCTGCCAAGAGTGTCCTCCAAGAGTGTCTCAGACAAGTGTCCTCCCAAGACTGTCTCCCAAGCGTGTCTTTCAAGACTGTCTCTCAAGAGTGTCTCTCAAGAGTGTCCTTTCAAGAGTGCGCCGCAAGAGTGTTTCAGAAGAGTGTCCCAACACTGTCTCTCAACCGTGCATCACAAGAGTCTCTCAGAAGAGTGTCTCCCAAGAGTGTCAGAGTGTCTGGGAAGAGTGTCTCTCAAGACTGTCTCTCAACAGCTTGTCGCAAGAGTGGTGTGCAAGCTTTGTGGTACAAAGCAGTACTTTGTAGTATTGTGTGCAAGCTTTGTAGTCCAAAGTAGTACTGGGAAGTACTTTGCGCAAGCTTTGTGGTACAAAGTAGTACTGGGAAGTACTTCGTGCAAGCTTTGTACTACTTCTACTGGGAAGTACTTTGTGCAAGCTTTGTAGTGCAAAGTGGGACTGGGAAGTACGTTGTGCGAGCTTTGTAGTACGAAGTAGTACTGGGAGGTACTACCAGTATTGTCACGAGTATTTCCCTAGAGTGTCTTTCAAGGGAGTCTGAAGCAGCCTGAAACGACACTGAAACAGACAAAAAATTGGGTTCGCTTTTGATCATTTGCCTGAAGAGTGTGTCCCAAGAGTGTCTCCCAAGGGAGTCTGAAACAGTGCGAATCGACCCTGGAAGAGACACCGCAAGTGTTTCAGAAAAGTTCTTAGTGTCTCCCAAAAGTGTGTCACAAGAGTGTCTCAGAAAAGTGTCCTTCCAAGAGTGTCTCTCAAGAGCGTGTCGCAAGAGCGTCTCAGAAGAGTGTCCCTCAAGAGTTCTTTCAAGGGCGTCCCTCATAAGTGTGTTGCGGGAGTGTCTCAGAAAAGTGTCCGTCCAGCGTGTCTTCGAAGAGTCTCTCCCAAAAGTGTCCCAAAGGGCGTCTTACAGAGTGTTGCGTAAGAGCGTCTCTCAACTGTCTCTCAAGCAGTGTCTTTCGAAGAGTGTCTCTCAAGGGCTGTTTTGCCAAGAGTGCCTTGCCAAGAGTGTCTCTCAAGAGTGTCTTGCCAAGAGTGTCCTTCCAAGAGTGTCTCTCAAGGAGTCTTGCCAGGAGTGTCTTTCAAGGAGTGTCTTTCCAAGAGTCTCTCATGGACTGTCTTGCCAAAAGTGCCTTGCCAAGAGTCTCTCTCAAGACTGTCTTTCCAAGAGTGTCCTTCTAGGAGGGTCTCTCAAGGAGTGTCTTGTCAAGCGTGTCAGGAGTCTGTATCTTTCCAGTCGTGGGCTTGAAGGAGTGTCCCTCAAGGAGTATCTTGCCAAGAGTGCCTGTCAAGGAATCTCTGTCAGGGAGTGTTTCTCACGCAGTGTCTTGTGTCTTGCCAAAAGTGTCTCTCCAGCCTGTCTTTCCCAGAGTGTCTCTAAAGGAGTGTGTTGCCAAGAATATCTTTCCAAGAGCGTCTTCCAAGGACTGTCTTGCCAAATGTAATCGCAGTTCCAAGGATGCTTTAGCTATACTGGTAGTCCAAACGTGAAAAGCATTCGGGTTCGTGGCTTCCACCTTGTCTTAGATTGCCATTGTCTCTTGAGATTCCAGCTGCGTCTGCGTGGGCACCTGTCACAGGCCGCTTGTCCAGCGGAGCTTGACAGGCATTCCCCGCACAGCACGGAGTCAGATGCGGAGCCGCAGACAGCCGAGGCTGAACGAATCGCATCAACTAATGGTTTGTTGCATTGTTCGTTTGAATTCGCCTCAACCCTGAACAGACTGACTTGTCAGCCACCATTGGCTCCTAGCATGTGCAGATTGACTAGTTGTGGCCCATTCAGAGGCCACATCGTGGTATCGCCTGTGACATAAAACACGGTCATGATGCGGGCTGCTGTGTTCGTGCTTCTGATCAGCACCACCTTCGCCAAAGATTTGTATGGCTCGTATGACTACATCATCGTGGGAGGTGGAGCGGCAGGCGCGGTGTTGGCAAATCGTCTCTCAGAGTCTGGCAAGCATTCTGTCCTCCTCCTCAATGTGGCTGGGGCACCACCAGATGCCTACAATGGGCCAGTGCTGTTAAGTGATGAGTTCATTGTCAAGAAGAACTTGACAGCAACCCAAGGGTTGCAACTTCAGATCATGCAACCGGGCTACTCCATGAAAGCTTTCCCAGTGAGCAAGACAGGCTCGTCACCTGCGCGCTGGTTGGGGGGCAGCACATTGCCAGGTCTGTCGCTTTACCTCAGGGATCACCCAGAAATTCTGGATGAATGGGGAGGAGGGTGGAGCTGGAAAGAGATGCGTAGTTATTTCCACAAGGTGGAAAACCTGGTGGAGGCATGCAGCGCGTACTCAAACAAGAGTTGCGGCGATTATGGCACATCGGGTGTCTACCACATCGCCAAGGAGCCCGCCTACACCCATCCGCTAACCAATGACTTCATTGCAGCTGCCCAAGCTGCTGGGTTCCCTAAGGGGGATTTGAACACCCTTCATGGCAAGGCCGTTGGTCTCCCAGCAACCACTCAGTACGAGGATGGGACCAAGGTGCATGCCTACAATGCCTATTTGTATCCAGCACTTGGACGCCGGAACTTGAAGGTTCTGGATGGGGCTCGTGCAGACAGGCTCATCATGCACGGCCGCCATTGCAAAGGGGTTGCGCCTAAACGTCCATTTATAAAATGTTTTACTATGTTATATATTTTGCTATTTTCCCCAACAGCGTATGCTTGGGGTACCGGGCAGATGGTTTGTCGTCATGCTTGAGTTTCCGCTAGGTGTCGGGTTCCAAAGGCTCAGGGCAGGGTTCTGGTGTGCTGTGGTATTTTCTAGGGTGTTGGTTCCAAGAGGGTTCTTTGTTCCAAGGACAAGTTCCTGTCTTCTGTGGCGGGTTCCAGAAGGTTTGGGTTGAAGGCCAGGTTCCAGGTTATCTGTGGTGTGTTCTCAGGTGTTGGTTCGCCGGGTTCCCACGCAAGGTGGTATTGACTTGAGATGGCAAAGGCTGCTTGCGTGTACAATCACGTCCGCACTTCCTCATAAAGCCACGCTCTCAGGGAAGGAATGGACAGAGAAGAAGGGAGACCCATTTAAATATTTCAGGCTTTTTTGACACTAATTAATAGTTAGGATTTTGTTTGATTCCTGTTGGCGGTTCATTTGCTTTTCTGCTTTTTCAGCTTGTTTGATTTTTCTGCTTTTCTGCCTTTTTTTTATGTTTTTCTGCTTCTTTCCTTTCCCCTATATCTTCCGTTTTGCTTTTCTGCTTTTGTTTTTTATGTTTCTTTGCTTTTCTGTTATTTTGCCCTTTTGGTGTTCCTTTTCTTGTTTTCTAATGTAGCGCAATGAAATGTTATTGAGTGTTGTAATGTAATGTGTTGTGATGTCATGCTATGTCATGCAATGCAATGTATTGTAGTGTATGCATGTGTGTTTGTTTGTTTCGTTGTTTGTATGTATTGACCCATCAATCTATCGACCTACCTACCTAATGTAGGTAATGCTTGCTGCGTGCACGTACGTTTGCTTCTTTCTTTTGTACGTACTCACCTGTCTATCTATCTACCTACCTACCTATCTTTCTATCTATCTATCTATCTACCTATTTTTTTCTATCCTAGCTCATCTCACCCGAATAGGTGTGGATTTTGAATTCAAGGGGTGTTATGTTCGAATTTCAGCCTTTAGTTTGGAGGTTTCTTACTATATTTGAGGAGGCTTAAACTCGAATTTACCATCTTATCCTATCTAGCCGTTTCTCTATCTATATTATCTTATCGTATTTTTCTCACCCTACCTATCTACCTATCTACCTACCTATCTACCTATCTATCTACTGCCTGCTTACCGTATCTTATTTTATCTTATCTTATCTCACCCTATCTATCAATCAATCAACCAATCAATCAATCTATCTATCTCATTGCTCCTCACTGTTCTGCTGTTTTTCATTTTCTAGATGTTTCTTTTTTACGGCGGCAAGAGAACATAACAGCATTCAACATAACAACGTAACAGCAACAACAACCACAACAACATCAGTCGCAACAACATAACAAACATTGCGCGTGCGTTTGCTGTGGAACGCCACGAGAGGGAGGTGCTTCGCCTTCCCCCCAACCCCCCTCAGCCTTGAACAACTCAACTTAGGCACGTCGACGGTGAAAAAACAAGACCAATATACCATAACGAATGCCATACCAATAAGAGGTTCCAGCCCCCAATGGCTAAGAAACCTTAAACATACCCCAAACAAATCCGAATCAACCTTTGAAAAGTTTTGGACAAACCCTAAACAAGCCCTAAACTAACAAAGCGTAAACATCCCGAAACAACCCTAAGCAAACCATAAACAAACCCTAAACAAACATTAAACAAACCCTAAACAAGTATCAGCATACCCCAATCAAACCTTAAACGCCCCTACAACAACGGTAAACATAAACAAATGACCAACAAGCCTTAAGCACACCCAAAGCAAACCCCACAACAGCGCTAAACCCTAAAAGATCCCTATCCAAACCTTGAAGAACCTTAAACAAGCCATAAACAAATCATCAGCAGGTAAAATCATCATCATCACCTTCGCCAGAAATCATTCTTCAACGGGATGTTCTAGCTCCAAAAAACAAGTGCATGCAAAACTGTCATGCAGCGTTGGTTCAAAAGGACCAAGAGCTTATCGGTTGTAGTATTGATTTTACCCCCATTGTTGGCTGACCTGGTAAAATACAGGTTATCAGCCGTAGTCTCGCCACCAGATATGGGGACCCCAGGTGACCTTCCACTCGTCGTTCCAGGGTCAGGCCCACCCGTTGCTGTTGCCTCGACTTGAGCCGGGGACACCCTCGAGCCCATGGATGAATCATGGAACCAGCCCGTTGTAGCATACTTCACATTCATACATACAAAACAAGCTTCACCAGATCACAAGTGGCAACACTCTTCAGGTCATGAGGGAAGCTGAACAACGGCATCTCCAGATCATGCAGGGTGCGGTTGACGGTTTGAGGCAAGAAATGAACAGTAAACTTGTCCAATAGGAACAGGAGTATGAGCAGAAGGTGCAAGATGTAGAATCCAAAGCAATTTCTGCAATCAATGAGGCTCACATGAAGTCTAATGTGTTGGAAGAAGCCCGGAAGAACACAACGTCGTCCCACGAGGCCAATGTCGAAAGCACCAAGGCTGAAGCCAATAGCAAGCATGACCAGGTGCTGGAACAGGAGAAGCAAAGACTTACCCTAGAGCTCAAACGGTCACTCGCGCAAACCGTCGAACACACTAAAGGCGCAATTGACGCGAACAATCAAAAGCATCAGGAACAATTAGCATTGGAACAAGCCAAGCTCATGCAGGTTAAGGCTGGGTTCGAAAAGTACAAGGCAGAGACTGAGGAGAAGCTCAATCAGGCTGCTGTACAGAATCTCAGCCTCCAGGATAGCATCGACGATCTGCAGGAGAAGTTGGACCTGTGCAGGGCGCACAGAAACAACCCAGCTTGTGGCGACCCATGGGGAATGGACTCACCAGCATGCATGCTCCGTGCCAAAGACCCATCAGCACAGATATCAAACGACATCATGTAGATGACCACCATCCATCACCATCCAGCAACTACCACAGGGTGAGACTGAAAGCGCACAAAGTACCCTTTAAAATGGCACTTCTCACGCTGCCTGATACCTGCACATCTTGGGACTTGCATGTCATAAGGGCTGTCCCAGGCCAATGCGTCCCCGACGGACCCCCAGCAGAAATTGACAAAACACACTGGACAATATCAGCTTTCTTTGGCTTTGATGCTGCGTTTGTTGGAGAAAGATTTCTGCATCGGGTTTCTTTTGGTTTGTTTCCTCTGACGTTCGCTGTTGCTCACTGACGATCTCCATTGAGCGGTTCTGGCTACAATATTCGTCTGCAGTTTTTGACCTGGCTCTTTATTTTCCTGTTGTCGCTCATTGTTGCCTGCTGCCCTGTGTTTGTGAAGGCTAGGTTGCAAGCATGTGTGGCAGATTGCTTTCACATCAGGTGGGGGCTCTTTCTTCCCTTGTTGCTATGCATGCTTTGCTTCTGCGCCCTCTTCACGCCTTTTCTTGAAGTTGCAAGCTGCTTCCCGAACTCAACAAAGGAAGCACGCTATGCACGGCAAACAGAAACAACCAGCTTGTTGCAACCCACGGCAAGTCAAGGCAATTTGCGAGCGTGCTTGCTCAGCGCGATACATTTTTTGTCGCCACTGGATCAAAAACACCATGTCTATGGACTAGACTAGATGGTCACCATCCGTCACCATCTGTGACCTTCCAACATCTGCCACAGGCCGAGACTGAAGGTGCACACAAAGCTTTTGTAAAATGAAGACTCGCACGCCGTTACATGCTGCACACTGTATGGGGCTAGCATGTCATAATTGCGGCCCCCGGCCAGCGCGTAATGATTGCCCAGCGTTCATGATAGAAGTTGAAAAACAGCAAGCAAGACAATTCGGATGCTTCTTGGCCTTCATGTTTTTCTTGTTCACTGTTGGTTTCTGCATCTTGTTACGTTCAATTTGTTTCCGCTATTTCGCACGGCAAACCGAAATAAATCAAAATCATTTGCCTGTCAGCATGCATGGCAAAGGTCGGTCCAGGAAACTCATGTTTAGCGGGTTTCGTTTTTGAGCCAGCCATATCAAAAACACAATGTAGTTAACCATCCATCACCGTCCATTGCCATCCATCACCTTCCGTCACACACTACACAGAGGCTGGAGGCGCACAAAGCGCCTTTATAAAATGAATATACGCACGCCGCAGCAGCACTCCTTGGGACTAGCATGTCATAAGGGAATGCGTAATGAATGACCCGTACAAACGAGACAATTTCGGATGCTTCTTGGCTTTCATGCTTCTCTTGTTCGCGACATATGTCTCTATCTTATTTTCTGTTGTTGCTTATGGTTTCCCCCTGTTCTTTATGTGCCACAACACGATTGCAAATATGCCTGGCACATTTGCTTTCAACTCAGATGAGGTCTTTCTTTGTTTGCTGCTACGCGCCTTCGCCACACCGTGGCTTGAATCTTCACCTTCTGTCCCGAACCCACAAAAGAACGAAAGGAAACATTACCTCGCACGGCAAACAGAAACAAACCACTTTGCGGCAACAACCCATGGCGAGCCACAAGAATTCCCACACTTCTCACCAGACATTGCAATAATCGCTCAAGGCGACTCAGAAGCGTGCTCAGTGCAAAACATATATGTTGAAGGTAGTAACAGCGTGCATGACCACCATCCATCACCATCTATCACCACAGATCACCACCCATCACCATCCATGACCATCCAAGAACAGGCAAAGACTGAAGGCGCGTAAAGCGCCCTTAAAAAATGACAATTCACACGCTGCTAGGTGCCTTCACATCTTCGGGCTAGCATTTCATAGGGGTTGCTCCCGGCCAATGCGTCCCGACGGACCCCCAGCAGAAATTGACAAAACACACTGGACAATATCAGCTTTCTTTGGCTTTGATGCTGCGTTTGTTGGAGAAAGATTTCTGCATCGGGTTTCTTTTGGTTTGTTTCCTCTGACGTTCGCTGTTGCTCACTGACGATCTCCATTGAGCGGTTCTGGCTACAATATTCGTCAGTATTTTTTGACCAAATTTTTGAATTTCTGTTGTCGCTCATTGTTGCCTGCTGCCCTGTGTTTGTGAACACCAGGTTGCAAGCATGTGTGGCAGGTTGTTTTCATCTTCGGTGGGGTTCTTTCTTCCTTTTCTTGTATGCATGTTGTTTCGCCTTCGTCACCTACGCGCTTGAATTTCCACGTTCTGTCCCAAGTACAAAAACGAAAGGAAAGGCAATTGGCAAAAGCCACCAGAAACAAACCAACTTGTGGCAAACCAGCGAGGCGCCAGGGAACCCACATGCTTCTCAGTGGCCAGAACTGCTCAAGGCCTCAGGCGACTGACAAGCGTTTTCGGTGCCATCCCCCTTTCAGCAAGAATATCAAAGAAAAAACATTCATCCATCAGCATTGAACATCTGCCACAGGCCGGGGGACTGAAGGCTGCCCTTGGCCAATGCACACAGGAAGGCCTTTGCAAGGAAGAAAAGAAATCAGAAAACACAGTTGTTTGACTTTAATGTTGCGTTTGTTCACAAACTGTTGTGGCATGTTTGCTGATGGTGGTTGTTTTTCCTTTTTTTGCGATGTTGTGCAATGCAATTGTCATCCAGTGGCTGCACCTCCTCCGTTAGTTCTTGACCTATCTCTTCGTTTTTCCGTTGCTGCTCACGGTTTCCTACCAATCTTTGTTTGTGAATACAAGATTGCAAACATTCGTGGCGCGGTTGCTTCTATCTCAGGGAGGCTTCTTTCCTCATGTCCAGCCGTTCATCCAGTGTTTTGGCTCCTTCTTCACGCCTCTGCTTGAGTTTCCCGGCTCTTTCCTAAATTCAAAAGCGAAAGAAAAACACAATGTGCACGGCAAACAGACACGAAGCAGCTTGTGGCGACCCATGGCCAGCCCACAATCGCGCGAGGCGATTCACAAGCGTGCTCCGCACCATAGACCCTTCAACAGAAATGTCACAAGACACCGTGTAGATGACCACGGTCCATCACCATCCAGCAACTGAGACTAAAAGCGCACAGAGTACCTTCATAAAATGACAGCTTGCAGCCGGCAAGATTCCTCCGTATCTTGGGACTTGCATTTCATAAGGGCTGCCACCGGCCAATGCGTCCCCGACGGAAATGCAGCAGGTCTTTGTCTTTGATGCTGCGTTGAAGAAAGGTTTCTGCTCTGTTTCCTTTCGGATTGCTTCCTCTATCTGAAAATTCGCTCAATTTCAATGATGATTTCCATCCAGCAGTTGCTGATTCTTGTACATGCGGCTATGATTTTTGACCTGCTTCTTTGTGTTCTTCTTCTGGTTGTTGTGCGGTGTTGCCTGGCATGCTCCTTTTGGCGACAGCTTCGCCCCGACACTGGGAACATGGCGGGCCTGGATTGCTTAAAGCACGCGTTTTCATTGGTTTCAAAGTTTTCACTGTATTCCCTATGGTTTGCGGGTATTTAAGTTTGCAGCCCCCAAGCCGAAACAAAATAAAAAAATGATGAGAATTTAAAATGTTGGTTTTGTTGAGCAAACCGTTGTGTTGCAAAAATATGCAGCTTTCATTTCACAGAACGAGGTATATGAGGTGTTTTTGAGGACAAACCCTGTTTAAACAATATATCTGTAGTTACTGTAGATTGACATTGACCGACAAAATTATGGAAACAATGTTGGGAATAGATAGGAGGTCGCCTGTCTATATTTGGTTCCATAATCAAGTCTTCCCTGTAAGGTTTCAAAATATCAATGATGCAAATTTGACATATGTTTTCCTATTTGCGGGGAAGGGCTCAAAATTGTCCAGCATTGGTTTTGCTTGTGGGCTAGAGGGGTTGAAGCAAATGACCCGTGTTTTTTCATAATTAGGATTAATTGTGTTCTTTCCATAACTGAAGTTTCACTGCTTGGTTTTATTTTGAGCATTTGGGTTTGCCTAGTGTGTTTTGTTCGATTTGATCAAAAGTGAGCGATCTGAGAGTTAAAAGCAGTAGTGCGAGATACCAGATGCAAAAGCGTTTTGTTTTAAATGTTGGGCAGAGGGAACCGCACATTAATAGAACGAAAACTGTTTTGACATCATCAAAATTTTTCCCTGGCTAAACAGAACCGCAACGGTTTTGAAGGATAATCACAATGATGTAAACAGGCACTTTTCTGGATATGTGATTCCGTTTGATTGATTTTGAGTGCGTTTGGATTTTGGTTGCGTCCGTTTTAATAAATTTTTAGTGCGTGTTTTTTGTCCGTTTTGATGTTTTTGAAATTCATGCTATCCTGCCGTGACATTTTTGGTGCTTCCGGCGGGCGGCGATTGGTAAGCAATGCATATGACCATATACACTCTTTTAAATTCATTTGCGGGGGCCGAAAGGCGTAAAAACATGTGAAAACAGCATATCAAACACAAAAATGAGCAAACATTTGTTTTTTGCAATTCTTCTTGAGCGACCCTGGAAAAAATTGGCAACAACCCAAATAGATAGTTTTTTTGAACCTTTGAAGATCCAGGTAATTATTGTTGGGCGGCTCGCCTTGTTGGCTGCCCCAGCAAAACTTGTTAAAATGTCGCAGATCAATTTGTCCAAACTACATCAAACCAGTTGAAAATAGTTGAAATGTTTTGGCCACGTACTTGGTTAGTTTGTACCCTCATATGTGGTGTTGTTTGGAAGCAAATATCGCATGGGGTGTCCCTTATAAAATGAAAAAACTTGGAAAACGATGAAAACCAGTTGAAGACCAGCGAGACATCGATGAACATTGTGAAAACCAAGGAAAAAACGATCAAGGAAATTGAAGGATTTCAGCTCCAAATTGTTGCAAATAGCAAGGAAAAGTGGCCCGCGATATGAACAAACAAAAAAAAAACGAGAAATTGTGAAAGTCTTATTTTTTAAGAAATCAATGAGAACCATATAAAAGTGATGAAAACCATGTAAAAATCAATGAAGCCTCGTAAAAATCAAGGAAAACTAAACAAAAACGGATGAAAACCATGTAAAAATCAAAGAAATACAAATAACAATCGTTAAAAACCGTGTAAGAATCAACGAACACCTTCAACCTTAAACCATCTAAAACCATCGGTGAACACAATAAAAAACAATGACAACCATGGGAAGAACACGGATACACACCATGTCAAATTCCGTGAAAAAATATGGGCAAATCATGGCAAATCGGTAAACACAATGGAAAAAAACTGAAAACCATGGAAAATTGGATGAAAACCACGAGAAGTCGATAAAAACAATGAAAAAAAGATGAAAAACCATGGAAAATCCGTTGAAAGCCGTCGAGAAATCGATGGGCACTGTGGGAAAAACGATGAACAAATGGACAAATTGATCAATGAAATTGAAGGATTTCAGCTCCAAAGTGCTACAGTTTTAGCTTAAATGTTGCAAATAACATGCAGCCTGAGGGGTCCCAGCTAAAAATGAAAATAGCATGCCAAATCAATGGCAATGAAGGATTTCAGCTCCAAACTGCTGCAAATAGCAAGGAAACTAATACCAGCAAATACATCAAAACAGTTGAAATGAAACAGGGGACATGTTTTGAAAGGTATTTGGTTATATTTGGTCAGTTTGCGCCCTCATATTCCATGTTTTTTGGAAGCAAGTATCGCATGAGGTGGCCCTTACAAGATGAAAAAATGATTCATGCCAGTCTCAAGATGAAACATGATGTGCATTTTAGATAGGTGCCGCTGAACCGCAGGTTGAAAACAACAATGCCAATCTGCAATTTGCATTTGTTCAAGATCTTGATCGTTTTACCAGGTGACAGGTTTTGCACATCTGTGTTTTCAATGAAATGCCAGATATGTGCACTTAATGAACAGCAATCAGTTTGTCATTGTATAATTTTTTGCAAGCTGCCTTTGTGATCATATGTGACAATCATTACTTTTGCTTACACACATTTATAACGTTTGTTTTTGTGGGGGGTTCCTTTTGAAAATGTGCAGTATTTCCAGAAAAAAAGCTGAGAAAAAGCACATTTCACAGAACATATTTACTGTATTCCTTATAAAGTGGTTGTGTAATGCCCTTAAGAAAATTTAGACTTGGCAAAAATTGGTGGCCTCCTGCATTTTATAAGATTCACCCCCCCTTTTGCCTTATAAAATGGGTCATTCGCCTATCGTCCAAAAAAGGTGGGTGGCACCATTATATGATATGTTTTTGTGGAAAAATTCTAAAGAACCGACATTTTATAACAAAAAACAATTGTCTTTTTTTAAGGTGCCAAAAAAATGAATTTTGAAATCAGAGTGAATATCATTTTATAAGCCTGAACCAGGGGGAATTGTCATTTTATTTAAAAAAAAGAACATCCTTAAGAGGTGGGCGCCCCCCAGGTCCAGGGCAATATTACAAGGGGGATGCTACAACAATGAATCCCAAAAAAAAACGAAACATTTCGGAATCCCAAAAGAAATAGTTTGACACCCGGCAGCTACTGGACAGTTCCACACTCTTGACGAAAGCTCAAGATACCAACGAATTTGGCACGTTGTCTCGGAATGTTTGTCTTTGTGCAACTAAAACCTATAGACATTACATTACTTCGAGTGATCCACACCCTGTGACATTCTACTCTGACATTCTATCTGACATGTATTCTAACATTCAACCCTGCATTCTATCTGACATAAATTCCGACATCCTATCTAGCATTCTTTCTGGCATTATATCTGACGTATATTCTGACATTCTTTCTGGCATTCTATCTGACATATATTCTGACATTCCGCCCGGCATTCTATTTGACATAAAGCTTGACATCCTAGCTGACATTCCTTCTGGCATTCTAACGTATATTCAGACATTCTTTCTGGCATCCTATCTGACATATATTCTGACATTCTTTCTAGCACTCTAGCTGACATAAATTCTGAAAAACCTATCTGGCATTCTAGCTGGCATATGTTCTGACATTCTATCTGGCATTCAATCTGACATATATTCTAGCATCCTATTTGGCATTCTATCTGGCATCTATTCTGTCATCCTATCTGACATGGGCACTGCCGGACCTCAACCGCGGGCGCCAGATCTCAGTGGGCCGGCAGTGCCCGCTGAGATCTCTGACAGTGACATCCTATCTAGCATTCTTTCTGGCATTATATCTGACATATATTTTGACATTCTTTCTGGCAGTATATCTGACATCTATTCTGACATTCTTTCTGGTATTCTAGCTGACATATGGTCTGACATTCTATCTGTCATTTTGCCTGACATATGTTCTGACATTCTTTCTGGCATTCTAGCTGACATATATTCAGACATTCTTTCTGGCATTCTAGCTGACATATGGTCTGACATTCTATCTGGCATTCTATCTGGCAATCTCTGGCAGCTGTTCGGGTCCAGGCCCGGCCCAGAGCCTCCCGCTCGCAGTATACGGCCTGCGGATCTCGTCGTATACGGTTCGGGCCTAGCCTTATACGGTTCGGGTCCAGGCCCGGCCCACAGCCTCCGCAGCTGGCAGCATAGTTCGGCGATGCACAGACTCGACGAGGACAAGGCGAGGAGAGCAGACGAGGAGAAGTGAGGTGAGATGGGACGAGGGCACGAGGGAAGACGAAGAGGAGGAAGAAGGAGGAAGAGGAGAAGGAGAAGGAGGAAGGCATCTTTGTTAAAATCTAGAATCTAGAGACCCTCACCTGGCAGGTGGGGAAAAGCCGCATAGGCATGGAGATAAACATGACGAACGGTCCTTCAGGTATATCGAGAATTGGCCACCAAGACCGACCATGTGCTTCATGCAAATCGAGAGGTGATCTTGTCTGCCGGATATGTTTACACGCCTCGTCTCCTGTTCCTCTCGGGCATAGGGCCAAAAAGGGAATTGGATGCAGTCGGCTTGCCAGTGCTGCATGACCTCCCAGCCATGGGCAAGCATGTCACGTCTGCGCGATACAGCCCTCTGTCGTGGAAGACAGACAAGCCAAGTCTGACGGGCATGTTTGGCCCACCCATCTCTTCGATTGCTAGTGAGTTGCCTGATGCCTACCAAAGCACCGCTCAGGAAGCTTTTGCCCGCTATCGTTCTACCTTCAGCTCTATGAAGCGGCCTCTGGAGAACCGATCCGATGTGGTTTTCAGTTTTTTGCCAATGTACCAGGCATTGGAATCTGCACCCTTACAGTTTTCGCTGCAGGGCGAGCCATGGCCCTTGCAGACCAACGGCTACACCATCCTGGTGACCTTGGGCGAGACCGAAGCAGATGGTGAGATCACCTTCCCAACTGCTTCGCCGGATGTGAGCCCCGTACTCACCCATCGGCCTCTCACAGATCAGGATTGGAAATTGGCAAAAGAGGCTGTTGCCTATGCCATGACGGTGTGGAACAAGTCAGCTTTGGGAGGAACCTTCATCGACAATGGCGCTGGCCGCCGCGATGCGTTCTCTGCCGTTTATGACGGTCGTGGCTCCTGCCGCATGGGGCGCCACCAGAACGACTCTGTGGTGGACTTCAATCTCCGTATACACGGCGTTCAGGGTCTTCGCATTGTGGATGGCTCTGTGATCCCCCAACCTTCGCCCTACTTTGCACTGCCGGAGGTCCTCGCGCTGGCAGAGCGCGCAGCTGACCTTATCCTCAAGACAGAGCAGCATGAGGTGGAGAATCAGAATCACGGGGTTGAGAAGGATCGGAAGAAGCCGGCTTTGGAGACAATTTCCATTGAACGGCTCAAGCGGGAATGTGGCAAGTCAGCATCTCTCTATGAAATGCTGGCCTGGCTTGAGGCCCATTATTCAACAACAAAATTCGTAAAATAGTTCATGTAGGTGAGCAGCGAGCAGCGCACAGCAGCCCTTTGTACAGACACATATTTTGTTCGGCGCTTAGCGCACATGTGCTCCGCCAGTTAAGTTCGGGCAGTGTGGCCGGCTGCCAAAAAAAAACATGTGGTTTTATTCGCCACGCCCTCTTTACATCGCAGCCCTCAAGCACGGGTGCCCTGGTTGAATTCTAGGGGTTCTTACACAGGGGAAAGTTGTTGAAGACTTTGACAAGTGAACTTCATCCCCCCACCTCACGTGGCAATAGAAAACTGTGTTCGTGTAGGGATGAAAAGAGGGATTGGCCCATAGGAGATAGGCTACGTAGGGCTTGAGTTGTGGGTCGACAAATTCTACTCCCATCGAGCCCACAGGAAGCTATCGTGGTGCAGCAACAGGCGCAGTCGTCTGAGATTTTGCTGTGCTCGCATGTCGCACAGCATCTCCCAGGTTCTGGAGATTAAAATTTGTAGGCGCATGTTCCCCATGTATGATAGCTTATGACAGTTTGTGATAGTTTATGCTCTTTGAATTCAAATTCTGCTTCCATGTCATGAACGCCAGTTTCAGGGTTGAGTTACTAAGCGTTTGTTTGCGTCCAACATCCGGTGTTAGGAAGAACTTCTTCGGCAGAGTCCCAGTGGCGCACCAAGCCCGCGTATGCCCCCGTGCAGGAGCTGAACGGGAACAGAACATTGACATCTGGGGAAATGGAAAATGGGAAGTCTTTCAGGAAATCCAAGCTATCATCAATATTCATCAATTCTATCAACAAATTTGTCATCTATTGCCTCGCAAGCCGATATTCATGAATTTCATGAGGCGTACGAGGGTCGCAATAGACTTTTTCACCGGCACTGGGCATTTCCGTTTGAACATCGATCAAATTCTTTTGGGAGAATTCAGGGGCAGCATGGGCTGCGGGGCATCAGAGATGGACACTGCAGAATTTTCGTGTTCAAGATCTGCATGGTTGCTGCAACATGAACAGCTGGCAGAACTATTTGCTTACCTTCAACTGGTTGGGTAGCAGTAGAATGCCCTTGTTAAAGACGATAGGGACGAAGAACGAGTCTCGTGCTTTAGTATTATATATATGATATATGATTATCTATGCATGTCTGATTGACAAAAACAGTTTTGGGATGCCGCTGCACGCCGTTCAACTCCAGGATCGAGCCCAGGCAGTCCATTAAGCGCACGTGCAGGACAGATCTGGAGACAACTTGTTGCACAGGGTCAATTTTCAAAGAGAAAAACATGGAATCGAAAAGCCAGAGGACAGCGTGAAATGCCATGAACATTTGCCAACACTTCGGGTTTTGCTAATGGCTTAATGATGGCTTAATGACGGCTTAATGATGGCGTAATGGATTTGCAATTGCTCCGCCGAAAGAGAGAGGTGCTTCTTGTTGGTCATACATCCTTGGGCTCCGGCTCCCAAAGCGGCTGCAGTCACCCTTTCTTCGCGCAGCGCAGTTTTACAGTGAGTAGTTTGTGGTCAGCTTTGCGTGTACCAATATGGGCGCTCAGCTTTCTATTAACTTGTCGGTAAATGTGAGGGTGATGCATCTCGGCTGTTTGAAGACTGATCTCGCTTCTGGTTGTTGTGAAAATGGATTTGTCGGTTGCATCACTTGTCAGATCTTGTGAGGCCCAGAGCATGTCAGCCTTTTTGTTGGGAGAAGCCGGTGAAGCAGGTATGGTTTCTCCTTCATTCTTCAAGTGGTGCACTCCCTGGCACAGAGCCAATATCTGGACGAGTACATCTTCAAAGTGGCTGAAGGCATCTCTCCACACCATGGGAACTTGGCTGTGGGCACCCTGGAGAGCATTGCTGGCGTCACCAAATTACTGGTTGCTTGGACTGCTTGGATTGGAGATCTTGGAGTGAGGCCGGTGTCAAAGATCGGATGTAGAGATATTGTCATAAAGATTTTAAAGGTATATAAAGGTAACGGTACAAAGAGATTTCAAGATGAGATTAGTCATATTCTTGTTGTGAGTGAAAGGTCAAATGGGAGCCTTTTCTGAAAATTGGGAAACTGCCATGTTGTGCCATCCGCAAAAGCCTTATTCACAGCAGATCCTGCGATATCTTTTGAATCAGAGCAAGTCCAGGTTGCATTTCCTATTGGTTGTGTAGTGGATTGGAGACCTGCCAGTCGAACCCGGCTTGCTTGGGTGGCCTTTGGGCTCGGTTGTCCCACAGTTGTGATTGGCGTGCTGGCGATTCTCAGTGGGCGGCTGTGGATGCTGACCATCATGCAAGTTCCCTGTTGGGTGTGTTTTTTGTTTTTTGGTTTGATTGTTTTGTTTTTTTTCATAATATTATTTTTCTATTTTCCAATGAATGAAGGTCTCCCGACGTCATAAGGATATCATTAAGCTACATATATACATTTATATGATATATGTATTAGAACTATCATTTTTAATCCCGTTGATCTCCTACCCATCTCCGCGGCCTTTGCTGTTTTGATTTAAAAACAGACATATTTGATCATATTTGACACACATTGAGGTATTTGAGATGGGCTATGGACAAGATTGGAGCACAAAGACAGCTGTTGATTCCACATATTTTGATGTCTTTTGATTCAAATTTTGATGTATTTTGTGGATTTTCGGCCAGGTGGCATTCGTGATTTTTGCTGAGTTCGCTAGCTGTCTTGCCATGGCGATCTTCATGGACAGCCTGGCGTCGCAGAGCCTGGATCAACGGACAGCTGCCTTGGCCAACGTCCTGGTCTTTCAAAACTAGGGGACGGCTTTGGGCTCTGCCATCTACGCCTTGACTTTGCTCCACTTTCAGGCCGAAACAGATTAAACAGATTAAACAGATAAGAAAAAAAGATAAAAGAAGTATGGTTTTTGAAGAGCAGAACATGGCGAACATGGCGTGAAGACCGGCTTGAGTATTGGCTTGAGTGTTGGGATCCCCCAAGTATTAAAATCAGACCAGCACATCCCCAACCAACACCAGTCCTCGAATGTCCTCGAAAGCACCAGGCTCCTCAGGCTCCTGAAGACTGGACGGGCTTCCAGACCAAGTCAGCTCTTTTGGCGGGTTTTGCTTTGCTCGTCCCCGTGATGCTGTCTCTGTTTACTTTCCGCCAAGCTCAGAAAGAGTCAAAGGACCTGCCAGCCGAACAACCAGAGATCCAAACAGAGATCAAGACAGGGAGAGCTTGGGTACCCTATTTGGTGCTGTTGGCACTGTTGATTGCTGCACTGGCCGCAGGGATGGTCTTCAAATTTTTCCCCCTCTTCTTCATCAACATCTATGGCATGTCTGTTGTCCAGATCAGCGTGGTTCAAGCCATTGAGCCCTTGGTGAAGGCTTGCTTCACCTACCTGGTGGGTGTTTGTGCTCCGGTGGTTGGTCGAGCCGAAGCCACCAGTGTCTGTATGGTCGGGGTCATTGGATGCCTCCTTGGCCTATTGATAATGCAACCGGGTAGCGAGGAAGGAACGCATCATCTGTTATCATCATTGGCTCTCTTCATGTTCCGAGGAAGCCTTGCCCAAGCATCTTGGGCTCTTGCTTGGGCAATCTTGGTGGATTGCGTACCTGCATCCCAGAGGGGTAGATGGAGCAGCAGCTGTACCGTATCTTGGGTCTGAAAGATCTGAAAGTGCGGAGACCATGTTGAACCATGACAAGCCTTCAAAATCGTAGCAGAACACTTTCGGAAATCTCAAAACAAAAGTCTGCATAATTGTAATGATCTGTACGGTATCTTCCGAAGAGGGAGGCAGCGGAGTGATTTGTTGCAAAGGACAATCCGTGATCCCCAGGCCTCAGCAAATCTCGGTGGGGACTCAAAACATCCTTGAAATATCTTGAAATCTGACTCTATGGGAAGATCGCTTCATTGATAGACGTCATATCCCAAAAAATAACGCAGTTCACACTTCGAAGGGATAAAGAAGGATGACAGTCGTTCTATGGTTTAAGAAGGCGCTGTACGGTAGGCAGAAGATTACAGTTTAAGGACATTTTGAGATAGAGAAGTCACCAAGTCCATTACGCCAAGCAGAAAATCATGGTGCAAACCACTTGGAATGTTAAGTTGCGGCGTGCCGAGGTATTGAACATGTCCTGGAGTGGGGCCGCCGTGGTTGCTGGTGAGCTGTTGGACAAGCACGGCTACCAATACACTTTCTGCATAGCTGCAGGGCTCAGCGCAGTGGCTCTCGCGTGTTCTCGCCTCTCCTCCTTCTCCCAAAACTCCAGAGACTTCCATTCGAACCTGTCGAAGTTTCGGCCAATGCAAATGCTCCAGAATTTGAAAGATTCGAAAGTGGAGCTGCAAAAGAGGTGGTGGTTGTGGTGGATCCATTCTCCACTGGAGGATTTTTGGCAGCAGAGCTGTTGAGCCAAGGCTGTGCCGTTATCGCGCTGTGGACCAAGGAATCCAATATCCGGTATCACGATGCTCGGATCGCACTGAGCGTCACTGAGCACTTTGTGGCACAACGCTCCTAGTTGACGTGCGAAAGATTGCGAAACATCTTCCAAGAATGGTAAAGCCGTAAAGCATGTCTGGGACTTGGAATTGACACGAATCTTACAGTATTTTACACTAACACGATGTATACATGCTGGGTTTGGAGCTATTCTTCCTTGTTTTCCCCAGGATTATCCGAAGATTTTCGATCCCAGACAACTCTTGGCTGAGCTGGACGAAGAGCCAACCGTGCAAGCCACAGCAGCTCGACTTCGCGAGGCTTGGCTTTCGTTTTGGACTGCCGGATACTGCCGGGATACTGCTGGGTCCGGGACTACGTTGTCGCCATGCGTCGTGATTTCTTGGTGATCGAAACTTTTCGACATTCTCGATCCGGGGTGCGAGTCCACTCCAGTTGGGGGAAAGCGCGTTGGAAAACAATTCTTGCTTCGGCTCCCCAATTTCCAGGATTTGGGTTTTATCAAATCCGGATACAAACAAAACTTGTTCTAATTCGCTCGGGACACCAGACACCTTTGGACTTGTGAGTTGGATTTCTCGATTCTCAATGGAGATGGGTATAGATGGGTCTCAGTGCTAGGGTTCCACCATGTTCCATCGGAATAGAATTTGAAGGCCAAAGCCGTTTTCTGTTTGGCCACTGGCAAAACTATCTATTTGGTGAACTGGAGAACGCAGCTCTAATCAAAAAGATGAAAGCGTGAGCGGCTTTACAGTTTATGATGTGACTCTCTTGTGCAAGTTGAAAGGCACATTTGCTGCAACAACATGCAACCAATTCAACAAAGGTAGCCAAGACAACAGCAATCTAAGTCTTCAAGGCCATCGGAAAATCTGTGTCCACGTTGGGACACCTTGGAACACGTTGGACCCCGTTGGGACGCGTTGGACCCCTGTGTGTCGGCCTTGTGCTGCCTTTGTGACGGCCCTGTGAGGTGGTTAATAGCATTGGTAGCTTGGCAGCTGTGATTTGCGGAGGCGACAGCGGCGTCAAAGCCACAGATGCCCTGAGCGAAGCACTGGATTTGCGCGGCAATGGCCATGGCAATCGTCGGGACAAATTGCTGCAACAACAGGCGTTGAAAGCAGCCGGTCTGAGATTTGCACGCACAGTGAGCGGAACCACATGGGAACAGGCTGGTGAGAACGTCGTGTTGGGTCCTTTGCACGATGTTTTTTTCAGTATGAATTTAACTTGTTCTAAATCAAGAAACAGTAGGGTGTTTGCTGCAATGTTTTTGTTTGGGATGGAAGACTTCTGTCAGAGCAAGTGGGGCTCAGGTCGCTGCATTTGCTGAGACGGAGCAATACCCTTTGGTTGTGAAACCCATCGAATCAGCTGGTGCAGATGGCTTTAAGTTGTGTCACTCCATGGACGAGGCGGGGCAGAAACCACAACAATGATAAGTAATGATTGCATGTTCCGGCTTGAAACTTCTAATAAGATTAATGATACGGATGTTGGTGGAAGTGCGCAATAGTCTGCAAGAGTTGCAATGGATACTGGGATTCATGTGTGCCGAGGCACGTGAGCACTTCGACTTCTTAAGCAGTTCCAATCGCTGTCGTGGTGCACAAGGCCGCGGTGTTCAGTTACAAGAATTTCTCGAGGGAACAGAGTACATCGTTGATCACGTTTCCTGTGATGGGGTGCACAAGACAACCATGCTGTGGATGCACGGCTTCCAGGAAGTCAACGGGCATCGTGTTTGCATTGCGCAGAGGCCAGTCCCTTTTGATTCGTCTGCGATGGCGGAGCTTGTTGCCTATACGCGGCAGTGTTTAAACGCCTTGGGTGTCCGGAACGGTGCAACCCATACTGAAGTGATGTGGACCTCGGGCGGACCTTGCCTGGTGGAGGTGCACACCGGGGGATCCAAGGGGAAAGATATTTGAGCATTTTGCAGGCTGAACCTTGAGACATCACTGGAATCAATTATTAGGCGTGTTGATAATTTTTGATATATATATATATATCTATATATCTATATATATCTATCTTTATTTATATCTCTTGATGCATTTTGCAGAATGTTTCTTGATGCTGATGCGAAAACATTAAAATTGCACGTTTGGGGATGTTTGTTTGTTTCTGGTGCAGGTGAACTGTCGATGTCAGGGTGGCACGGGCTTTTGGGTGCCCCTGTGCCGAAAGATGACTGGCTACAGCCAAGTTGATGCCGTCACTGGTGCCTACCTGAGACAGGAGAGCTGATGATCTTCAACAGGGAATATAGGGAAAGAGAACAAAGAGAATGGGGGATTCCACTGGTTTCAGACTACTTCAATTTGGAATCAAATATTTGTAGCAGGGCCAGAGAGACTCGGTTTGGACGAATGTTTTTTCCCCACAACTGACGAGATTGGACCTTGACAGGAGGCTTTCAATGCACTGCCCAACACGCCGACATTTTTGATGTTTGGCGACATCATTCACTTGATCTCCTACGAAGAGCGTCTCATCACGGATACGGCGATGCCAGCGCTTGAGGCTGCCCGTGGCTTATCATCGTTTACAGATGTTGCCCTGAATGTGGAGCTGGGAAAAATGATGTGTAAAACAACCGATTCTCAGTTGCAAGTCGGCGAAAAGGACAGTGTGTAAGATGTTGCAAGTCAAGCTGAAAATCTGATTTGCGCCCAAGAAGCCGGAATGAAGACGGAAATGCTATGAGATGTTTGTAGTTGCTACGGATCGTTCCTGTCCTTTCTTGAGAAATTGTTCCGTCCCCGAAGTTGAGGATTGGAACACGCTCATTGGTGCTATGGCATTGTGCCATCCCGATCCAGCTGTACTTGCTGCTCACACTTGCTTGATTCGAAGCATGGAGACGTCTGGAAGCTTTGTTTAGGGTGTGCAGTTTTGTTCAGGGTAGATTTGGGCTGTGCGCAAGGGATGGGGGGAAGGTAGAAGAACGGTTCCTGATTCTACACAACACAAGGCTCTTACCAACTGCATTTTCCAGCATGGGGGGCACCAGTTGGATTTCGGTAAGTGCTGAAAACACAGAAATACTATAGTAGGGACACTAACATCCCCTGTCGCACACCCCCCCCACTAAGCCAAGACTCTTGAAGCGTACAAAAATCGCGGAACTATGCCACCCCAAAAAATGCAAGATGCTAGGTATTTTTTACATTTTGTACCACAAAATGTGCGTCATGGTGTTATGTGTTGAAGGCCTAAAACCATCCGCCTGTGGTTTGACGCTTTGCTGTCCCTTGACAATTCAAACGTGCAACCATCGAAGAATCCTCTTGCAGGAAACATGCATCATTTCGCAAGACCCTGAAGCGCAACGTTGTTACAGGGATATCATCCTTAAGCCGGTGTGGTTTTGGGGTTCGATCACCAAATGCGGATGGTTTACGGAGCTCTGTGGTTTACAGGGCTGCAGATCCTTAAACGCACTGTGCTGGGGGGGCAGTCTCCAAGCCTATCATTTGAATTCCAAACGGAAGTCCCTTGACCAGAAAACGGACACCCCTGCGTCGGGCCCATTAAATGCGGATGATCTGCCGGGCTGCATTTTTTTCGAGGAGGGCCATTTATTTAGGGCATTGTTTTTTAGTTTGGGGATTTCTTTTTGGATGCCTCTCTCCTCTTCTTTGTTGTTTTTTGCTTCTTTGCTTTTTTGTTTCTCTGCTTTTCTGTTTTTTTGCTTTTCTGAATCTGCTTTCTTGCTTTTCAGTTTTTTTGCTTTTTTGCTTCTCTGGATTTTTGCTTTTATTTTTTTTGCTTCTACGTTTTTTGTTTGCCTCTCTGCTTCTTTGCTTCTCTGTTTTTCTGCTTGTCTATTTCTGTTTTTTGTTTCTATGTTTTTTGGTTCTCTGCTTTGTCTTTTTTCTGCTTTCGTTGCTTTTTTCCCCAACAGCGCAAGCTTGGGGTCTTCAGCCATAGTAAAGGTTCCGGAGAAGGTCGGAGCAGCCAAATCCGCACGGTGCAAGGTTGGGAACCGGGTTCCGGGGAAGGGTCTCCTTTTCCAAGAGAATCCCTCGGAGCAGCGAACTCCGCACGGCGGAGGTTGGTAATCTTGCTACCCTGCAAGGAAACCTGTTCTTGGAACCCTTGCTTGGGAACTTGAGGCACTGTTCTTGGAACCCTTGCTTGTGAACTTGTTCTTGCGAACCTTGCTTGGGAACCTGGTCTTGCGAACCTTGCTTGGAAACCGGTTCCCAGGAACCTTGCCTGGAAACCCTTGCTTGCGAACCTATTCTTGGAAACCTTTTTTGCAACCTTTTCTTGGAAACCTGCTCCTGGGAACCCTGCTTGGGAACCTGTTCCTGGGAACCTTGCTTGGCAACTGTTTCTGGACACCTCTCAGCTGGTTCTGACCCTGGCTGGGGGAAAGCATTGCTGAAGACAAGGGCGTTGTATCTTCAGCCACGCCCAACGAAGATCACCGGATTCAACGGCTTGATGGCAAGGGCCAAAATCAATGCAACCAACACCAACCCCAGCCGCTAAAGCATGTTTCACTAAAGAATCAGCCAATTCGTTCCAGGGGTGCGCTGTGTGGCCACGGGCTTCAACACAGGAGCCCCCTGATTGCTCAAACCATTGACCCAGCCAGCGTGCAATGGCAACAAGCCTACTGTGCGTAGAGCAAGACTAGAGGTTTAGGGTTTAGGGTCCGACACGAAGGGTCGCCATGGTGAAATGAAGCTATTTTGAAAGATTTTTTCTTGTCGGCCACGCCCTAAGCCCCAAAGACGGGGGCCCCTGGGGCCCCCGAGGAAAAAATGCAAAAAACCCAGGGTTTTGAGCAGAAAATGGCGCCGATTTTTTTTTCGTTTTTTTTTGTCTTGTTTTTTTTGTTGTTTTAAGGCCTTTTTGTCTCTCGGGGGCCCCTTTTCTTATATATGCGTTTTTTCCCGGCCACGCCCTAAGCCCCAAAGTCGGGGGCCCCTATGTTTTTGCGCAGTTTTCTGCCAAAAACACTTATTCTTTTACACACTTATTCTTTTAAGGCCTTTTTGTCTCTCGGGGGCCCCTTTTCTTCATGTTTTTCCGGCCACGCCCTCGGGGGCCCCTTGTTTTGTTTCTTGTTCTTTTGTTTTTGCTCTTTTAAGGCCTTTTTGTCTCTCGGGGGCCCCTTTTCTTATATAAGCGATTTTTTCCGACCACGCCCTGAGCCCCAAAGCCGGGGGCCCCTCATGTTTTTACACAATTTTCTGCCAAAAACATTGCTTTTTTACATTTTTTCCTCGGGGGCCCCTTGTTTTGTTTCTTATTCTTTTGTTTTTGCTCTTTTAAGTCTTTTTTGTCTCTCGGGGGCCCCTTTTCTTATACTTTTAAGGCCTGTTTGTCTCTCGGGGGCCCCTTTTCTTGTATATACGTTTTTTTCCGGCCACGCCCTAAGCCCCAAAGTCGGGGGCCCCTATGTCTTTGCGCAGTTTTCTGCCAAAAACACCTATTCTTTTACATTTTTTCCTCGGGGGCCCCTTGTTTTGTTTCTTGTTCTTTTGCGTTTGCTCTTTTAAGTCTTTTTGTCTCTCGGGGGCCCCTTTTCTTATACTTTTAAGGACTTTTTGTCTCTCGGGGGCCCCTTTTCTTATATATACGTTTTTTTCCGGCCACGCCCTAAGCCCCAAAGTCGGGGGCCCCTATGTCTTTGCGCAGTTTTCTGCCAAAAACACCTATTCTTTTACATTTTTTCCTCGGGGGCCCCTTGTTTTGTTTCTTGTTCTTTTGTTTTTGCTCTTTTAAGGCCTTTTTGTCTCTCGGGGGCCCCTTTTCTTATATAAGCGATTTTTTTCCGACCACGCCCTGAGCCCCAAAGCCGGGGGCCCCTCATGTTTTTGCACAATTATCTGCCAAAAACACCTATTCTTTTACATTTTTTCCTCGGGGGCCCCTTGTTTTGTTTCTTGTTCTTTTGTTTTTCATCTTTTAAGGCCTTTTTGTCTCTCGGGGGCCCCTTTTCCTTATATTTTTAAGGCCTTTTTGTCTCTCTGGGGCCACTTTCCTTATATATACGTTCTTTTTCCGGCAACGCCTTAAGCCCCAAAGTCGGGGGCCCCTATGTTTTGGCGCAATTTTCTGCTAAAAACACTTATTCTTTTACATTTTTTCCTCGGGGGCCCCTTGTTTTGTTTCTTGTTCTTTTGTTTTTGCTCTTTTAAGGCCTTTTTGTCTCTCTGGGGCCACTTTTCTTATATATACGATTTTTTTGCGACCACGCCCTGAGCCCCAAAGCCGGGGGGCCCTGATGTTTTTGCACAATTTTCTGCCAAAAACACTGTGTTTTTACATTTTTTCCTCGGGGGTCCCCTTGTTTTGTTTCTTGTTCTTTTGTTTTTGCTCTTTTAAGTCTTTTTTGTCTCTCGGGGGCCCCTTTTCTTATACTTTTAAGGCCTTTTTGTCTCTCGGGGGCCCCTTTTCTTATATATACGGTTTTTTTCCGACCACGCCCTAAGCCCCAAAGTCGGGGGCCCCTATGTTTTGGCGCAATTTTCTGCTAAAAACACTGATTCTTTTACATTTTTTCCTCGGCGGCCCCTTGTTTTGTTTCTTGTTCTTTTTTTTTGCTCTTTTAAAGCCTTTTTGTCTCTCGGGGAGCCTTTTCTTATATATGCCTTTTTTTCCGGCTACGCCCTAAGCCCCAAAGTCGGGGGCCCCTATGTTTTGGCGCAATTTTCTGCTAAAAACACTAGGTTTTTTACATTTTTTCATCGGCGGCCCCTTGTTTTGTTTCTTGTTCTTTTGTTTTCGCTCTTTTAAAGCCTTTTTGTCTCTCGGGGGCCCTTTTCTTATATATGCTTGTTTTTTCCGGCTACGCCCTAAGCCCCAAAGTGGGGGGCCCCTATGTTTTCCTCGGGGGGCCCTTGTTTTGTTGCTTGTTAAAATTTTTGGCTCTTTTAAAGCTTTTTTGTGTCCCGGGACCCCTTTTAAAACATACTTTTTCTCCTCCTGCGGCTCGTTTTTGGGGTCTAAAGCAACTCCTAAAACGGACCGCGCCGCCCTAAAGTGTCAAACAAGCAGCTCCTAAAACAGGCTGCGCTGCCCTAAAGCGTCAAAAAAGCAGCTCCTAAAACAACCTGCGCCGCCCTCAGATGTCAAGCAAGCAGCTCCTAAAACAGGCTGTGCCGCCCTAAAGTGTCAAAAAAGCAGCTCCTAAAACAAGCTGCGCCGCCCTAACGTGTCAAAAAAGCAGCTCCTAAAACAGGTTGCACAGCCGTCAAGTATCAAAAAGGCAGCTCCTAAAACAAGCTGCGCCGCCGTAGAGTGTCAAAAACGCAGCTCCTAAAACAAGCTGTAACGCCCTAAAGTGTCAAAAAAGCAGCTCCTAAAACAGGCTGCGCCGCCCTAAAGTGTCAAAATCGCAGCTCCTAAGCACCTCCTAATACAGGCTATGCCGCCTTAAAGCGTCAAGAAAGCGGCTCCTAAAAAAGGCTGCGCCGCCGTAACGTGTCAAAAAAAAAGCTTCTAAAACAGGCTGCGCCGCCCTAAAGCGTCAAAAAGGCAACTCCTAAAACCAGCTGCGTCGCCCTAAAGTCTCAAAAAGGCAGCTCCTAAAACAGGCCGCGCCGCCCTAAAGTGTCAAAAAGGCAGCTCGTAAAATATGCTGTGCCGCCCTAAAATGTCAAAAAAGCAGCTGTTTGAAGAGGCTGCCCCGCCCAAAAGTTTCAAAAAGGCAGCTCCTAAAACAGGCTGCGCCGCCCTAAAGTGTCAAAAAGGCAGCTCCTAAAACAGGCTGGGCCGCCCTAAAGCGTCAGAAAAGCAGCTCCTAAAACAGGCTGTGCCGCCCTAAAGTGTTAAAAAAAGCAGGTCAAGAACAAACAGCTCCTAAAACAGGCTGTGCCGCCTGAAAGTGTCAAAACAGCAGCTCCTAAAACAAGCGGTGCCGCCCTCAAGTGTCAAGAACAACAGACCTTAAAACAGGCTGTGCCGCGTCAAAACAGCAACTCCTAAAACATGCTGTGCCGCCCTAAAGTGTCAAAAACACAAGTCCTAAAACAGGCTGCGCCGCCCTAAAGTGTCAAAAAGGCAGCTTCTAAAACAAGCTGTGCCGCCCTAAAGTGTCAAAAAGGCAGCTCGTAAAATATGCTGTGTCGCCCTAAAATGTCAAAAAAGCAGCTGTTTGAAGAGGCTGCCCCGCCCAAAAGTGTCAAAAAGGCAGCTCCTAAAACAGGCTGCGCCGCCCTAAAGTGTCAAGAAAAGCAGATCAAGAACAACAGAAAACAGGCTGCGCCGCCCTAATGTGTCAAGAAAAGCAGCTCCTAAATCAAGTGTCAAACAAGCAGCTCCTAAAACAGGCTGTGCCGCCCTAAAGTGTCAAAAACACAGCTCCTAAAAGAGGCTGTGCCGCCCTAAAGTGTCAAAAAGGCAGCTCCTAAAACAGGCTGAGCCGTTCCTAACGTGTCAAAAAAGCAGCTCCTAAAACAGGTTGCACAGCCGTCAAGTATCAAAAAGGCAGCTCCTAAAACAAGCTGCGCCGCATTGCGCCGCGGTAGAGTGTCAAAAACGCAGCTCCTAAAACAAGCTGTAACGCCCTAAAGTGTCAAACAAGCAGCTCCTAAAACAGGCTGTGCCGCCCTAAAGTGTCAAAAACACAGCTCCTAAAAGAGGCTGTGCCGCCCTAAAGTGTCAAAAAGGCAGCTCCTAAAACAGGTGTCAAAAAAACAGTTTTTTGAAGAGGCTGGGCCGTTCTAAAGTGTCAAACTGGCATACCTTTTCTATTTCCTTCGGCGCCTTGTTGGGCTGCGTTGGGCTGCACTGGGATACCTGTTCTTTTCCTCGCGTGATAAGCCTTAATTCTATCATGGGGTTACTTTTTCTTAAGAGGTTTTAGGGGTAAAGGATTTTAGGGTTAAAGGATCTTAGGGTCAAGGGGTTTTAGGGTTAAAGGGTTTTAGGGTTAAAGGATCTTAGAGTTAAGGGGCTTTAGGGTTAAAGGTTTTTAGGGTTAAAGGATTTTAGGGTTAAAGGATTTTGGGGTTAAGGGATTTTAGGGTTAAAGGATCTTGGGGTTAAGGGGTTTTAGGGTTAAAGGATTTTAGGGTTAAAGGATCTTAGGGTTAAGGGGTTTTAGGGTTAAAGGGTTTTATTTAGGGTGAAGGGGTTTTAGGGTTAAAGGATTTTGGGGTTAAGGGATTTTAGGGTTAAAGGAGCTTAGGGTTAAGGGGTTTTGGGGTTAAAGGATCTTGGGGTAAGGGGTTTTAGGGTTAAAGGATTTTAGTGTTAAGGGGTTTTAGGGTTAAAGGATTGTAGGGTTAAAGGATTTTAGGGTTAAAGGAGCTTAGGTTAAAGGATTTTAGGGTTACAGAATGTTTAGGGTTAATGGGTTTTAGGGTTCAAGGCTGTTAGGGTTAACGGGTTTTAGGTTAAGGGACTTTAGGGTTAAAGGATGTTAGGGTTAAAAGGATTATAGGGTTAAAGGATTCTAGGGTTAAAGGATTTTAGGGTTAAAGGAGCTTAGGGTTAAGGGGTTTTAGGGTTAAAAGATTTTAGGGTTAAAGGCTTTTAGGGTTAACAGATTTTAGGGTCAAGGGATTTTAGGGTTAAGGGATTTTAGGGTCAAAGGATTTTGGGTTAACGGCTTTAGGGTTAAAGGATCTTAGGGTTAAGGGGTGTTAAGGTTCAAGGCTGTTAGGGTTAAAGGGTTTTAGGGTTAAGGGACTTTAGGGTTAAAGGGTTTTAGGGTTAAAAGGATGTTAAGGTTAAAGGATTTTAGGGTTGAAGGATTTTAGGGTTAAAGGATCTTAGGGTTAAGGTGTTTTATAGGGTGGGAGGATTTTGGTGGGAAAGTGTTTTTAGGGTCAAAGGATTTTAGGGCTGAAGCAGGCTCAAGCAACGGCTTACCAAGAAGACCCTTCGTGGCGCACACTTGGCGCAAGCCACCAAAATTTAGGGTTTAGGGTTTAGGGTCCGACAACACAGGTTGTCGTCCTAGGCAAACTTTACGAATAATAGAATCTTGAAAACTGTTTCTCTCTATAGGGCGTGCGCGCCCTAATCCTTAAAACTCGGGTCACCCTCTTTTATGTGGCGTTTTTGCCTTTTTTTTGGGGCCCCCCGTTTTCGGATTTTTGGCTCGGGCTCCCTGTGTCTTTTGTGCTTTTGTTTGGGGCCCCCTTTGTACCCCTTTGTTTTGAGAATGTGCTTTGTTCAGTAGGTAGGGCGTGCGCGCCCTAAGCCTTAAACTTTGGGGTCCCTTTTCTAAAAGGTATGTTTGAAGAATTTCGCCTTTCTATATTGGGGCCTCCTTTTGTTCCTTTGTTGTGGAATGTTTTTGTTCAATAGGGCGTGCGCGCCCTAAACCTTAAACTTTGGGGCCCCCCTTTCCTAAAGGCATTTTTTATTATATTGCGTTCTGCTTTTCTATGTTGGGGCACCCCTTTTGGTCCTTTGTTTTGAGGACGTTGTGTTGGTTCAGTAGGTAGGGCGTGCGCGCCCTAAACCTCAGTTCATGGGGCCCCCTTTTCTACACACATGTCTGATAATTTTTGCATTTCTATATCGGGGCTCCTTTTCTCTCCTCTGTTTTTGGTATTGTGGTTGAGTGGGGCGTGCGTGTCTAAAATTTAAGTTTTGGGGCCTCCCTTTTTACAAGCATGTTTGAAGATGCTTACGTTTCCAGCATGGGGCCCCTCTTTTATCAGTGACGTGGAGAGCTGCAAAAGCATCTTCAAGACAAACTTCCCAAAAATCGAAAATTTTCAGCGCCCAAAAAGGACGTGATTTCAATACTAAAAAATGCTCGTTTTAAGGGGTCCGGCGCCAAATCTTGACCCTGGACCTTTTTCAGGTTCCCCAAGCTATTCTAAAACAAGCTGTGCCGCATTCAAACATACCTTTTAGAAAAGGGACCCCAAAGTTTAAGGCTTAGGGTGCGCATGCCCTAAACCTTAAACTATGGGGCCCTCCTTTCCTAAAAGCATTTTTTAATGAATGATTTCTGCTTTTCTATGTTGGGGCACCCCTTTTGGTCCTTTGTTTTGAGGACGTTGTTTTGGTTCAGTAGGGCGCCTGTGCCCTAAACCTCAATTCATGGGGCTCCCTTTTCTACACAGATGTCTGGTCATTTTTGCCTTTCTATATTCTATATCGGGGCCCCCTTTCTCTCCTCTGTTTTTGATGTGCTTTGGTTCAGTGGGACGTGCGTGCCCTAAACCTCAATTCATGGGGCCCCCTTTTTACAAACATGTTTGAAGATTCTTGCCTTTCCATAGTGGGGCTTCTCTTTTATCAGTGACGTGGAGAGCTGCAAAAGCATCTTCAAGACAAACTTCCCAAAAATTAAAAAAATCAGCACCAAAAAAGGAGGTGATTTCAATACTAAAAAATGCTCGTTTTAAGGGGTCCGGCGCCAAATCCTGACCCTGGACCTTTTTATGCATTTCTGATAATTTTTTGCCTTTCCAGAATGGGGGCCCCTCTTTGAATAGCGACGTGGAGAGCTGCCAAAATGCAAAAATCGAGCTCCAAAAGTGCTCCTGGCCAGGATTTGGCCCAAAATTGCCGTTTCCAGACATTCCCAAAAGAAGTTTTAATAGGGACCTGGAGGGCTGCCAAAATGCCCAAAATCGAGCTTCAAAAGGGCTCCTGGCCGGGATTCTGTCCAAAAGGACACTTTCCAATGATTTCCAGGAGGACATTTTTTATAGTGACTTGGAAGCCTCCAAAAGGCTCCTGGTCAGGATTTGATTCAAATTGGCTGTTTCCATGCATTCCCAAAAACAATTTGTTTAATAGCGAAGTCCACAAAAGGGGTCCTGGCGAGGATTTGGCCTAAAATGGCTGTTTCCAGGGATTCCGATGATAAGATTTGCCTCTCTCCTCATCCTATAGAGTGTCTACTAGTTTCATTCTCTGCTTTGGGAACTACATTAAAACACACTAAAATCCTTTCAGCCTAAAATCTGTTAAACTTAAAATCATTTAACCCTAAAATCCGTTCACCTTAAAATCAGGTTAACCAAAAAAATATTTAACCCTAAATTCCTTTCACTTTAAATTCTGTAAACCTAAAATCCGTTCACTTTATAATCCTTTTAATTACCCAAAAAAACATTTATAACCCTAAAATCATCTAACCGTAAAATCGTTTAACCCTAGAATCGCTTAATCCTTAACACCTTGAACCCTAAATCCTTTAACCGAAAAATCCTTTAACCATAAGATCCTTCAGCCTTTAATCCTTACTTCCTTTAACCATCGCCCTTTAATCCTGAAATCCTTTAACCCTAAAATACTTTAACCCTAAGAGCCTTTAACCGTAAAATCCTTTAACCCTAAAATTCATTAACCCTAAAAGCAACAAACCTTGAAATCCTTTAACCTGGAAATCCTTTAACCTTAAAATCCTTCAACCCTAAAATCCGCCAACCCTAAAATCTTTTAACCCTAAAATCCTTTAACCCTAAGAGCCTTTAACCGTAAAATCCTTTAACCTTAAAATTCATTAACCCTAAAAGCAACAAACCCTGAAATCCTTTAACCTTAAAATCCTTCAACCCTAAAATCCGCGAACCCTAAAATCCTTTAACTCTAAAATCCTTTAACCCTAAGAGCCTTTAACCGTAAAATCCTTTAACCCTAAAATTCATTAACCCTAAAAACAACAAACCTTGAAATCCTTTAACCTGGAAATCCTTTAACCTTAAAATCCTTCAACCCTAAAATCCGCCAACCCTAAAATCTTTTAACCCTAAAATCCTTTAACCCTAAGAGCCTTTAACCGTAAAATCCTTTAACCTTAAAATTCATTAACCCTAAAAGCAACAAACCCTGAAATCCTTTAACCTTAAAATCCTTCAACCCTAAAATCCGCGAACCCTAAAATCCTTTAACTAAAATCCTAAAATCCTAAAATCCGTAAAATCCAACCCTAAAAAATCTTTTAACCCTAAAATCCTTTAACCCTAAGAGCCTTTAACCGTAAAATCCTTTAACCCTAAAATTCATTAACCCTAAAAGCAACAAACCCTGAAACCCTTTAACCTGGAAATCCTTTAACCTTAAAATCCTTCAACCCTAAAATCCGCCAACCCTAAAATCCTTTAACTCTAAAATCCTTTAACCCTAAGAGCCTTTAACCGTAAAATCCTTTAACCCTAAAATTCATTACCCTAAAAGCAACAACACAGGGCCTGAGGATATGCCCTGCCAAACAAGAAAGTGGCTGCGTTATTTGCTTGATTCTTGAAACAACAGGTGCGTTGACATTGTGTTTATTTACCGAGGGATGGATTTCCCGTTTCAAATCCTTATATATAGTTGATCCAATCATTCCAAACTGCTCGCAGTTGAGGTTGCTGCGCAGGGAAGCATCATAGCTCGTAAGGGGCACACAACCTGAGCAAAGCAATGCTATTTTTTCAAGAATCTGCAAATCTTTCACGTCGGCAGGCTTGCTTAACATCTTCCTCATAACGCAGCATGTGTTCACAGAATATCTGAAACCCAAGAGGTAGGATCTGCTCCTAAGGTAACATACGCGAGGACAAGCATCGTTGTACCCGTCCATGATCAGTATACCACGTCTCAACGTTGGCGACGCCAGGGCCGGGACGAGCAGATTGCTGCCACATCGGCCAGAGCTCTTGAACGCAAGTAGGCAAGTCAATTGCGGAAATCTTCCTGTGCCATCTGAAGCGCATTCATGGCCTGCAGGAACTCCTCAGTCCAGCTGCATTGAAGAGGTGCAGGAGAGTCTGCCATTTTGATGGGTGCGTCAGACCTGTGAAAGTCAGAGGAGATACACATAGCCTTCACGGACATCGGATCAACATCGCTGACAATAGCACCAGGCTGGTGGTGAATCCAGAGCAGAAGGTGCCGGAGGAGACGTCTGTAACAGCAGCGCATCTTCAACATCGGCTTCCCCAAATGCAAGACGAATGTCTTCAGGTGGAACCAGACTAGGCGAACAGCCTTCAGCTGGTGTGTCCAGAGGGGAATCATGCACAGCAAGGCGAACTTGACGCAAGGCCTCCCCCAGGAGAGACGTAGTTGCATCATCACAGGTCTCATCCGGGGGGACACAGATCAACAAATAATCACCGTGTGTCGCCTAGAATGGCTGCATCTTGAAGAGGAAATAGATGATTGCTGTGCTTGACAAGACAACGACAACTCCAAAGTCATTACGTCGAGCCAGACGTTGTGGTATCACAACCACCCTGCGATCAATGGCTGGGAAAGCGGCATGGTTCAATTCACGGCGGTTGCCATGGATTTCAACATGAATCAGACATAAGCACGCTGCTTCTCCTGGGACAAATTCATCGATGTGATGGATAATCAGCGGCGTAAGGTGCTGACAAGTCAGGTAGTGCCACATTGGCCCTGTAGGTGTGGACAATCTCATGACGTGGAAGGCTCAAGACCCCCGCAATCTCAGCAAGCTGACCTTCAATGTCCCTTGAAGAAAGTTGGGCATGCACAGCCGGATTGTCACGTAGGTACAGCAGCACCGTCCATGGATCATAGGGCTCCTGGGGGCTCTTGAGGGGAGCCGCTTCCTGGGGAAGTCGCAAAAGAAAGGCTGGAGCTACGGCGACCAGCCCGCGGGAATGGCGCGACACCCCCGCTAAGGAACAAGACACCTAATCGTGATGTGGGGGGGAAGATCTCCCCACAAGCACGACACTGGGCCAAGACCTTCCTGAAAATACCAACCAAAACAAAGCATTTAAGCATTCCAAAGGGCTTTTAGACCTTGGCGGGGAATAGAAACAGCAATCATCAGGGGCTATCAGGGGTGGTGAATCCGACCATGTTTCTTCTATATGATTCCGCCCCATATATAATCCATGCGTTTCGGGAAATTCCCAAGTGAACCCTCAACACAGAGGGTGGGGTTTGCGGGCAGTTTTGCGATGCACCATCATCATGTCGTAAGGTCTACAATGGTTTGGGGCAGCTGGCATTGCTCACCACACCAGGGGCCAAACCAGGCCTTGATGAGACACAGGTTGTCTTCGGCGAAGGCTTTGCAGTTGTCGCAGGGATGCTGTCTTTCGCCAATCTTACGAAAGGCGATGCCGCGCGCAGCAATTAATTCATATTCCAAAACCACCAGACCGTGCCATCTGGATTTGTTTTTTTGATCCCGGCAGTCTTGTTTCACTGCGCTGCAAGTAAGTTATTGACTGTTGCTGACATTTACTGACTTGTATTATCTTGGACTCTTGGATTGTTTCCTTGGGACTTGCGTTTGTCGTTTGCACTGTAACTGCCAGCCCGCACTCGCAATCTACGAGCGCTGGACGCAGAGCTTGCGTTTGGCGGCCTGAAGCTTGTGCTTATGGATGGCACCTCCCTGGAAAGGCGCAACCTCCGCAAACTGTGTCAGCTCATGTTTCCACAATGTTTCAGTTTCACGATGTGGCTAACAGTCTAACATTTGATAACACTGACCTCCCCATATTCTTTGTTGCATTCCTTCGCATTCCTTCCCATTCCTTCACATTCCTTCGCATTCCTTCGCATTCCCCGTACCTCTTCCATCCTTTTGCTTCGCTTCCAAAGCCTCGCATGCCCAAAGAAGTCAAATCCTCATCTCTTCAGGCATTCCTTTGCTTCGGTTGATTCTACTTCCAGTGTTCGGCCTGCTCACAATCGTGTCTCCACTCACTGGCAGGAAGCTGTCGGAGCTTGCAAAAGATAGACGTGTTCTCGTTCTCTTTGCGTCTGACAAGGCGCACCGCCTGATTGATTGAGACCAAGATGCAGGGCAGCAAGCGAAGTACGGCATTGCAGATGTGCATGTTTTAGCACACATTTAAGCCAGTTACAACCGGCACGCATTCAGAAGAGTGAGGACATGTTTGCTGAACTTGCCAAAGGAAAAACTACACGAGAGCCTTCTGTTGGCAGAAGCATACCGCCGACGCTACCAGCTTGCATACTAGCTGATCTAGCTGCGCTGCCATTGTGCTGAGGGGGCCAACTAAGGGTAGGTTCCTTTTGACACCCGCCGAAGGAACATGGATGCAACCTTTGGGGCCTAGGCCCTTAGAAATCAAAGCAGCAAGCTAGCCATTTGGCCATCCATCTCTTTGGTCTCTGAGAAATCATTACGTAAAACTAAAGCCTTCGGGGCAACTGTGGACAACCTTGAACGGTTTCGTGCACTTTGAGTGATAGCCCTTTTGGAGCAGCCGCTCCCAAAATGAGATTACTGTCATCGTCATGTTGTCCTGATGGTCATATAATCATGATCATCACAATCGTCATGATGATTGTCATTGGTGCCATGAACATTTTGAGCGTGCACACTGTTTCTGATCTTTAGATCCGTGCCGGCTCGCTGCTCACGTCAGCGTCAGCATCTATTGTAAAGATTTAATCGGACATCGTGATCTCCCCAGGCGGCCATCAGTTCTCGGCCTTCAGTCGCGGGTCAGCGCTTTTTGTGGCTGTCCGACCTTTGCAGCTCATGCTCATGTTTTGTCGGTCGTGGGGTTCTTGCATGTTTCCCTCATTGCTCAAGTTTTTCATGCAACTCCAACTTGCCATGCGTTGAAACTCAAGGTTGGTTGACATCAAAAGTTTTGGTGGTTGCAGCGGGTGAAGTCCAAGGAGGGGGTGGCCGTTGGCTAGCACGAGCCCAAAACCCAGAGGCAACTTGGACGCATCTGGCACGCTGGTGCCTTTTGATCGCCTGTATCTCTTGCTCTGGCGTTTTTCATCTCTTATCAAAACGTGTCTCTTTTTTTCTGTGGCAGAATCATATAACGTCACATAATTGTATCGCAGATTACATGGATGATAATTTGCATCTATGTTTGAAAATATCATATAGCTATATGTAAAATACATGCAATCTTATGCCCTCAAGGATAAAAGATCAAAGTTCCTATCAAAAATGCAGATTCAGTGTGCTGCCTGCAGAAGATCGACAGCAACATTATTTCCGTACATCCTTCATTGGCCGTATGGGGGCAGGCTTTTTGGGCGTGCAAGGGTAGGGGCATTTTCCGGACACTGTTGAACTACTGCAACGGCGCTCCGCTAGAGGCATGGTCAAGGTGCTACGCAGCTTGGCAAGATGTATCAGGCGCGGAGCCCTTGCGCCGGTGGCATCGACGAGTGTACCACTGAAGCCACACAGTTCATGTCAATTCAGTTACCGCGCTCAGATTCTCAGGCCAGGAGCCAAGCTCAACCTCCTGGCTGCTGTTCGGACGTAGCGGGCGGCTACGCGGCCAAAGTTCAGGCGCTTCTGGGAGAGGTTTGAAACCCGTCGGACTTTCACAGTTTATTTCTTTTGCTTGCCAGCAAACCTGTAAGGGTATGTGTGCAGTTTTACGAGTGACTTGGGTTGTCTTACCGTCTTTTGTGCTGGAATCCTTCAGAGGCTGGTCTCTTCTAGAGCTGTGCTGATTGTAACCGAAGTTACTTCCCAACGGTGGCTGACAAATAGGTGTGCTGTCAGATTTAAATGCTTGGGCGTGCAGGAAGAGACTTCGATCAGATCCTCGCTTTCGTAGGTGTTGGTCAAAATCTATCTCTCTTGCCGCAGCGAGCCCAAGAATCCGAAAAAGAAGCCGCTTTGCTGCACGTGGCCGGAAGAGGCTGCAGGCTTTGGCAATGTAAAGCGATGATTGTTAGCAAAAGTGCCGAAGCTGCGGTAAGCACATTGCCGTCTCAGAACCACGTATCCAATAACATCCTCACCCACCCCAAAATGCGCATTATATATTTTGCATGCACCTTATATATATCAACACGCATCACGCATCTATTCAAATTTAGATTACAACGATACAATGATGTTCACTGGCTGCTGTGCAACGGCTGTCCCCCACAATCGTTCTGTGGCTTTCACAGTCGCACCCACCTGGCAGGTAGAAATTCTCAAGGTGCATGATGACTTTTATGTGGCGCTGAAAAGTGGAGACGCACCGCTAATGCGGACGCTATGGGAGGTGCTGCAATGTGGGAAGCTCTATACAAGTTCACATCTTGGGTGTTCCCCCGTCGGATCAAAGACCACCAGCCTGCAAACAAGCACGCCGCTGCATTTTTGCCGCCTGCTATGACCCCATGTTTGGCAATGTGCCGTTTGGCAGACTAGTCTTGAGCTAGAGTTTGGTTTAGGAGAGTTCTTTGGCTCGTTTCATATCAAAAAATTCAAGCTTGAAGATTACACAGATAGACAAACGATAGAACGTTAAGGAGGTGCATTGGTGCTTTCCCTCACATTCATTCCTTTTTGGGCAGCCCAAAAAGGTTCCCCAGAACCTCTTGCAATACAGGAGGCTGGTGAGGAAAAAGATTCTAGGCCACGAGTTTCCTGGGAGGAGGTCTTGAGTGACAAGGCTGGGGTGTGTCAAATTGTGAACAAGCTGCAGTATGAAGCCAAGCGCAAATGTTGCCAACTGCAGCATTCCAAGGCCCTTTCCCACATTGGCTCTCAGGCAGCAGTCCTTGACGTAGTTGATGTGGATGTTGTTCGACTTGGAAAGAGCGAAGCTATGGTGACTTCAATCGAGGTGCTTTCTGATGTGGGGTGAAATTTGAAGGACACATTGTACTGCAGCTGTTCAGACTATGCAGAAAGGAATTTTTATACATGACTTGACCATGCTTTGTTGGCCTACGTGACGTGGGCATGAATTGTCTGACTGCTCGGTTTGCTTTCCCATTTTGATCATTTTTGCGTGGTTTGGTCTCGTGATGTAGGTTTGTGCCGGCGAGGGGAGTTTGTTCAATGACGGCGGCCCTGGCGGCAAAGGCTCGCAGATTCAGAGCCTCCTCAAATGATGCTTTGGGCCGGCATTCTGATGAACGCACTGTTCAAGTTTAGGTTCAGCCTCATACCGCTTCACACCAACCAAAGACAGTGGGATGAAGAAAGCAACAGGGGACTTCCTTACACGTCTCGCTTTTCAGACAGGAACCTTGTTAGCGACCAAGCGCTTGAAGCTGGAGGTTGGCGCCAAGCGTGATTAAGTGCTTATGCGCATGTGGCTTGAGCCTCTTCATGTCACTTCATGTTTGCCTTTGGCCTTGACAGCTGGAATGTTTTGCAATGCTTCGGATCTTTACCCGATGTGTTGAATTGAAGGAAAGTGGTTCCTGGCGCTTGGTGTCGCATCAAACCATTCCGTACTGCTGGAGACTCAGATAATTCGGAGTTATGTGGGTTCAGGGCTTCCAGCGTCTCATGTTAGAGTTCGGGGCGCGCAATTATTGTTGGAAGATTTGGAAGCTTGAAGAAGTGACATACCACGGGAGCAACAGAAGCAGCGATAATCTCATTGAAATATCTCGTATGTGGAAAGCATGGGGGCAGTTGAGCATATGAAGCGCAGCGTTGAGACGGTCAACAACAGCAGGAAGCGGAACCTATGCAAGCAAGAGGGAAAAAAAATTACACCGTAGACCCCAGATAGAAAAGGCCTCAGAGAAACCTAGGGCTCCTGTTCTCTAGAAGTACCGCGTTTTCCCCGCCCATTATATAAGCAGAATAGAAATTGCGTATATAGACCTCTCGTGACAGTAGTCATCGGTGCTCCCCCCACTCTGGATTCTGGTAGCGGAGCTCCCCCCTGTCAACGGCTGAGTGTCCATCCCATCTTTCTGACTGGTCTCGATGGAAGGAAGGTCTCCTCACTGGCCCGCTCTAGACCAGTACTTCCGAAGCCTCTCCGTCCTCTGGAAGACAATGAGTTGCGCGATTCGATCTCCTCGTCGCATCCAAAATTCACGGCCGGAAAGATTGCGAAGTAGCACTTTGGCTTCACCTCCGAAATCTCGATCAATCACCCCAGCGCTCACCTCAATTTCCATGAGATGTCAGGCCAGACCGAGAGACCAATCGCCCGTAGTTTCTGGTGGCAACTCCACGGCAATACCAGTCTTCACCAGCTGGTAATCTCCGAGGGCAATCTTGTAGTCGGCAATGGAGCAGAGATCCAATTCCGCCAATCCTGATGTACTCCTTGATGGAAGAGAGGCCGCCTCATCCAAGAGTTTCACCTTGAGCTCTTCCCTCGTGTAGATCCATGCACCGCAATCACCAAGATGGTGAGGAACATTCCAAATCCACCATCCCCATCCTCAGTGGTGAGTCCCTCCGATGCCTCCACTGGTGTCATCATCAAAGTGGATCCCACGACCAATAGGCTCAAACTGTCCTGCGGCCTTGTGACCATAGCTCTGTCACCACCGCTGGTCTTCATGGAACTGAGCTGGATGACGGATTTTCGGTCCTGCACCAGCTTCAGAGCGGTGACAAACCTTTGAAGTGGTCACCGCTAAGCTGCTTAGTCAGCCCATCAGCCACAAGCCACTGACCAGGAAGATGTTCCAACGACACTTCACCTTCCACCAGGGCCTCATGTAGTCCCTGAGCTCGAATCCTGAGATGTCGGGTTCTCCATGGTCCCGTCGTCCCAATGGCTATTGAAATATCTGCCTCTCTTAACTAAGCATCTCCACCAGGGATCTGATGCATCTCGATGCCGTCAGGCCTTCCAACAGCGCCATCAGCTCGCCCTCGGCGGTCGACAGAGTGATGAAGCTCTGCCGGCATGTCAACCAGAACACTGGCGCTCCAGCGTAGAATCCGACCACTCCGCTCATGCTTCGAAGCCCATTTGAAGCGAAGCTGGCATCGGTGTGCACCTCGATCAGATCAGCATGCCTCGTCTGCCGCTGAGCTCCTTCTTCGCCGCCATCTTGAAGAGGGCATACTCGAGCATCAAGTCCTGAGTTTCCCTCAGATACTGCCTGGGCTCCTTTCCAATCTTCTGAACTCCTCTTGGGCGTTTAGCCGCATACTGACCCATGATGCTCACCCGGATCACCCCATAGGAGATATCTGGTCTCGTGCGTCCTGCTATCCACAGCAGTTCTCCTGTTTCTTTCTGGGCCTTCTGCACCTCTTGAGGGCTAGGGTCCTCCTCTTCGTGCGGCACCTTGATGTTCCCAAGGCTTCCACCTCCTTCTCCAGGATACCTGCCAAGGAGATCTGCTAGGTAGCTCTTCCGGTGGACGTAGTAGGTGTCCAGCTTCTTCTCAATTTCCATTCCGAAGAATTTCACAGGTGCACCTCCATTTTCGATCCACTCCGGAGCTCCGACTTCCCACTCCTCAGCCATTCGGGCGCAGAAGCCGTCCAAAACTTCCGGCTTTCCAATGGCCAAGACGTCGTCCACGTTTGAAGAAAGACCCCTTGGTCCTCGGCCTCCTTCATCAGCTTCTCAGCTTCCAGACTGGCCTGAGCTTTCTCTTCCTCCATCAAACCTCCGGCCAATCCCTCCACGTCCATCAGCAGAGAGCGGACAAATCGATCAGCTCCAGTCTGTTCCTCCTCCATGGATGGCTCAGTGAAGTTGTCATCATAGTGTCTTGAAGGTCCAGCTCTTCCATCAAGAGATGAAGTCCACGGATGCGCCTTCGTTCTGCTTCCTTCAGTAGGCACTTGTAGGCTGCCCATCACCGTGGATTTCCCGTGAATTCTCATGCTCTTTCCAGGCTCTCGCATCTCACCCAGGTTGACGTCTGGAAGTGAAAGTTCTTCTGGCTGTGTTTCTGGCTGGATGACGTCCGCGGTATGGAAGAACTTCCCAGTGTCGTCCTGGACGAAGTAGCCGGTCATTGACGCTGACATTGAAATGTCTGGTCCATAGATCATCACCTTCTTTCTGGTGAGCTTCCAGTCCTGCATGGTACTTCTCTTCCCAGATCCTCTGCTTAGCATAGCCAGTGGCTCCAAACGGGAGCAGGGTCTTCATTGGAAGACCCGAGCTTCCAAGTTGATCTCGAAACCGTCGTTCAGCTCCATGCCCGGCTGCCAAGGAACACATGGTGTTGGCGACTCCCGAGCTCTTGAGCAATGTCCTGGTCGCCTTCTTCCCTCTGTCTCGAATCTTTGTAAATTTACATAGGCAAGAATTTACGTAAATATTTACTTTTACTGTAAAAAAATAGGTTGAAATTTACGTAAATATTTACCTAAATTTTTGCCTAATTTTTTACCTAATTTTTTTTACTCATTTGACTCATATGAGTAAACTTTTTGAAAGGTTTTTTCAACAAAATTTGAAAGGTGCATTGATGCATGTTGCATGCTGTTTGCCTTTTTGAAGTCTGTGGAGTGTTACTTGAGTGAACTATGTTGTATTTGTTTACCTGTGGACATAGACAATTTGTACTTGTGATGATTCATTACCTGTGTGGAGTGCTACTTGAGTGAGCTATGTTGGTTTGTTTTTACTTGGGTGTACTGGGCCAGAAATTTACTTGAGACATGCCAAGAACTTGCTACTAAGTACGATTACTTGTTGATGCTGTAGGTGAACCTATCTGACAGCTGGAGAAAACAGCACACTTGATGGTGGATTGCTGAAGCTTTATGGTTTACTTTGTTTTACTTGTACTGGTAGGGGATGTTGGTAGCCTTGACATTCACTCAAGGCTTACTTGAGACTTACTTGTGAATGTTACCTGTGGCATTCCTCAACTGCATGAGTTATGTTTTCCATCTTACTTGAGTCATTGAGACATACCTGTGACTTGTGTATTACTTGTGGATTCAGTTTGACTTGTGGCTTACTTGTGAATTACTCAATAGTTGCTTTTAATTGTGTTTGCAGTGTCTTCATGGTTTATGGCAGGCTAGGATCATGATCTATATTAGTCACCTCAAGTAAGCACATGTAAGTTGACAAACTAGGATGAAATGGTTGAAGCTGTGCACTATTGGTTCATTTCCAGAGGTGAGTTTCCAAATTAGTTTAACTGTTGAAATATCTCTGGTCAACAAAGTGATGAATAACTCTTGACTCATTGTTTGGCCAAATGTCTTGCAAATTTAGTTGGTTAGTTCAAGGCAGTCTTGACTAATGTCATGGGAAGCATCTGTACAGATCCAAGAACATCACATGTAAATCTCAAGTAAAGATGTTTTAAGCAAAACAATAATAACGTCTTTTTGTGTTCACAAGTAAGCATCTGTACAAATCCAAGAACATCACATGTAAATCTCAAGTAAGAAAAGTGCCAAATATTTGATGCACTTTTGATGCACTTTTGGTGCACTTTTGATGCATTTTTCATGCACTTTTGATGCACTTTTGATGCGCTTTTGATGCACTTTCAAAAAGTTCATGAACTTTTAGCAAAAGTTCATGAACTTTTGCTAAAAGTTCATGAACTGTTTGAAAGTGCATCAAAAGTGCGTCAAAAGTGCATAAGAGGTTTGAACTGATTTGGTCAGAATTTCATAGAAATATGAGTAGGGGTCCTTCCAGATTTTGTAGATACTCCTCAGTCTGACTGATTCCCAGGTGACTGGAGCAAAAATAAATCAATGCAATCTCAGGGAATTTTCTTGGAAAGGAGCATCAGGTAAATTGACAGGCAGTCAGTTTCAAAGAAAACTTATTGGATGCACTCTCAAATAAAGTCAGTTGAATGTGCAGCCCCATGTAAAGCCAAGTGGGTGCAGCCTTAAGTAATGTCAGTTGAATAGAGTCTCAAATAAAGTTAGTTGAATGCAGTGTCAAGTAAAATCAAGCACCCCGAACATTTGAAACATGATCCTTTCTTGCAGGCAAATACCTGAGGATACTTGAAACAGTTTTGGATTTTCCACATACATTTTTCCAATAGCATTTGGCACTTGAATCACTATGTGTCTTTGCCTGCACCAACATTCTGAAAACTTCCAAAAGTAAATTTCATCCAGCAAACTTCAATTCAAAAGTATGTTCATAGATATCTCATGTAAACTTCCAAAAGTAAATCTCTGGCATGTATGTAAGGTATCTCCACAGGTACCTTGTGCAAACTTCCAAAGGAAGATTCCTTCAAAGGAAATGTTGGTTGGAAGTCATCTACATATATTCTTGTATATAAACTGCCACAAGTAGTTCCTGATAAGTATAAGGTATCTCCACTTATACCTCATGTAAGCTTCCAAAAGGAATTCCTTTCCAATGTAAGGTTGTTTGGGAAGTACCTCTAGGGATGCTTCCTGAAAAAAGGGCCAAAGCAAAGCAGTGTTCAAGATCTTTACTTTCCAAAAATAGAAGATATGTTTGATAGATGAAATTTTAATTCCTTCAGCTTCCCCCCCAAAAAATATACCATATAAATTGTACTTCCTTCAACTTCCCCCAAAAAAAGATACCACATCAGCTCCCTTAAGGCACCTTTGATTTAAGGACCTGACCTATCTTTGAAAAAAAACATCTTTTTGTGAGATATCCCCATACTCATTTGAGAAAAGAAGGGATGATGAGAGATAGATGGACTTTACTTGTGTTTGAAAAAACACATAGACGCAATTTGCAAAAAAATGCACAAAAAATATTGAAACAAAAATGAGCACCTCAAGTAGAGCATAGCAAAAAACCTTGAAACATATACATAAAAATAGAAAATGTTGAATTTTAGGTTGCAGAGTAAAAATTTAGGTTCCGAGCCAATTTACGTAAATATGTACGTAAAATTTTCTATTTACGTAAATCAAGGCAAAATGTAAATTTACAAAGATTCGAGACAGAGGGTTGAGCATGTTGACTTCCGCCTCAGCTCGACCATTGGTCTTGTAGTCATCACCTCCGGTGTAGGTCCTCAGAATACCCCTGTCAAGGGTCCATTTTCTCAGGCTCTTCGATCGGAGTTCTCCAGCTCGATCACTATGAAGTCGTCGTAGAGGTAGATTGAGATACCTGAGGCGATTGTAGATCCGTGACGCTCCTTCCAAAATTGATGCTCCACGTCGACCCGGCAAGATCTCCATGAAGGTAAGCTGCTTGATGACGAAGTTCTCCTCTCTCTCAATGAGAGCCTTCCATTTCTCATCGCCGTCTTCTGTTTCATCCTTGGGGGATTCTGCAGAGTCATCCACCTGCAGCTCCAGTGGATCTTCTGATCCTCCTTCTTCCGGCTCCTTCTCCTCAGAGGGTCGTGGATGCTGTTCTTCACCTCCAAAGATTCCACCTTCGATGGTTTGGGCAGCTGGCTCTCCATGTCTCAAGCCGCTGCCTGTGCTCTGGCAGCGATCCAGGGCCACCATCGATCCCAGGCTCACCCGCGATCGCAGATCCGTATCCCTCTCCTCCAGGGTTCGGGCAGCGATCCGCAGGGCCATCAGCCTGAGGCGCCGCGATCGCAGATATTCGCAGATCCGTACCCCTCTCCTCCAGGGTTCCGGCAGCGATCCCCAAGCTGGATTGACCTGAGGCTCGCCCGCGATCGCAGATCCGTAGCCCTCTCTTCCAGGATTCCGGCAACGATCCGCGGGGCATCGATCAGGCTCCTCTTTCAAGTTGGGCGGTCTTCCATCCTTGGCGACCGGAATGGTATAGACACCCACCAGCATGTAACGACCTTCTCCAAGTTGATCTTCTCCCTTCTTGTAGGGACCGGCCAAGTCGATGCTGATGTAGCTGTCCGCCGTCACCACTTTTCGATGAGGTCTCGATTGACCGCAAATTTCGGCATCCTCGACAGAAACGTTGCAGGGTGATCGTTCGCCACATGTCGCTTCCAATCACTTAGCGACATCCTACTCCATCGAGCTCCCACCTCAATCAGGCTGCCCAGGAGCGGGATTGTTGAATCCGCCTTCATATAGTGCCAGGGCCTCGAAGATTGCGAAGCTCTCGAAGTTGATATAGATTCGTTCCCAGGGTTGTCGGCTTCCTCTTGGGGTGTCCGAGTGGGCCCATGTCTCTGATGTGCTTCCACTCTGGAAACGACCAGCAGGTGGGAATCTGTCCTTCCTTCTTGATCTCGTCCTTGATGTAGTGCTCAGGGTCCCCGGGCTGTTCCGAGAGGTAGATCACCCTCCTTGAAGCCACCCTCTTTGATCGATGAAAGAGGTAGTAGTGCCTCAACCACAAGAGGGCGTCCTTCTCCACAAGGGCCTTGAGGTTGTCACTGAGGCCATCCAATCCAAATCGTTGATGTCCAACCAAAACGGGACCGAAGTGGTGGCGGTCCAGGCTGTTTGTACCTCAACCTGGACATAGCGCGACATGGAGGTCCACCTATCCATGCCACTGCTCGACCACTGTCAGCCAGATCCAGTAGGAACTCCATGATGTCACCTCGATGCAGATCTTGTCGAAGGTCCAGCTCCGTGTCCAAGCACAAGACTGCTCGTCGATGATCCTCAAGCTCCTTCTTCCAGAAGTTGGCATCCTTGCCACTGAACAAATGGATAGCTCAGACGTGATTTCTGGGAACATCTTCCTCAACTCTTCCAGCTCCTTGACGAAGCCACTGTCCAAGTTCCCGATGTTCCCTTAATCCTGTCAAGACTGCCAGTCGAGCCCTCTTTTCCAGGTGGTAGGTCTCGATCTCCTTGATCAGCTCCAAACCGAGCTCTTCATCCACAGTCGGACATGAGCCCTCAAGCTTGGCGTCCACGATGCACCCAGCTCGATCCGTCAGCTCGAAGTTCTGCCCTTCCCATCTCACTGCATAGCCAATCTCCACCAGGACACCCAATGGCACAAATGGGCTGAACCGGTGATTCCGATAGCAGGGTGCCAGTCCATGGAACTTGCTTCAAAAATGTATGTCCCTGAGCCAACTCGACCTTGACTTCGATTCCCGCTTCCCATTCCTTGGGACCAGATGCCGTTCTCAAGGCGTTGGTGGCTCCTCATCAAGAAGAGCCCGTCCACCGCTCTTTCCTCCAATGAACTGATTCTCATCGACTTCAATGAAGGTAGCCTCAGCGATTTCAACAAGGAAGCTGCCTCCATCATGAGCTCCTTGGCTGGTTGTGCCACTTCTTTGGCTTGATCTCCATCAGCTGTCGTTGTAGATGATGTTCCACGGAAGTCTTCAGAAGTCTCCTTTGGCTTCTCAGGCTCCACGTTCTTCTCAGTCTTCTTAAGGCTAGGGGGGGAATCGGTCTTTCCTTTTTCTCCACCCTTCTTACCCTTTCCACCTTGATCTCCGGAGCTCACTCCACTGCTAGTCAAAGCCTTGACCGTGCAAACCATCCGTGAGTACTTCGTCGAGCTACAGCAGCGAGGTGGGCCCTTTCATCCAACAGCGCCCAGTCATGGTTGTAGGTGCAACTTTTGCATCCATCGTCCGTGCCAAAGAACTTGCGGGCTGGTTCTTTTCCAGACCGTTCTTCGCCTTTTCCTTTTCCATCACCCTTTGTCGGGGTCTCCACACTCCCTCCATCCATCGCCTTGATTTTGGCCGTGGTGGGTACAGGAACTCCTCCATGATTCAGCCCTTCAGATGGAGTCTGCGTAGTTGGTGACTCTGCCCAGGGTCGGGTTCACGTCGACCATCAGCTGAGCCCCCGTCGAGTTCAGTCTGAAAGGTGCTTGCGGCGATGTCCTGGTCACCACCGCACCCATCGTGTCCAAGGCACCCATGAGCAGCATTGGATCCGGTGTCGCCACTCGAACTGCGGTTTGCCAGCGAGATCAATGCCAACCAGTCTCCAATGACTGCTTCACGAATGCAATGGCTTGCCCTCCAGGTTCAGGTGCACGTAGAGCTCCCTGCTCCAGTGACGTTTAGGCAAGTTGGCCACCAGGTGGATCACGTGCAGCTTCCTTAGGTTGTAGACCATGCCCTGGTCCTCCACAAAGGTCTTTTCCTTGACCTTGGGCCCCTCCAGATGACTGCGGCTGCTGACAGCTGAGAGTCTGCGCCACCTGTCCCAGAACCTGACAGGACATGTTCGGATCCTGGTTCCTGCCGCACCTGAGACAGGCTGTCCATCACCTGGGGTCCCACTCGAATTGGCGGTGTTTGCACTGATTCCTAAAGACTTCTTTGCTGACACCGATTCAGGGGGGGTTCTCCAGTCATTCCCCGGTCCTATAAAACTCTTCAGATTTTCCTTTGATTTCATGTCTTCAAGGGCTGGTGGTTTGTGACCCAGCAGTTGTAAAGGAGGTTCCATAGGTCCGTCCTTCTTTCTCCCTTCTACTTTATCCAAAACCCTCTCTGTGACCGCTGTTGCCTGAGCTGCTACCTGTCCCTTCAGTTCTGACAGTTCTTGCTTCAGCTGTGCATTCTGCGGAAGCAACATCGCTAACACTTGTCTTGGGTCCATCCCCCCATTCCCGTCCTGGAGTCCATGGGGTGACCGTGCAGATGAAGACGCTGGTAGTTCTCGACGTCTCAGCGATCGGAGCACTGCCTCGTTCTGAGCCTTCTCCTACCAGAACGGGTTCACGTCCACCTGCCGATCATTCTCCTTAGGCATGGGTCCATTGTTGGTGGCCCTCCAGGCCTATCCATCAGCCGTAGGGCTCGTTGACCTTCTGCAGCTGCACTGGAGCCACCTTCAGGCACAGCGGCATGCCTTGGGCTCATAACCCACAATTGGGTAAGGCCACCACAGTACTCCACATGCAGCAGTTTTTCTCTGGAGCACAAAAGGGCTATGAGATTCGCCCAAAGTCTGAAATGTCAAATGAATGAACTTCGCATGTGAAAAAATCACTTCTATTTGTGCGTGTCATCCCAGATAAACATCTCAGTGCAGTTGGAATGAAGCAATTAGCAACTTGGAAGCCTCCAACCGACCCAATGACAAGCTTCTGGAGGAAACCTTGTATCGTAAGATCGAGGGGGCAAAATTGATGAAGTTTGACCTTTCAATATACGAATCTTGAAATTGGAACCCGTAGTTCAAACATTGGGAAGCATGGGTCCCAACCTTCCGAAACCCACAGTTCCTCGAAATAGGAACCTCGAAGTGGGAACCCGCAGTTCCTAAGTTGGGAAGCGTAGGTTCTCAATGCTTGGGAACCTGCAATTGCTCAACATTGGAACATTTGGTTCCATGGGAACCCAAGGTTCCAAGGTTGCGGGAGCATGAGTTCTAACCTTTGGGAACCCGCAGTTCTTCGAAACACAACACGGTAAGCGGATTGCTTTGCACAGCACCCTTGCCAAACTTCGCCACTGCACTCTGGAGACCCCGGACAACACGGTGGAAAGTTCCCTGCACAGCACCCTGCACAGCACCTTAACCATCACAGCAACATTGCCAAGCTTTGCCACCGCGCCCTCAACTGCACTCTGCGTAGCACCCTGCAGCCTGCACAGCAGCGTGCGCAGCACCCTCCATCCGTGCACAGCAACCCACGCAGCATCGCTGCCAAATTTCGACACCGTGCCCAGCACAGCAACTTTGCCAAACTTTGCCATGACAGCACCTTGGACAGCACCTTGCACACCGCCCAACACAGCTTCCTTGCCAAACTTCGCCACCGCACCCTGGAGCAGCAGCGCAGCACCCCAGCAGCCTGGACAGCAGCCTGCACAGCACCCTTACCAGACTTGGCCACCGCACTCTGCAGCACTCTGCACGGCACCCTGTGGAGCAGGAAGACTTGACCTATGAGAAGTAAGAACCCCTTGAGCTTGCCAGCTGCCTGGGGAACAAACATTGAAACAGCGTGGAGGTAAACGAATACACGCCAAAATGAGGCAACGATTTCGCTCCCATCACGCAAGAATCAAAAGAATAGTTCCATGTAGCTGCGCCGTGGTCTTTTGATTTGTGTCGCAACGTTGGGCGCGCTGTACTACGAAAGCCAGCCGGACAAGCTGGCTAGCGGTTTTGGCGAACGTAGTGAGAGATTAGGGGTCTGGGGGGGAGGTGTTGCCAAACAGGTCCGTTTTTCCAGTCTCAGTTGCTGTTCAGGGTGTCAAATTGGCTTTTTTTTTGCAGGGTAATGTACCAGGCCGCAAATGGGTGACGGTGGGTATCGATTCCCCCCTGGTCCGTGATATTGGGTTGAAATAGGTAGACAAATACTAGGGCTAAATAAGTAGACAAATAGATTAATAGATAAGCAGATACTAGGTGGATGGAGATTAGAACGAGAGAGGGAATTTATCGATAGCTGGATGACAGCTGAGGTAGAGAGGTAGAGAGAGAGAGAGAGAGAGATAGGTAGGTAGATAGGTAGGTAGATAGATAGAAAGATAGAAAGAAAGATAGAAAGATAGATAGATAGATGGGTAAATAGGTGGATAGGTAGATAGATAGATGGATGGATAGATAGATAGATAGAGAGATAGATAGAGAGATAGAGAGATAGACAGATAGACAGACAGATAGATAGATAGACAGATAGATAGTCAGATAGATAGATAGATAGATAGACAGATAGATAGATAGATGGATAGATAGATAGATAGAACGATAGAACGATCGCGACGGCTGGCTGGCTGGACATTGGTGGATGGATGGGCGGATAGATCGCGCATAGCTACATAGATGCAGAGATGGGGGCATGGAGGGAGAGAGGGGGAGAGAGAGAGAGAGAGAGAGCGAGAGAGAGAGAGAGTGAGTGAAAGCTAGGTTGATACATGGATGGATTGACGGAGGGCTGGACAGATAGGTTGATAGATAGTTAGATAGGTTGATTTAGATAGATAGCTAGATGGATTGAGGTCATGGAAACTTTGTCGGCAGCAAACTGCAATGACAAGCTGACATAGAGCTATGCCGTTCTTCCTGCTTGGGAGACTGTGTCTAGCGCTGGCAGTTGGTAGTTTTGCTTGCAGATTTTGAATGGGAGAAAGGACGGCAGAGACGGGCGGCTACTATCCAGGCTGCGCTTCTAGAGACAACGGCAAATGCAAAGTGGTGTGCGGAAAGTGGACCGTCACGTCATCTCTCTTTGGCTACCAGCGGATGACAGCTAGAGAGCTAGATGTGAAAAGGAGACATGGACAAGTGGTTAAAGGCGTTGGCATATGGTGAGAACAATGAGCATGACAGGTGTAATGCTAAGGAGAAGCGGCAGAATCAAAGCCGGCCTTGAAGAACGCATACTTAACAGATTTCATACTTTGTCAAGAAAAGATTGCAGATGCAATGATAAGCAGATGTTGGAGTCTAACAGAACTGTAGCAGAGCAGGACCTTTCCGTTGGGCTTTTGGCAGATTAGTGTCAATGTCACATGCGATATCTTTTGCATACTGTGGACCGTCACGTCGTTGATACAGCTGGGATCATCTGGGATCGCGGAAAAAGAAATGGGCCATGGCAGATACTCTTGCGAAGTACAGAACCCTATCATCGCGCGGCATACCAATGGAGCCAAGAACCAAATCTAGAGTCTGCATGTTTAGATCACGGTCATGTTAAGCCGTGTTAGGCCTATGTGGGACCTATGTTGGCTTATGTTGGTCCATGTTGGGCTCTTAGACGCCATGTTGGGGCCATGTTCGTGCCATGTTGAGCATATATGTTAAGCCAAGAACGGCGTGTTCCTTTTAAGCCTATACCCGACCCAAAAGGAACACGTCGTTTTTGGATCCTGTCGGGGCCATGTTGGGCGTATATGGAGCCTATGTTAGGCCATGTTGCGCTCTTAGGCGCCATGTTGGGGCCATGTTCGTGCCATCTTGAGCATATATGTTAAGCCAAGACTGGCGTGTTCTTTTTAAGCCTTTACCCGACCCAAAAGGAACACGTCGTTTTTGGATCCCATCGGGACATGTCGGGACCATGTCGGGCGTATATGGAGCCTATGTTGGGCCTATGTTGATCCATGTTGGGCTCTGAGGCGCCAAGTTGGGGCCATATTCGTGCCATGCTGAGCATATGTTAAGCCAAGAACGGCGTGTTCCTTTTTAGCCTCTACCCGGCCCAAAAGGAACACATCGTTTTTGGATCATGCCGGGACCATGTTGGGCATATATGGAGCCTATGTTGGGCCTATGTTGATCCATGTTGTGCTCTTAGATGCCATGTTGGGGCCATATTCGTGCCTTGTTGAGCTTATGTTAAGGCAAGAACGGCGTGTTCCTTCTAACGACTCCGGTTTTGAAGGTGTTATGCCCTCGGTCTGTATTTTCGTGTGTGAGCTAACTAGCCAGTCAGAGAAATCGATGGAGTTAGATATTTCGCTTAAGAGACTAGAGATACGCGGCTGACCAGAGTTTTAGGAAGGCGACCTGGAGTACGCGCAGTCGTGATGCTTACGGGTTTGCTGCAAGTAGAGAACTCGAATTTTGAAGGTGTTCTGCGCAGGATGTTTAACGCTTTCAGTCGTGATGCTTACGGGCTTGCTCCAACAGAAGAACTCCAATTTTGAGGGTATTACGCGGAGGAGGTTTTAAAGTTTACTGCAATAGGGTATCGGTTCCCCCAGTCCGGCTTCTGGCTAGTGAAACAAATAGATGGAGAAAAAAAAATTGCTCGAGAGATTGAAGATACGTAAGCCACCAACAGAGTTTCAGGATGTCTGCCTCAAAACTTTGTGTGCAGTTAGGGATTTCAATGTTGAAGGTCAGGCAATTTGCTGTGCGCAGGGGTTTTCATTATAAGAGCTGGCTTTCGTTCCCCCTTTTCAAGTATTGGTTTTCAGTAGGTATTTGCACCATGCTGCCATCGCTGCCCATTTCTTTGGAATAGGTTCTTGTCTAACCCGGTGAATATTGTCCGATCGGCGGCCCATGGTCCCAAGCATTGAGAATTGGCACGCGTCCTGGTTTGAGCGTTGCTGCTTTCTGGGCAAGAACTCCAGCCAGGCAGTTAAACCCAAATTGCTGCTTTTTGCACATTGATGTAAGCGCGCCGCCAAGTAGCCGACACAGCCCTAGCATGTCCAGCGAAAGTAGGATCAAAACGCCCTGGCAAAAGGCACGGGAACAATTGTCAAACGAGCTTAGAAGACAACAGGAGACAGACAGGCTCAAAAGGCAGCGGTGCTGCACTCATATGCGGGTGGCTTGCCAAACAGCAGAAAGCAGAATGCAAACACAATGCAGAGAAATTCGCCGAAGCAGAGCTGTGACGGAAACTGCGCAAAGCAAAAGTGATGAAAACCGAAAAGCGTGCAAGTAAGAAAGGCAAGACCACAACACAGAACCAGCAAACCCCATATGTTCATACACCACCCTCCAACAGGAGGGAAGACCTAGCATTTATTCTTGCAAAGCGCAAGAAAAACAAACAATGAAGACGAGCAGGCGAAGCAGCTGCACAAGCGAATGACAGGTTGAGACTGAAGACAATATTAAATGCGCACTTGGCTAGGTGTTTTGATGCTATAGCTGTGAGGCCCCGGAATTTTCATGTAGCTCAAGGTTTGGCATTTTGGACCTGAGGCGACAATACCGTGGCGTCGCAATCCTTGGTTTGCACCTCTCGCGGCTGCATTTTGCTCAAGCGCGAGTGATAAAATGAGGGGTGAGCAAATTGCATCTCATATACACGCTCTGTGCAAGCGTGGAATCCATGCATATGCTAGTATGTATGTTTGCTTGCACAGAATCTACAGAGCCGAAGATGCCAGTTCGACTCTTGAAGAGATCAGTTACGTATCAGCCGTCCACTGCGGTTTTGAAGCGACCAAGCAGTTCTTGAGGTGAGCCAAAGATGCTCTTGAAACAGTGACAGTTGTGTATCAGCCGTCAAGTGCGGTGCACTTGTCAGGTGGCTCTGTATGACCAACGAGATTGCTTTGAAGCAATCAAGCGCAGACTGGGATATCTCGCAGGCAATTGCAAGTGAGTTGAAAAGGCCGTGGAATCGAAAGGGGCGAATGTGGCGATCTTTGGGACTGGTAAAGGGATGTAAAGGGCTTATCCCTTCCAAGTTGGTGCAACTAGTGGAGTTGTGATATATTCTTGTTTCTGCCGGTTGGAAAGGTTCTGGTTAGTGACTGAGCTGCCAAAAATTTCGGGCTCAGATGTTGCAATATCTCGTTTACAGCTTTTTTGGGTTGAAGTTGTTGAAGAGGTTTGATTTTGCAATTTCACCAGTAGATGCTGCAGAGACTTTTAGGAGCAGCACTCTGTGGTTGTCATGTCTTGCAGTTTGCCAGCGCGTCCTAGGTTTATTTTTAGAAGGTTCATTTCAAGGAAGCTTGTTGAAATGGGTCCAAATTCTCCCCCACCACAACCAGGACGTTTTGTATCATGTTGTGGACATGTCCCCTCTGTTCGTTTGCTTGATCCACTTCACGACAAACCTTGGAGCTTTGCTAACACCGTGCGGCTGCAGCTTTGTGCCACCGTATGTGCAATGGCGCTGCCAGCAGGCGTCAGAAGGCAAACGGCGGCATGGTATTTTGATGTATTTTGGGCAAATAAGATCTTATTTTATCCCTTACGTAAAAGAAACGTAAACAGAAATATAGAGAAAACAACTAGTAGCCGTAATTTCTGGATATGTCGGGAATATGCGTTTTGTTTGCGTATTTGAAAGCCTTTGAAACCCTGCTAAGCAATTACGTAGAAAGCCAGTGTTTTCTAAATAGAGAGCCCTCTGTACATGGTGATTTTCCATAGTAATGTTGATTTGCTGCAGGGTAAACCCTGTTTTCAGGTCTGAAAAAAGATCGACGTGGCATCGGAGCGATTCGGTCTGGTTCGGTTCATATTTCCGGTTCACCAACCACAACTGCAACCAAAACCACTACCACAAGCACAGCAACAACCACAGACCAACAAGAACAACAAGAACAGCAAGAGCAGCAAGAACAACCAGAACCACAAGAAACACGCACGGTAACCACAACCACAGCAGCAAAGGATCGCAAGAACAACAAGAAGACCACAATTGTTTGTGTTATTTTGGGGGTGAAATGCTGGAAATTTCGCGCCAAACAACAGGTTGAAGTTCCAAAATGCAAAATCCAACGTCCATGTTCCAAAATATCGCAAATACCGCGCAAAACGAGAAACCAAATGCCAAAAAACAGTGGAAACACCTCGCAAAATGAGAGATGGAACATCCAATGCGTTGCAAGTAGCAAGGAAAACAGGGAGCAGAGGAAACCCAAAAAAGCTTCCCAAACTGCAATCTTTTTGTAAGGTAATGCAAATGTGATGTGTTGTGATGTGATGTATGTGTCGTGATATGTCGTGATGTGTATTTGCGTGCAAGTAGATGCAAGTAACTGCAAGTATATATGAAGAAAAGAGTCGAGTCACTGACAGCGATTGGACAAACACACGACAGAATGAGTCTCTGGGAAATTCTTCTTTGAGGTATATATCTCTGCACTCAAGCAACTCAGGCCTTTCCTATATTACACCCCGCGCCTCAAGTTTCTCCGCCTGCACCTCCTCACTTTCAGCCGGTCGATTAACGTTTGTAGGATTAAAGGATTTTGGGGTTGAAATATTTTAGGGTTAAATGGTTTTAGGGTTAAAGGGTTTTTGGGTTAAAAGATTTTAGGGTTGGATGATTTTAGGGTTAAAGGAATTTAAGGTTAAAGGGTTTTAGGGTGAAAGGGTTTTAGGGTTAAAAGATTTTAGGGTTAAATAATTTTAGGGTTAAACGGTTTTAGGGTTAAAGGGTTTTAGGGTTAAAGGATTTAGGGTTTAAGGATTTTAGGATTAAAGGATCTTAGGGTAAAAGAAGATTTTAGGGTGAAATGGTTTTGGTGTTAAGGATTTAAATATGAAAAGCAGAGGTGGAGCAGAAAAATAGAAAAAAGAAGAAAAGAACAAACAGATTACAAAAGAGAAAGCTTTAGAAGAAAGAAAATCTAGGTGCGTGAAAAGGTAGGAAAATCGTGATAGATTATATTTTTCTAATAATTTGTGGCTCCGAGGGGTCGAAAAATAGGCTCGCTAAATTGGCCAGATGATAATGAAAATATCCGCCGTTGTGGTGCGAAGCACATTTCTAAATTATAATGTATAAAACATACCAGGTCCGGGTTTTTTTTGAAGTTGAGGTGTCGAAAAAGTGTACGCCGTTGTGGGACGAAGCACATTTCGAAATTAAAATATATAAAACACACCATATTCGGACTATTTTTGGAAATTGAGATGTCGAAAAAGTACGTGCGCCGTTGTGGTACGAAGCACATTTCGAAGTCAAAATATATAAGATGCATTATGCTCGGTCTACTTTTGGAAGTTGAGACGTCAAAAGAATGCGCGTCATTGTGACGCGAAGCACAATTCGAAGTTAAAATGTAAAAACACCACATATTCGCATTACTTTTGGACGTTTAGATATTGTTTCGCGTAACAGACGCAAGGGCTTGTGGACCTTGTCAAAAGTGAGCAAAACGAGGGGGTTTTGTAAGATTTTGTTTTTTTTCCAATGTTTTCCGTGATAGGCGCGATACAAGAGATATGTTTATCAGAGCTGTTAGGAGATCCGGGCGCTGATTTCCTGAGAGAGGTTGTATTTTGGAATATTAGATCTTCAGGTTTGCTGAAATAATTTTACGTAATAGGTGTAGTACTTCGTATGATTTGGTATCACTTTTTCGTGGCAGACACAGTAGTTTAGACAAATGCATTGGAAAAATCGTAAAACATATTGGCACCAGGCCGTGAACTCTGCACTCAATTTTTTATTTTTGAAGGATGTCTCGTACTTCATTGTCATACTATTGTCCGGTTTCATTGCAAGATGTGGTGGAATTCAGGAAAAGCCGGTTCATTGAACTCACCTTTTCAGTCGGTCCCGCGTGCCGAACAGAGCGTTAATTCTGCAGACTTAGGGTAGGAGGAGATTTAACAAAACAATGTCAGATGCCATTAGAAAGATATGCTGCAGACTGACATCCGCTTGAAAAATGCGTCTCCGGTGCTTGCACCTCTTCGTTGCCCTACTAGTTTTCGCCCCCTTCCCTTTGGCCTCAAGTGTACTTCTCGGGGTGTATGTCATCAATGTTCTTGTCATTGGTTGGCATATCTTGGCATGGTTTATAACGCCTGCATCCTCAGAAAAGGTGTTCCCATCTGGGATCTGCGCAGCTTTTGGTTTGCAGCTTAGAAGGTGGACTGGAACAGCCTTGGCCAGCTGATGGTTGTCCGGGTGCTCCACTTGGTCGGTTCCCGGCGCAGCAAGCTCCTCGGCTCTAACCATACCCCTGTGGTCGAAACTCTTGGCGGATTGGCCGGCCCATGGAATTGGAGGAATCCCTAGATCCACCCGGAGGATGAAAAATGTGCCGCATCCAATCATTGTTCCCAACAGCAGGGCCTGTTGGGTTTCAATCTCTAGGGCTGGGGCTGGCTCGCGGGGACTTGCAGCCTTCAAAATCCGGAATGGAACCCTGGAACCCTGGAACCCTGAAACCTTGGAACCCCGGAACCCTGGAACCCTGGAACCCTGGAACCCTGAAACCTTGGAACCCTGAACCCTGAAACCCCGGAACCCTGGAACCCTGAAACCCTGGAACCTTGGAAACCTGCGACCGTGGAACCCTGAAACCTTGGAACCTTGGAACCTTGGCACCCAGGAACCCTCAAGCATTCTGGAACCCTGCTACCTTGGAACCCTGGAACCTTGGAACCCTGCAACCCTGCACACCTGGCACCCTGCTGGGATCCTGGAACCCTGAAACCCTGGAACCCTTGGAACCCTTGGAACCCTGGAAACCTTGGAACCCTGAAACCGTGGGACCCTGGTACCCTGGAACCCTGGAACCCTGGAACCCTGAAACCTTGGAACCCCGGAACCCTGGAACCCTGGAACCCCGGAACCCTGGAACCCTGAAACCCTGGAACCTTGGAACCCTGCGACCGTGGAACCCTGAAACCTTGGAACCTTGGCACCCAGGAACCCTCAAGGATTCTGGAACCCTGCTACCTTGGAACCCTGGAACCTTGGAACCCTGCAACCCTGCACACCTGGCACCCTGCTGGGATCCTGGAACCCTGAAACCCTGGAACCCTTGGAACCCTTGGAACCCTGGAAACCTTGGAACCCTGAAACCGTGGGACCCTGGTACCCTGGAACCTTGGAACCCTTGAAACCCTAAAACTTCCAAACCCTAAACTCTATGCGCGCTGCGCGCGCTGCATGCAATAAAGTAAACCCTAAAACTTCCAAACCCTAAACCCTAATGCGCGGTGCGCGCGCTGTGTCCCAGAGAAGTAAACCCTAAAATTTCCAAACCCTAAACCATCGTGTTATGCAACTTCCAAACCCTAAAGTTTAACCCGCGGTGTGCGCGCTGCATGCAATAAAATAAACCCTAAAACTTCCAAACCCTAAACCCTAATGCGTGCTGTGCGCGCTGCGTGCCAGAGATAAACCCTAAAACCTTCAAACCCTAAACCCTAACGCGCGCTGCGCGCGCTGTGTGCCATAGAAGTACCCCTTAAAATCTCCAAACCCTAAACCATCGTGTCATGGAGGTTAACCCTAAAACTTCGAAACCCTAAAGTTCAACCCACGCTGTGCACGCTGCATGCAATAAACTATAAAACTTCCAAACCCTAAACCCTAATGCGCGCTGCGCGCACTGCGTGCCACACACATAAACCCTAAAACTTTCAAACTTTAAACCGTAACGCGTACTGCGCGCACAGCCTGCCATAGAGGTAAACGGTTAAACTTTCAAACGCTGCGTGCCATAGAGGCAAAGCCTAAAACTTTCAAACGCTAAACCGTAAAGCAGGCTGCGCGCGCTGCGTGCCATAGAGTGCTCCTCAAAAGTGATTACATGTCATACTTTAGTGGCATCCTCCAAATTCATTAGTCAGCCTTTGTTAATCCAGGGCCCATTTTACACATGTCATCTTCTTGGTCGTGGCGCCATTTCAGGATCACACTGATGACCTAAGCTTTGGCCTTAACTATTATGCAGGCAAGCGACATCAGCACGCTATGGTATTGGAAGACACAGGGTTTGCCCGTAGACCAGCCAAAAAATCGATTTTCCACACTGAACAATTGGATTTAACACATTTAGAATAGGAGCTCCGCCTGATTCAGATTTCATCACTTAAAAGGTACCCATGCCTGACTAGCCTTCATGACTTAAAGCGTAACCACACCCGACTTAAGGGAACCATGCCTGACTAGCCTTCATAATTAAGAGGTACCCACCCACGCCTGACTTAACAGAACCCATGCCTGACTAGCCTTCATAATTAAAAGGTACCCATGCCCCTGAATTCAGGGAACCATGCCTGACTAGCCTTCACAATTAAAAGGTACCCACTGGAACCATGCCTGACTAGCCTTAATAATGACTTAAAAGGTAACTACACCTGACTTAATACCTGATTTACCGGTTTTGCCTGATTTTGGAAAAACGCAGGGCCGGAATTTGCAGGGCGCGGGCCGGAATTTGCCGGGCCCGGGCCGGAATTTGCCGGGCTGGGATTTTGGGGTCGTGCCTAAATAGGATTGTTGCAAAAATCGTGCATGACTGAAGGGAACCATGCCTGACTAAACATCATACCAATCATCCCAAAAGAATCCAATAATTCCAGCAAGTGATGCCTGACCAATCCCTGCGTCATAATAAACCGTCTGCCCCTCCCCACCCAATAATGAACACACGGAATAGTTTTTTTGTATTTAGTGGGTATTTAGTATGAGGGTGCGAAACTTCCCCCTTGGTTAAAAAAACTAGATTGGAAAACATTTTTTAAATAACATCTAACTAAAATATTGCCAAAATTGGATTCCGAAGCTTCCCCCTGACATTAAATTGAAAACATTCGTTTTAAAAAATGAACTTTATATTTCAAAACCGATTGAATTCCTATTCAAAATCTAACTCAAATCTTGCCAAATTGGATTTCGAAGCTTCCCCTTATATTAAATTGAAAACCTTACTAATCCCCACCTCCTTTTACTAAACGTACCCTAAATACTAAAATATTACATTGATTCCTTTTACTAGGGTCCGCGTTAAATTTTGGGAAATTTCAGGCTGGCCAGTTTGACTTTTAATTGATACCTTTTCAAAAACAAATTAAACATGAAGGTCCCATTTCAGGATTTCACCACCAAAAAATAAAAACTAGTCAGCCCCGGTGATTTTTTAAACTAGGGTCTTTTCAGGTCGAAAAAATAAGTATTTTATATTACAACGTTTATATAATATTAGGGGAAAACTTCGAAATCCACTTTTTGGCATTTCCTGGCAATATTTTTGCTGGATGTCAAAAGGAAATCTAATCGATTCTTGAAATCGAAAAAACATAGTTTTTTTTTATTAGTGTTTTTAATTTAATCTTAGGGGAAAACTTCGAAATCCAATTTTTAGCAATATCTTAATTATATGTTAAACAGAAAACTAATCGATTTTGAAACAGTTTTTTTTTAAATATATTAGGGCTGGTAATTTAATATTAGAGGAAACATTTCGAAATCCGGTTTTTGTTTTTATTTTTGTTACTACAATTTAAAAGGAAATCGAATCGATTTCAAAAAAGAAAAAATAATATTTTATATTAGGGTTTTTTAATGTAATATTAGGGGAAAACTTCAAAATCCAATTTTTGACCATATTCTAATTAGATTTCAAAAGGAAATCTAATGAATTTTGATATAGAAAAAATAGTCTTTGATATGAGGGTTTAATATGAGGGGAAAGCTTCGAAATCCAATTTCTGGCAATATCTTAATTTGAATTTACAAGGAAATCTAATCGATTCTGAAATAGAACAAACTTAGTTTTTTATATTGGAATTTTTCATGCAAGATTAGGGGAAGCATCGAAATCCAATTTTTGAACATATTTTAATAATTGGATTTTAATTTGATATTAGGGGGAAAGCTTCAAAATCATTTTTTTCATTAGATTTCAAAAGGAAATCTAATCGATTTTGAAACAGGAAAAAAACAAAATGATATTAGGGTTTAATATAAGGGAAAAGCTTCGACATCCAATTTTTTGGCCATATTTTATTTTATTTTTTAAAAGGAAATCTAATCGATTTCGAAATAGAAAAACATACATAGTTTTTTATGTTGGTGTTTTTTATTTGATATTAAGCTTCGGAATCCACTTGTTTGCCATATTTTAATTGGATTTAAAAAGAAAGAAATCTGATCGATTTTGAAATAGAAATATGTGTATATATATATGTGTGTGTGTGTTTTTTATCAGTATTAGGGGGAAGCTTCGTACCCTAATACTAAAGACCCCCCCAATACTAAAAACTCCTCCAGGTGTTTGTTATTTGGGTGGGTGGGTGAAGGGGCGACTGTTTAGCAACAGGGGGAAGGGATTAAACCGTGTTTTGTTTCTAATTTCAAAATCCATGAAAATAATCTTTAAATAGAATACTGCCAAGAATAGGATTTCGAAGCTTTCGCCTAGTATCAAATAAAACACCAACACCTGAATTAAAAAAACTAAAATTGACGATTTTAAAGGACGGACCCCAATAAAAGACACCCCGGTGTTGACTAGTTTTTTATTCTTTGGGGGTGAAACCCTCACATGGTACCTTCATTTTTAAAATTGTTTCCTCAAGGGGATCAATTAAAAATCAGATTAACCAATTTGACATTTCCCAAAATTGGAAATCGCACCTAGTTTTTGTCATTTGGGGGTATTTTTCGTAATAGGGAGAAAGGATTAGCAAAAAGAATGCCTGATCAAAATGATGCTGATTCTGTGTGTTACAATCTTTTTGCCCACTACAGTGTCTACAGGGTTACAAGGGATGCCGTGCCAGCTAGAGTCCCAAGTCCATTCAACCAACACCCTAATCGATGAAGTTGGACTTGTTGAAATGGAAGTGGGACTGGACCAGTTGACATGGGGCGATGCTGACCTTCAACGGGAGCTTCGGCGCCTGAAGGACAACAGTTTGAAAATTCCGAACCTGAAATATATTTTCAAAATTGCCTTACTAAGAGTGATCCCCACCCTGACACACTATTCTGACATAGTTTCTGACATATCATCTGGACGTATATGTGGCATATATGTTCTGACATACTATCTTACATTCTTTTCTGAGATTCTATTTGACATTCTTTCTGGCATCCTATCTGGCATCTATTCTGACATACTTTCTGGAATATACTATATTCTGATCCTGCCTTGCCATGAGTTTGGGCTGGGAGTGCTTTTATTTGCGTGGATCAATGCCAATGGCTTGAATATCCACCAAATGTTGGTTTCACATGTTTGCACCCAATGATTGCCATTACCATTGATACCCCAAAATGGCCAGGTCCTGAATTTGAGAGTAGATCCTGAAAAGTTTTCTGGGTACTGAAAAAACAGGACTTTGGCACAGGGTCTGAAAAAAGACGTAGGTGGAAGATTCAGGTATGCTGTTGGGTTGCAAAGCTGGGTTAATGACTGAAATTTCCGCCGCAGCTAAAAAAAACTGCAACTCAAAAAAAAAACCAGCTCAGAAAAAAGGCGCCGGGGGAAACTGCACAGCTGCAACCATTGGATCGTCTCTTCTACTGAAATCAAAACTTCTTGGAACCGTTGCATGTGGAAAACATATCTAGGTGGGGTCCATTTTTCTTCTTCAACAAAATACATTAAATTGAAAACATTGCCAATTGCAAATGAAGTGCGGGCTCATTTGGCTTCAACTCACCAGTTTTTGGGGTCTGTGGCTGACAAGGAGATACTTCAGGAGCCCGCCCCTTCCCCTTGCCACGACTCAAGTGCAGTGCAATCGGCCATACCCTCCAAATGCATTGGTGGAGAGCCAGCACCAAGATTTGAAAAGTGACAAACAAACAAACAAACGAATAAACAGGGGCTCCAAAACAGATTTGATTCAAAAACCATGGTAGCCACAAGCTCTGCGTACAAGGGATCACTTTCAAGGCTCATGGTTTTTTCCCTAAGAATCTGACACCCTCGGAGTAAGGTCTCAGAACTCACCCCAGCAGACTCAAGCCATTTTTTCAAATATTGCTGCAGTATGCTGCAATTGTGTTGTGCAATTGTCTAATGCAATCAAAAAACAAATCCAAAAATCTATCAAAAAGTCCTGTACGGGGAATTGCGGCGCAATTACGCGAAATTACCCCGCAATTTTTGCAGGATCTTTTATATACAGTAATCGATTTTGGTGGAAACTATGGTTTTGTGATGTTTTGTCACCTAAGCCGAGCATCTAGATGTGTCCAAACTGTTTTGCCTTTTGACACCGCACCAGTGGTCCCTAATGGATTACTGAATCGCGAATTGCCAATTGCTACTCGAGTTTGATTACTTGTAATCAAGGTGTTCCAAGAGAAAACAGCTGAGGGAACACATCTTTGTATTCCTCAGGACCTGTAAGAAGTTTTGATTTCAAGACATAACCTAAGCATTCGTTGCAGTTGTGCAGTTTCCCCTGGTGCCTTTTTCTTTGAGCTGCGTTTTTTCCCTCTGAGTTGCGTCTTTTTTCTGAGCTGCGGTGGAAATTTCAGTCACCATGGATTGCGGCACTTTTTTCATCCTCCGGGTGGATCTAGGCATGTTTCAAGTGGGAATGATCCTCTCAAATGGATTTGAACATCAAGAGCCAGATAGCCCAAACGGCACCAGCGAATGGTTGTCCATGCCAGGGACCATTTCCTCAGGAGGATGTTCGAACCTGTGTGGTCCTGAATCCTGGTGAAAACAACTGTTTGACTATCACATGCCGGTGTCACCAAAAAAAACACGGGCAAAACTTCAAAATGCCTAGGGAGAAATTACGCCTCAGTACGGCTGGAGGATCCTTTTTGGAAAAAGTGCCGCAAACGAGTTTCTAGGTCATGAGGAATCCTCACGCCCTCGGTGAGTTTTCCGTTGATGCCAAAAAAAGGCCGCAAGGTGCAGTTCGATGGGAGAGTAAACCTTTAAGGCCGCTGCTGGGAAGCAAAACCACATTTCTGAGCCGCAAGACTTATGATTTGTGGGGTTCATAATGCTTGGAAATCGGTTTTACTTTCAATAGGTCACATTGGAAATTAACATTTTACCCCCAGCACCAATTCCTCGCCTTCCAAATTGCTGGGATCTGGCGCAGCGCTCGCCAACGGCTCCTACTCGTTCCCAAATATAATGTGATACGGAACCATTCAATGGGATGTATGGAATGGATGCATGGCCCTTTCAATCAAGCCCACAAAGGCTTGCACATGCCGCCAATTGTTGTATTATTTTGCACTGTCAGTTCGGCGGTGGCATTAATTGGCACCCAGGTTCTACTACGACCTCAGTGTTCTGTACGGCAAGGTGCGCCATGGGCATTCATGGCAAAGCTAGAGGCGGAGACGCGAAATGACAGGGTTCCCAGGACTGCGCAATGCTGCGCGTCCCATCACAACACAAAAAGACAATTGACCCAATCACAACCGGTTGGATCAAAAACATTCGAAAACCAATCGGTTGTGACCACTCCCAGCATCAAGGCATGCGATGGATGCGTTGATTTGGACCGGGAGCGCTTTGAGTTCCACATCGCTGTGGTCCACCTGGATGGCAGGTGAGGGCCCCGGTGAGGGGGTCCGTTTTGGCTCAAGCGGTGCCATGCCCAAGATTTTCTTTCATTTGAGATTTGGCGTTTGGTTTTCTTCCAATTGATCATTCGCAAAATTGTTCTCCTAGGTTGGTTCCCACAGAAAATCCATGACAATCCTTTCTACCGGATATTTTCATTGCCATCCAGTGTGAAAACACATGCTAGAGAATGAATATGCAAAGGGTTTCTCGCCCAAGTTGTATTCACAATCCACTTGTATTCACCACGACAAACTCCACTGTCAAGCTCGCCACAATTCGAACACGTCGGCTTCTAATTGAAACTTGAAGTGGAAAAGGCAGCTGCTGTCAAAACAGCTGAAAATGTTTGAATCTAGAAGCTGGAAAAAAGGTGGTACTGAGTGCATCTTATATACATGCTATGTACTTGACTACTTGCACTGCCCCTTTGAAGCTTTCGAAAGGAGCTTCAATCTTTATATATACAGGTTCCAGCTCAAGCTACCTTAGGTGCCAGCTAGGCATGATGTACAAATTGAGAAGCTACGGGCTCAGCACGGCTGCAAGTCACATCGGTATGGGCATACGGATGTAATCCCGCCAGAAGTATCGTAGCGCTAGGCCCAGGAATTCTTCCAGTCTGGGCTGATTCATCACGGCACTGATCACACCATCCATGAACCGTCGTCGGCCCAGTTGTTATCGCGTTTGATACACCGTTCCATAGCGCGTGGTGATCACCTTAGATGGAAGTTCTGGTAATGCCGGCGTTGGGTCTCTGCGTCGCAGAGTTTGAAGTTGGAGAGGCCCGAGACGAGGGTCACCTGGAAGAGCTTGAGTAAGCTCCCCTCGTACCAATCGCTCTTCCTGTTCAATCTCTCTCCATTCTGCTTCATAGTCATAGTCTGGCATCGATGCGTCATGTACTCGCAAGGCAGCCAACGCATTTGTGAGGTCGGTAGATTGTGAACTTGTTGGTCTTGTGCTTTCTGGTTCTGGGTCTGGTTGCGGAGCATTCATATTTGATCTCGGAGCATCATGTTGAGCTGGTTGCGGAGCGACATGTCCTGGATCTTCTCCTCCCGTGGCAGTGGAACTTTCTTCCACCAAAGGTTCAAGGCGATCTCTTCGAGATGGCTCATTAATTCCTCCACAGCATCATTGGCGTGACTTCCAGGTTGAGCTCGAAAAACACGCTGTCGTATGACGAATTCGGCTCCCCGTACTGCAACATCCAACAGACGTTGTGCCACCAGAGTAAGAAAGATAACCAGAAGGGTATAGATCACAATAATCTCAAAAGAAAAGGATCCATCCGCATCAGCTTTTTCTCCTTCTTACGCTTTTGAAATTTATCCTTCTTCCGCTTTTGAAACAGAAAGAGTTGCAGCCAAGGTGATGAGCTGCAGCACTTGCATGGTTTGTGCAAGCCTTTTCAACTCTTTGTTGACCAACCGGTCGTCCTTCTTTTCTTCTTTTCCTTTAATCTTTTCTCCTTCTTTTTCTTTAACTTCAACTTCGTTTTCATTTGGGTCGCAAAACTTTCCCATGCCCATAAGATTCTTAAGGAAGTTCAGACGTGCAGCAGTCAATGGCTTTGTTCCTATGTCAGCCACCATTGATTCACCAGGTACATGTTGGATCGCCCACTCAGCTGCAGCCACTGCCACAGCTTGCCTCGCCAAGGCTGCTCTCAGCTTCAAATGTCGAGTGCGCCAGCTTCCTCCATCACCTGTGAGTATAGCAAGGGCAGGCATGTTGTCGGTCTTGACGACCTTTGGGACTTCAGGGAAAAGTTCTGCTAAGATCACGTGGATGCTGTCCAGAAGATTGGAGATGATCCCAGAAGGATGATGAATGAGCCGTGGGATTCCTCAGAGTCGGGGGCAAAGGAGGCATCCGTATAGACGGTCAACACAGGAAGTTCATTTTCTTTCACTTAAAACCTCAAGCCTTCAGCAGAAGTGGTGGACAAATAGCCTTTGAGTTGAGTGCTAGCCAACATCACAGCTTCTGGAGCTCTCGTGACGGCAGAGACCATTCTGGAGACAACGTGCATGATGTCTGGCCTCGCTCTGGTTGTGAGCCACAAGGCTTCACCCACAGCTTTCTGGGCTGATCGAACTTTTTCGATCGAAGGTGACTCCTCCTTTAGTTCCATCGCAGATAGATCCCGTGACAGTGGAATCTTCTTTGGCTTTACATGTTCGTTCTCCTTCTGGACCAAGTCAAGCGTATAGCTTTGTTGTGTCAGCATCGACACATCTCTTTTGGTCTCTGCCCAGCAGAGTTTAGAAATTACCATTCCAAGGAAACGTACCGGAGTGTTGGATACTGGCTCAGGAACTGACGTAGTCCATGTTGATTGAATCTTGTTCTGGACAGCCAACATGAGAGGTTCTGGAGCTGCGATCAATAGGTCGTCCACGTATGTCATCAAGAGCCCATAAACCGTCAGGCCGTCTTCGTCATCGGCATTTTGCAACTTTCATAGATTTGGTTCAGACTGAAGAGGCTTGAGGACAAAGTTCATGGATCTCCCTTCATGCTCCCCCTCAATGTTAAAGCCGTTGATAGTTTCATCTCTAGTCAAACCCCACAATTTTCGAGATCGATGGAAGCCGTAGATGGCTTTCTCAGGCTTGTAGAGGACGTCCTTTCGCAGGAACTTCTCAGTGAAGAGGTATGGGGGCTTCACCAGCAGCAAGTCTTCGTCCTCTGACTGGACCATCTTGGCATTAAGAAAAGCTGTTCTCACATCAAGAATTGTTGCACACCATTGGCCACGGGCAACTACCCAGACCAGGATGCGAAGAGCTGAAGCATCAGCTCCACTACTGAAGTTGTCTTCTTCTTCTTCTTCTTCACGGCGGGGTTCCAAATTTCCGCATGCCATCCACCGGCCACCGGACTTTCTTTTTGCCTCCATCAGGGCCAGGTTTTCTGGTGAACACCAGTTTTGATGGGATATATTCGATTCCCTTTCCTTTCTTTTCTGCATCTTCCTCAAGCTTTTGAAGTTCTTCTGGAAATACTTCACGAGAAGCTTCTTTTTAGTTCAGCAGGGACTCAACTTCACTTCCGACTGCAGGAAGCCGTTCTTCCCAGTTTTCAGCTACTTCTCGGGGAGATACAATTTTGGTCTGCAAGACTTCCTCCTCTTCGTTTGGCATGACGGCCAACTTCTTCAGCTTCGAAAGGATTTGAAGCTCTTCCAAGGCCAACTCCGCATCATCCTCCACCATTCTTCTCATTTCTTCGTCAATCACCCTCTAAATCTTTACTCTTCTCTTCTTTTCAGCTTCCTCTTCATCCTCTACTCTACCTGATCTTTCTCCTCCATCTTTCGGATTGCCGACTTTCCGCGTAATCTTCGCCTTGCCATGACTGCATCAGCTGCTTCTCTTTCCAAAGCAATCCAACCCTCTTCAGCAACTGGAAGTTGTGCAGGTTTCATGATGAGCTTTGTGATGAGAGGACGTTCACCATCAGGTAGGATCCAATGACCGTGGTCTTCCGGTGACGGACATAGATATTTGACATTCTCCGTGGAAATTTCACAGACACCACGACGCCACTTCCGTTTTCTGACCATGACAGTGGAGAGGAAGGATGGCCAATCCCCAATTCGAGCCGCACGATTAAGCTCGTTGACGAATCTTGTTGCCCAGGGCCACCAAGATCCAGTAGCTTCAGCTTGCAATAGGACTCGGCGAATCTGGGTTTTGATGGTTTTCACGGCACATTCAGCCTGGCCATTCGATCGCTTGGAATTCATGCCCTTGGTCGCTGTTTATGTGGCCAATGTGAAATCCATCAGCTCGTCGAAGAAGCATGTCCATGGTGACCCTTGTAACTTCTTTGGCCTTTTTGGAGTACATTGGGGAGGCAAGTCGAAAAACCCTTGTCTCAAATTCTGCAGGCTTTCTTCCTCCTCACCTTCTTTTCTTCTTCTGCTTTTTCTTCTTTCTCTTCCACTTCGCCTTCTGGGGCTTTTTGAACTTCAGGTTCTTCATTTTCATCTTCAGGGTCGTCGAAGATGCCTTGGACTGGTTCATGGCCAGCTGGTTCATCTTCGATTTGTAGTTGGTCTTGTTCTTCACCCTTCTTCGCGTCAAAGTTAGGTGCTTCCTCTTCCAGTTCCTCAACGTCATCCTCCTTCAAGGGTGAGCCTTTCGGTACAGTCCATGTGAGAGCTCCCACAAGGATATAGGCTGTTTTGTAACCTCCAGCATCATAGGCTCGGACAAATGGTCCAGCGGTATCGACTGAAAGAACTCCACCTGACTTGTCGATGAGGTGGCTGTTGTTGACGACTTTGTTGGCGCACCAAACAATCACGGCGAAAAGGTCCATGACCATGTTGCAGATGTTCTTGCCAGCGCAGCGACGCGAGCTTTGGTTGGCAGTGAACAATCTGGGTGAGCAAGGCTTCAGCGACCATACTCATAGTTCCAGGTGCCCATCTTGAGAGCTCAGATGATGATTTGATTTCGGTAACATTGCATCGAGGCATTCGATGACTTTCGACGTTGATGTTCAAGTTGCCAGCCATGGTCGTTGGCTTTATTGCGGCACCTCCATGTCGATCTTGTGAAAAGGTAGTCTCCTCAAAGTTGAACTCCTCTTTTGAGCTTTCTCCATTCCTTTGTATCCCAGAAGGACACGCATTCCGGCATGTAATGCCGAGGCGAGGAAGGTTGTTCCAACAGGAACCCTACAGGCTTTTGACTTCTCGTGCTTGTCGTAGATATGTTGCAACCATCCACAGAAAGATGAAGCGCCACATCAAGACATCATCTTCATCCAATTGTCGTTGTTCCGCAGGTGATAGGTCAGAAAAACCATATTCAGCTCCATGCCTCGCTCGGATTGGTCGCGGAGCATTTTCTTTTGGGTAGTGCCGGAGGACAGATCTCGTTCTGCAGTTGGGTCCGGCAATGAAGGCATCTACCTTGTCATGCATAACAGCGCAAAGGAGACCAGAGTACGTTCCAACATCATTCAGCATGTTATGGGACTCCCCACGTTTCAGGTCAATTTCAAGTAGTTGATTCGTTTCTCCCCCTTGCTGTTTCAAAGCTCTGGACAAAGTGAACCCATCATCTTCTCCAGCATAAAGATGCACCAAACAGCCATCCCGCTGAAGACGTTTTCTTTGGCGGCGATTGATTGGCGGTCTTTGATTCGTTTTGGAAGTTCACGGAGAACAGGGTGACTTTGGATCAACTCCTGCATCTACTTCTGCTCTTTCTCAAGCTTCAGGCTTCTCATAGTTCTCTGACTTCCCACCACCTCCATTTCCTCGATCAGATGCCAGGCAAGAGCTCGTGGTAGTTGAGGACATCCTTTTTGGTTTTGCACTGGTAGTAGACCTCGGCGCGGATGAAGGATCTTCAAGTCACCATTCTTCCAGCAAACTTCGCAACCAAGGTCATGGACCAGTTGTCCCATCGGGAGGTTGGTTCGACATCGACTCTTTCAGTCACCATGATGCCGCCAGGGGTCACTTGCAATGAAGTCGTCTCTCCATTGGCCAGTGTGACAAACACGTTTGCAGGTCTCATCTCCTTCTCCAAGACGTCGGGGTCGTAGAGGGTGTGTTGCACCAGAATCTACAAGTCCTTGAAGACTTCCATAGCTGATCTGGTTGATCTTAAAGACCTTGAGTTTCAGCTGATCCAATTGGCTCTGGAGTCGATCCACGACGTCTTCTCTGGAGTCAGTGGCACTCCCAGTCGCAGTTGAGGATGCAGCAGTCGTAGTCAAAGATTTCAGCATGATGTTGGCTTGCTCCAACAGTTCTTTCATGGACGGGCCTTCAGTTGACCCTTCATCCTCTTTTACTTTTGAGCTTGTAGATAATGAATCCTCCCCCTCGACCTTCTGGATCTTGGGCTTCGTTGGAGATGCATCACCTCGTTCCTTCGGACGAGTGCAAGCTAGGCTTCCACAGTTCCAACATCGTCGTCGCTCATCCTTTTGATCATGCGACCAGTTGCAAGCTTTTCCACGTCGGCAACCTTGTTCGCTCAAGCAGAACTTGCATTTGATCTTTTCTTCTCTGGAATCCTCTCTTCTCGGAGGGGACTTCGTTTCTTCTTCTAATTTCTTCAATTTGGAAACCTTCGGCTTCTCGGCTTCTTGAGGTTTTGGATTTTGTGGGTCACTTCGATTTCCAGGACATTTTTCCTGTAAGGGCAAGTTGTTCAAACTCGGCCAACAAGTGATACGCAAACGGTTGGGTGTTGTATCCACTTGTAATCCTGGTCTTACCAAAGATACCCTGAATTGTAACTCTCGATGGCTCTCCAAGGTTCTTTCGGTCATCTTCAGCAATCCCTTCAGTTCTAGTGCTGGATCAGGAGCAATTGCACCGATCTCTTTCGTCCTTGTCCTCCACCGAAGCCACCGTCTCAAGGCAAGTGGGCCATCCAAGACAGTCTGGATCTCTGGACGGTCCTCTAGATTGCGCAACAGATTCTGCTTCTCAGATACTCCACCTGGACTATACGTGACCAGCAGGTAGGTCAACACTCCAAATGTTGACAACCGTCTTGAAGCTACTAACTCGTCTCTCACTTGTGAAGGTGCATGGATGCTACACGGCGTTCTACTCGTTGCCATTTCTCGTGACACAGCGCCGGGGGCGCTTCCGCAGGATGTTTAATACGATCCAATGGCCCTGAGAGACATGTGGTGCTTGTACCAAGCCTCGGCAGCGCAGACCACATCTTTCCACCATTCAGCAGCCGTCAGTGAAAGATCTGCTATGATCGGTTCTGCTAACAGCAGCCAACCTCCAAGAATCAGAGGTCTTTGTTGTGCTTCCCATGGAGCAAGAGGAGGTAGGTGCGGACTTCCGGCACGTATAGTTTCAATTCCTCTCACCATCCCCATGTCGTCTCTAGGTTCTTGCATTCGTTTTTGCATCTCTTTCATGGAATCCATCATGAGGGACATGAATTCCAGTGACTTCTCGGTAAAGCTAGCAGTTCCATCATTTTTGGACCTTTGGGGGCCGGCGGCCCCTTTGGTGGTCTCAGCTTCCTTACTTCGGAAATTTCGTGTCTCTTCAGCTTCAGTCTTTGAGGGTCTTGCAGCCTCCTTTGTGGTGGTCTCAGCCTCCTTTTGTTCCCCATTGGGTGTGGGGAACTGCGGTTCTTCTTCCTTCTGACTTTCCAAAGCTAAAACACGTTCTCGAAGTTTCTTGTTTTCTTCCATCAGCATTTCTAAATCGCTTTTCAATCCCAGGTTTTCTTGAGGTCCAGGATTTTTTTGGCCTTCCCTACGTCTTGTTCCAAGAATAGTGTTCTGGCAATTGGAGGGGGCATAGCTAACTGAGGCATCATCAATTGTTGTGCACCAGGATACAGCCAAGGAGCTTGATTGAACATCCCCTGGAACTGTCTCAGCTGTTTTTCATCAAACAAAGGTTGAGTTGGTGAAATCACTGCCTGAGACATAGATGCAGTGCTGGGTGGAACAACTCGTTGCGCTCGGTCTGACCTGCACTTTGAGGTCCATTTGAAACGCCCTGCGCATTCGCTTCCGACTTCACGGCCGAAACATCGGTCACAGCAGCCACCAGCGATTTCGAAGATTCAACAGCACTCTGAGGAGTTTGCATTGGCGGATTTCCCTCAGAACGCTTTGACGGTGTTTCCTCAGTTTTCCTTGGTGTTTTAGGTTCTGACTTGGCACGGACGGGCGACCTTGCAGGCTGACCTGAAGACCTTGCAGCTAATCCCTGATCTATCGGGTCAGGAACAGGAGGTGAAAAAGACATCGGGGCATTTATTGGTCCATCCTCAATTCCCAGCGGTTCATCCCTTTTTGGAGCCCTAGGTGATTCATAGACTTCTACTGCCTCAGATTCTTTCTAACTGCGGCTCAGTTCCACTTGCAAGCTCAGAGTCAAGACGTCTTTGGGCACATCTCATTTCGTCTTCACCTTGTTGTAGTTCAGCTTCAGTTGCCCTCCTTCTAGCAAACATGCCGAAGAGGTCTTTTTGAAGGTCGGTCTTCTTCAAGGCGTTGGGCTCATAACCTGCAAAGGGTTTTTCACCCAAGTTGTATTCACAATCCACTTGTATTCATCACGACAAACTCCACCGTCAAGCTCGGCGCAACTATGCTTTTCTCGCCACAATTCGAACACGTCGGCTTCTAATTGAAACTTGAAGTGGAAAAGGCAGCTGCGGTCAAAACAGCTGAAAATGTTTGAATCTAGAAGCTGGAAAAAAGGTGGTACTGAGTGCATCCTATATACATGCTATGTACTTGACAACTTGCAGAATGAATATGAAGTTTCCATCATGTTCGGATTGGGACTTGGGACTTGCGACCTGTGCTGTGCACCTCGCTCTGCCAGTTGGAGCTTCCCCTCCTCGCTGGACGAGGCCGACGGGTCCGACGGGGCGCTGCCGCCGCGCCGGTGGAGCTTCCCCAGTGCTGTGCGGCGCCTGGCGGAGCTGGACCTGGACGTGCCGCCTGGCGGAGCTGGGCACGTCGACCCACAACATATTTTCACGTAGAATATATAAAGGTGAACTTGTGAGATGTCACTCATTTAGTTCCTTTTGTGACTTATATGTATGCTAGTGACATTTCAACATCATTGCTGTTGGACATTTGTGTTTGTTTATTTGTTTGTTTTGTTTTGTCTTGTTTTTGTTTTGTTTTGTTTGTTTGTTTGCTTGCTTGCTTGGTTGTTTGTTTGTTTGTTTGTTTGTTTGTTTGTTTGTTTCTGCTTGTTAGATATGACTGTCACTCTGCACTCCACTGCACAGTACACTGAATCTACTGCACTGCCAAACTATGGTTTGGCTCAAGTGGCACTAGGAACTCAACTGACACTGTGAGACGTTGTACTGTGACTGATAGACTGGCCTGAGTGAAAACTAGAAGCTGACTGACACTGCACTGTTTGGTGGACTTGAAAGTGAACTTGAAGCTTCGCATGGTAGCGGAGCTACCTGGCTCCTACTGTGCTTGAAGACTTCGGCGGTGGAGGAGTAGAACTGTACCACACTGCCTGCGGTGGAAGAGTAGAACTGTACCACACTGCAACTCACAGTAGCAAATGGCGACCCTTGGGGATACTGGAACTCTAGGTGGAAACTCACGACTCCCACTACCTGAAAGTTTCGATGGAACTATGGAGAAATGGGAAGACTGGTCATGGCACGTGAGAAGCTATGTTTCTATGCTCAAAGAACATGTACTGAGAGTCATGGATGCTGCTGAAGAAGCCACTGCGGTCATCACTGATGACGCTGTACAGACTATAGAAGACAATGCAGTTGAATTCACTGGCCTCATAGCTTTTAGTAGACAGCTACACGACTTGCTCAGCCTGATTACTAAGAATAGTGCTAGACTGGTAGTTCGAGGTAACTTGGGACTAAACGGGTTTGAGACTTGGCGCTTACTGTCATGTAGATATTCGCTTCCAAGTACTGCAAGCAACATTAGTCTGTTGACTAAGGTGCTTGAGTTTCGATTCAGGACTGAATACTTTGAACAAGACTACACTGAATGGGAACAGCTGAAGAACAGGTACGAGCGTCAAACTGGAGCTGCCCTGCCGGACAGCATACTGGTAGCATACTGGTAGCAACACCTCAGACTGAACGTGAGGACACGATACGCATGACACTGTTAGGAATGTGATACTGGACTACTACCAATCGCGTCATGTTGTGAAAAGTGACACTCCAACACCAATGGACATAGGTGCCATGTGGAAGAAAGGTAAAGGAAAGGGAAGAGTAGGATTGTACCCCCTGAAAGGAAAAGGAAAAGGCAAAGGAAGAGTAGGACTGCACCCCTTTGGCCAGAAAGGAAAGGGAAGAGTAGGACTGTACCCCCTGAAAGGAATAGGAAAAATGAAAGGAAAAGGTAAGACTGGAATGAACTACAAAGGCAAAGGTGACAAAGGTGACAAAGGTAAAGGAGACAGACAAAGATGCTGGAACTGTGGCAACTTCGGACACTTCAGTAAAGACTGTAAAATGACGGTGAACGCAGTTGACTATGTAACTGACGACACTCAGGAAGAATGGACTGAAGAAGAGTGGAATGACTGGTTATGTTCAGTAACTGAAGAGTGGTATGAGAATCAGTACTGCGAGGACTGGACAGATTGGACGGACTGGACCGACTGGAGTGGCGACTGGACTGGATACTGGCATGAACAGAATTGGCCAGACACTCAGACTGTCGGGCACCCAACTGGATCCAACGACGCGAACTTAGTTTCACAGCCGGCCACTCTTCGAAGTTAGGTACTGCCGGAGCACTTTTGGGTACTGTTGCTGTTTTGAGCATGTTTGGTAGATCTGAAGGACTGCCACTGGACTCTCAATCCTCAAATGCTTCAGATGCCCTGGATTTGTTTCACGAGACTTGTTTAGCCTCACTCTCACTTCAAGAGAATTGGGTCCTGTTTGACTCTGGAGCTGCTGCTCACTGTTGTCCTGCGAACTATGCCTCTGACTACCCTCTCCTTCCACTAGGTGAGAACCCTCCCAAGTTGAGAAGTGTGACTGGGAAACCACTGCAATTATACGGACGTAGACTAGTTCGGTACAACTGTGACGGTGTATACTTGAATGTCATCTATTAGGTGTGCGATGTTCCTTTTTGTTTGGTTTCTGTTGCAAGAATGGTTTTGCAAGGTTTTTGGACTATTCTTGGAAAGGACTGTTTGATGTTACTGACTCCTGAAGGCGAGAAGATTTCAATCACTCGACACGGCACTTTGCTGTACCTGACACCATCACTCGAACCATTCTCCAATGTTCCACCAGAACTCACTGCGCACTTAGAACACATGAGAGAACTTTCCACTGAGTTGAGTCATGTCACTACCGAAGAGAGTACTGTCGTGACTCAAGATGATCCACTTGAGAAATTGGAATCTCACATTGGAACTATCAAGCCAAAGTACTATCATGTTGATGAATGGCAACTTGATGAAGCAAACTACAAATTGGTGAGAATTCACAAACGACCAAGAAGAAGTCTGTTTACTCCTGGTCCTGGATGTCCTGTTAAACTGAACCAACTCTCGGGAGTTCGAACCACTTACTTGGACTATGGACAAGGTAAGACAGACAAGATCGTGGACTTTGACTTCAAGAACCTGTCAGAACCAAATACTAGACAGGATGAGTTTTGGAAAGGTAGAACTGTTTTTCTCCTCAACTCACCTCCTCCTAGTCGTAGGTATTTGACTAAAGGACCACCTCCAGGTGTTCCAACTCCAGCCTCTGAGGCTGTGAACACTGAGCAGGTTCAAGACACTGAAGTCACTGAGGACACTTCACGGAAGTCACGAAAGCGACACACTGAGGAACTACGCTGTTCACTGAATGAAGACGTGACCGGCAAGAAACTGACGGCCGAACTGCTGTCATGTACTGCCTTAGCTTAGGGCTAACTGAACTTTTCTTTGTCCCAGATCCAACCGCTGGTGAACAAAGGACTGGTGACTACTGGTTTCAACTTCCAATTGCATGTGTCAGATTCCATTATCAATTAAGAAACACGCTGTATGAGCCTGACTTCACTGACGGAGGACCAGCGGAGGACCAATTTGGTTCATTGCGTTGGACTGTTTTTGTGAAATCACCGGACAGACCCAAGAATGATGGAATGACTTACTGCAACTGGTGGAGAGAAGAAGATCAAAAAACTGACCAATATGAAGTAGGACTTGATGTAGGCCATAGTTGGATCGGATACACCATCTTTGAACCTGCACCACTGGAGAACTTCACTGAGGAACCAGAACAGGAGACGTTTGATGTCACTGCGCGTAAGCCTAAGGCACTGACTTCTCCACTGGAACCGACACAGCAAGAACGAGAACTTCACAACTTGACACACTTACCATACCGTAGCTGGTGTGAAATTTGTGTCAAAGCAAAAGGTAAAGAAACCCATCCAGAAGAAACTTGGACAGACAACCGGTCATCCAAGTTGAGCATGCGGAGTGGCATCCTCCTCGTGGAGCATGCGGACCCCGGCAGGGGAGCGAACGGCCTGGAGGGAGTTAAAGGAAACATTAGGGGGTACCCCGAAGTTTTCTTTAGATTTTGGTCTGGTGTTTACCGGAGTTACCTGGGTGTCAAGTGGGCGAATCTCCTTTGGAAGTGTCGCAGTCACTTTTGGACACGTCCATGCCAAAGACCTTTGGCCTGCCGAAAAGTTGCCAGAAGAAGATACAGACAGGCACGTAGGCGGCGCTTTTCCTGCCGCTTGACTTGCCGTCATTTATTTCTTTTGGGTTGGCTCTACTGTGTCAAACTTTGCTATTCCTTGGTTTGTATTGTTTGGAACAAGTTTTGCCGGATTCTTGACAGAGATCCCCAACCCTGCCGTGGGCTCAACACCATGCTCCGCGGCGGTGCTGCTGGAGGAAGCTCTGCCACGAAACGTAAGCGCAATGAGAAAGCAATACAGAATGATGCTCTGACTCGGTTGTGTAACTTGCTTGAGGGTTTTGTTGGCACGTCGCCCCAGAAAAACCTTCAGAAAAAGAAATAGAGGAAGAAAAAGTCGGCCATACCCAATTCGTCTGCTGAAGAGGGACCAAAATTGGTTGACCAGTTGAATAAGGTTGTTGAGGGGATCCGGAAAGACCCGGCTTCCTTGGTTCCGAAGTTGGAAGCTTTCTTGAAGATTGCCAAAGCATCGGGCCTTGGTCGCCAGGCGAACGGTTCTGGAACTTCTGCAAGGCAGGACAATTGGGCGGATGTCGTCAAACAAAATACGGCTTCTGCTAAAGTCGCTCCTGTGAAACGCGGGTCTCAACCCATTACTCTGGCTCGCCATTGCTGGCCTCTTGGTGAAGTCCGTGATTATGGGAAATTTTGAAATTACACCGGCATAGACCCCAGATAGAAAAGGTTGGAACTGATGGTTCCCAACGTGGGAACCAAAGGTTACCATGGCAAGGAACTGCCGGTTCCCAGACCTTGAAACTTAAGGTCCCCAACCTGGAACCAGAGGTTACCATTGCAAGGAATTGCCGGTTCCCAGAAGTTAGAATTTATGTTTTCGAAGCTAAGCAACTATCATTGTAAGGAACTGCGGGATCCCAAAGCTTGAAACTCATGGTTCCAAGCCTGAAAAAGTAACGTTACCAGTGGAAGGATCTGTTGGTTGCAAAAAGTTAGAACTCATGGTTCTTCATGTTGTTTTGTTTTGCTTACTGAGCCGGTAACAGAACCTTTTGTTTTGCTTAATGGACCGGTAGCGGAATGTTTGCGTTCGGCTGCTGGGCCGGCATAAAAATCTTTTTTGCACGAAAAAGGTGCATGTTAAAATGATATGAAAACAGTTTCTTTACAACTTTATGGTTTTGCTTAAAGGACCGGTACAGAACGCTTTGTTTTTGCTTAATGGACCGGTACCAAAATGTTTGCATTTGGTTCATGGCAAGGAACTGCCGGTCCCCAAAGGTTGGAACTCACGGTTGCCAACGTGGGAACCACAGGTTACCATTGCAAGGAACTGCAGGTTCCCAGAGGTTGGAACTTATGGTTCCCAACCTGGGAACCAGAGGTTACCATTGCAAGCAACTGCCGGTTCCCAGAGGTTGGAACTCATGCTTCCCAACCTGGGAACCATAGGTTACCATTGCAAAGAACTTCCAGTTCCTAAAGGTTGGAACTGATGGTTCCCAACGTGGGAACCAAAGGTTACCATGGCAAGGAACTGCCGGTTCCCAGACCTTGAAACTTACGGTTCCCAACCTGGGAACCAGAGGTTACTATTGCAAGGAATTGCCGGTTCCCAGAAGTTAGAATTTATGTTTATGAAGCTAAGCGGCTTTCATTGTAAGGAACTGCGGGTTCCCAAAGCTTGAAACTCATGGTTCCACGCCTGAAAAAGTAACGTTACCAATGGAAGGATCTGTTGATTGAAAAAAGTTAGATCTCATGGTTCTTAATGTTGTTTTGTTTTGTTTACTGAGCCGGTAACAGAACCTTTTGTTTTGCTTAATGGACCGGTAGCGGAATGTTTGCGTCTGGCTGCTGGGCCGACATAAAAATGTTTTTGCACGAAAAAGGTGCATGTCAAAATGATATGAAAACATTTTCTTTACAACTTTATGGTTTTGCTTAATGGACCGGTACAGAACGCTTTGTTTTGCTTAATGGACCGGTACCGGAATGTTTGCGTTTGGTTCATGGCAAGGAACTGCCGGTTCCCAAAGGTTGGAACTCACTGTTGCCAACCTGGGAACCATGGGTTACCATTGCAAGGAACTGCCGGTTCCCAGAGGTTGGAACTCATGGTTCCCAACCTGGGAACCAGAGGTTACCATTGCAAGCAACTGCCGGTTCCCAGAGGTTGGAACTCATGCTTCCCAACCTGGGAACCATAGGTTACCATAGCAAAGAACTTCCAATTCCTAAAGGTTGGAACTGATGGTTCCCAACGTGGGAACCAAAGGTTACCATGGCAAGGAACTGCCGGTTCCCAGACCTTGAAACTTACGGTTCCCAACCTGGGAACCAGAGGTTACCATGGCAAGGAATTGCCGGTTCCCAGAAGTTAGAATTTATGTTTTCGAAGCTAAGCAGCTTTCATTGTAAGGAACTGCGGGTTCCCAAAGCTTGAAACTCATGGTTCCAAGCCTGAAAAAGCATACGTTACCAGTGGAAGGATCTGTTGATTGCAAAAAGTTAGAACTCATGGTTTTTAATGTTGTTTTGTTTTGTTTTGTTTACTGAGCCGGTAACAGAACCTTTTGTTTTGCTTAATGGACCGGTAGCGGAATGTTTGCGTTTGGCTGTTGTGCCGGCATAAAAATGTTTTTGCACGAAAAAGGTGCATGTCAAAATGATATGAAAACAGTTTCTTTACAACTTTATGGTTTTGCTTAATGGACCGGTAAAGAACGCTTTGTTTTGCTTAATGGACCGGTACCAGAATGTTTGCGTTTGGTTCATGGCAAGGAACTGCCGGTTTCCAAAGGTTGGAACTCACTGTTGCCAACGTGGGAACCACAGGTTACCATTGCAAGGAACTGCCGGTTCCCAGAGGTTGGAACGCATGGTTCCCAACCTGGGAACCAGAGGTTACCATTGCAAGCAACTGCCGGTTCCGACCTGGGAACCACAGGTTACCATTGCAAAGAACTTCCAGTTCCTAAAGGTTGGAACTGATGGTTCCCAACGTGGGAACCAAAGGTTACCATGGCAAGGAACTGCCGGTTCCCAGACCTTGAAACTTACGGTTCCCAACCTGGGAACCAGAGGTTACCATTGCAAGGAATTGCCGGTTCCCAGAAGTTAGAATTTATGTTTTCGAAGCTAAGCGGCTTTCATTGTAAGGAAGTTCCCCTGAAAAAGCATACGTTACCAGTGGAAGGATCTGTTGATTGCAAAAAGTTAGAACTCATGGTTCTTAATGTTGTTTTGTTTTGTTTACTGAGCCGGTAACAGAACCTTTTGTTTTGCTTAATGGACCGGTAGCGGAATGTTTGCGTTCGGCTGCTGGGCCGGCATAAAAATGTTTTTGCACGAAAAAGGTGCATGTCAAAATGATATGAAAACAGTTTCTTTACAACTTTATGGTTTTGCTTAATGGACCGGTACAGAACGCTTTGTTTTGCTTAATGGACCGGTACCGGAATGTTTGCGTTTGGTTCATGGCAAGGAACTGCCGGTTTCCAAAGGTTGGAACTCACGGTTGCCAACGTGGGAACCACGGGTTACCATTGCAAGGAACTGCCGGTTCCCAGAGGTTGGAACTCATGTTTCCCAACCTGGGAACCAGAGGTTACCATTGCAAGCAACTGCCGGTTCCCAGAGGTTGGAACTCATGCTTCCCAACCTGGGAACCATAGGTTACCACTGCAAATAACTTCCAGTTCCTAAAGGTTGGAACTGATGGTTCCCAACGTGGGAAGCAAAGGTTACCATGGCAAGGAACTGCTGGTTCCCAGACCTTGAAACTTACAGTTCCCAACCTGGGAACCAGAGGTTACCATGGCAAGGAATTGCCGGTTCCCAGAAGTTAGAATTTATGTTTTCGAAGCTAAGCAACTATCATTGTAAGGAACTGCGGTTTCCCAAAGTTTGAAACTCATGGTTCCAAACCTGAAAAAGCATACGTTACCAGTGGAAGGATCTGTTGATTCCAAAAAGTTAGAACTCATGGTTCTTAATGTTGTTTTGTTTTGTTTACTGAGCCGGTAACAGAACCTTTTGTTTTGCACAATGGACCGGTAGCGGAATGTTTGCATTCGGCTGCTGGGCCGGCATAAAAATGTTTTTGCACGAAAAAGGTGCATGTCAAAATGATATGAAAACATTTTCTTTACAACTTTATGGTTTTGCTCAATGGACCGGTAAAGAACGCTTTGTTTTGCTTAATGGACCGGTACCAGAATGTTTGCGTTTGGTTCATGGCACGGAACTGCCGGATCCCAAAGGTTGGAACTCACGCTTGCCAATGTGGGAACCACAGGTTACCATTGCAAGGAACTGCCGGTTCCCAGAGGTTGGAACTCCTGGGAAGCAGAGGTTACCATTGCAAGCAACTGCCGGTTCCCAGAGGTTGGAACTCATGCTTCCCAACCTTGGAACCATAGGTTACCATTGCAAAGAACTTCCAGTTCCTAAAGGTTGGAACTGATGGTTCCCAACGTGGGAACCAAAGGTTACCATGGCAAGGAACTGCCGGTTCCCAGACCTTGAAACTTACGGTTCCCAACCTGGGAACCAGAGGTTACCATTGCAAGGAATTGCCGGTTCCCAGAAGTTAGAATTTATGTTTTCGAAGCTAAGCGGCTTTCATTGTAAGGAACTGCGGGTTCCCAAAGCTTGAAACTCATGGTTCCAAGCCTGAAAAAGTAACGTTACCAGTGGAAGGATCTGTTGATTGCGAAAAGTTAGAACTCATGGTTCTTAATGTTGTTTTGTTTTGTTTACTGAGCCGGTAACAGAACCTTTTGTTTTGCTTAATGGACCGGTAGCGGAATGTTTGCGTTTGGCTGCTGGGCCGACATAAAAATGTTTTTGCACGAAAAAGGTGCATGTTTTAAATGATATGAAAACAGTTTCTTTACAACTGGTTTTGCTTAATGGACCGGTAAAGAACGCTTTGTTTTGCTTAATGGACCGGTACCGGAATGTTTGCGTTTGGTTCATGGCAAGGAACTGCCGGTTCCCAAAGGTTGGAACTCCTGGTTCCCAACCTGGGAACCATGGGTTACCATTGCAAGCAACTGCCGGTTACCAGAGGTTGGAACTCATGCTTCCCAACCTGGGAACCATAGGTTACCATTGCAAAGAACTTCCAGTTCCTAAAGGCTGGAACTGATGGTTCCCAAAGTGGGAACCAAAGCAGAGCACGCTGCACAGCACCCTGCACAGCACCCTGCACAGCACCCTGCACAGCACCTTTCACAGCACCCTTCACAGCACCCTGCACAGCACCTTTGCGAGACTGCACAGCACCTTTGCCAGAAGATGGTTATTGGCAGCACATGGTTCGTGACGCTTGGCGTGGTTGGTGCTTGCGCCGTCACATGTCGTCTTCTCGTCGTGATTCTGCGTTGGATTGTTTCCATGCCGGTTACTTCAAGAGAATCGATTGGGCTGCGACCCGTGCTTGGGCTGCTTCGTGTGCGGAAGCTCGTTCTGTTTGTGTTGGTGCGCTTTTCTCCCCTGCTGCCCGTGGTGGCCGCGGGCCTGGTGAGTTGACGACTTCCTGCATCTGGAATGGTTGCGGTGAGCTTGGCACGTTTGAGCATATTTGCTGGTGTTGTCCTTATCGGCCTCCCGATTTGGACATTCCTCCGAAACCTAACGAGGGCCTCTCTTCTCGTTATGGTTGGGTCATCACCAATCAGAGAGCTGACATCGTTGGGTCATCACCAATCAGAGAGCTGACATCGTTGCTGTTCAAGACTGGCTTGTTTATGTGCAGCGCTTGTTGTGGGAACTTGCTCATCCTTCTGCTTGATGGCTTGGCTTGTTGTTTGGCTTGTTGCTTTGTCCTTTTGGCATTTTGGCGGCCATTGGTCTTCATTTGCTCACTTCACTCGTTACCTGGGGTGCGATGGTTTCATTCGTGCCTTTGGTGGCCCGGCTGCCTGGAGCGTGGTTTCGTCCGTGCTTCGGGTGGCTGGCTCCGGGTGGTGGTTGGTTCCGTTTGTTTTTCCCCCCTTTTTGGTTTGGGGTAGTTGTGGTTTCCGCGGCTCTCTTCTGGGCTGCGGCTTCCTTGCTGTGGTCTGCTGCGGGGGCAGGTTACTGCTCCCCAGCGCTCATGCGCTGTCTACTTGGGGGCAGTTCATGGATAAAGTGATGATGATGGTCATCCAAGTTGACTACTGTTTTCTGACAACCGGTGATGGATGCCCAACCGCGACTGTTCTTACTGCTGTAGACACCCAAACTGGATTCGGTTCTGCTGTTGTGACTCCTAGCAAAGATAGAGACCAGTACTGTATTGCTGAACTGAAACGTTTTGTTTTTGAGATTGGAAGAACTTATGGTATCATTCAATACGACCCAGAACCTTCACTGAAGGCTTTGGTTTCAGAAACGCTGACTGAACTTGGCGGAATGTCCATGAGAGCAACTCCACGTGACTGGAAACAGGTACATGGTTTTGTAGGTAAGTCTCAACAAAACTTTTACGGTCAAGCAAGAGCAATCAGACTGCAACTGCAGGAGCGATACAATGTGCAAATTTCCGTGCAACATGCTGTTTATCCATGGGTTGTGAAAGACGCTCAGTTTACTTTGAACCGTTTTCTCATTCACTCTGATGGAAACACCTCATACTTTCGACCTTGGGGAAAGAACTATAGCTCGACTGTGTGTGAGTTCGGAGAAACTGTTCTGTTTCTTTATCCTGGAAAACTGAAAGACAAAGGGGACACTGCATGGAGCACTGGCATTTGGTTAGGACGTGACACTGAGGCTGATGAGCACATTGTGTCCACTGGAACTGGCATCACTAAGGTGAGAACTATCAGGCGACAGGTCCCATCCAATGGGATCAGAAACTGTTTCTGAAACTTCAGGCGACTCCTTGGGATCCAAGCGCGAAACAGGTGATTGACACTTCATTTGTGTTGCCTCCAACTTTGACTTCCACTGGAAGAGTCCGTGAACCACCAGGACTCGAACGTGAAACTAAAACGGGTACTGAGGATTTACCAACGGAAGAGACTCATGAGACTGTCACTGAAACGCAAGACGACTTGAAACTTGGAACGCTTGAAGCGACTGAAACTGAAACGACACTTCCACCAGAAACGAGAGTTAGAAACGAAAAACGAACTGCTGAAAATCAAGAACTTCCTGAAGACTTGCTTTCGGATGACAAACGACTCACTATTGCCGCAATCGGAGTTTTCTCTGTTGCTTTGAAAGACAGAACTGAAGTTCCCGTCGCAGTAAACGAAGACACTGAATTGAAGAGAAACAGACGGAAATCAAACTGAATGAACCTCAACTGTTGAGAACTGAACCAGAATTTCCTGATGAACTTGTCATCGAAGGAATGCAAAAGGAAATGAAAAGCATGAAAGAATTTGATGTGTATGAAGAAGTTCCAATAGAACAGTGTTCGCAAGAAGACATTGACTCAGCACTTGACTGCAAATGGGTGAAACGCTGGAAGACTGCAAACACTGTCAGATGCAGACTCACTGCTCGCGGATGCTTTCAAGAAAACATGGATCAAGACACTCTGTTCGCAAGTACACCTACATTGGTGACACTCAGAGTACTGCTTGTTATGATGTTGTCTAGAGCATGGTCATGTTTTACTTGTGACATAAGCACTGCGTTTCTTCATGCACTCATGATGAACCGTGTACTGCTGATTCCACCAAAAGAGTAATATCCTGGGCAGAACTGCCTCTGGAGACTGAAACGGGCAATGTATGGTTTGAAGCCAGCGCCAGCACTGTGGCAACAACACTTTTGTTCAACGATGCTGAATCTCGGAATGAGACGCTGCAAAGCTGATCCGAACTTGTACTGTCATCCCTCTGGCGACTTGTATGCCCTTTGCTACGTAGATGACCTTTTGGTTTGTGGAAAGCACGAACTTGCCGTGCAATTCACCAAAGGCCTGGAAAAGGAAGTTTTACTCAAAATTGAAGCTGAACTGAAGCCTGGTAAGTCAGTAAATTTTCTTGGACGCGTTTTGCGACATAATGGCGATAGCGAGACATTTGCATGCCGCAAGACTACATCACTAAGACGCTGGACTTGTACAACATGGTCAAGGCTAAAGCGGTAGGAACCACGGGTACCACTAGTTTTTCACACCGACTGGACTTGGATGATCCACTAAGCGCTGACGAACACAAAGTTTATCGCACTGCTGTTGGAAAACTGTTGTGGTTAGCTTTGATCAGACCAGACATGTATGTCCTATGCGACTAAGGAACTTTCAAGAGACCTGACTGCACCGACAAACCGACTTCGTTCGGGGATCACTCTTAGTAGCAACAAATGCACTCTTGATTTGGGCTGTTTTGTGGACAGTGACTGGGCTGGTTGCCAGCGAACTCGAAAATCAACTTCAGGCGTTGTTTGTCAAACCCCTCAATTGTCCTGCAGACTTTTGCACAAGAACTCAGGGTACTATCGCGCTCTCCTCAGGAGAAGCCGAGCTGTACGCGATAGGACAAGGAATTTCTGAAACACTGTACGTAAGAAACTTGATTCTCGACGCGGAACTGGCAAAGAAAGTCAAACTCCACATTTACACTGACAGCACAGCAGGAAAGAGCATGGCAACTAGGTTTGGTTCTGGAAAGAAAACCAAGCACGTTGAACTGAGATTTTTGTACATGCAAGACTTGGTTTCGCGGGGAGACCTCCAAATACGCAAGGTTCATACTACTGAAAACTGCGCCGACCCCTTTTCTAAACCCCTGGACACTGAAACTTTGAAATCACACTTAGGTAGTTATGTGTTGAAACTGTTTTTCGTTGTTTTGATTTGTAACCTCGAACTATACAGGCACTGTTTCACCAAGACACTGCGGAAACTCACTTTGGTAGACTAAGTTTTCAAAGGGGAGACTGCGGCTGAACTGCCGCTGAACTGTAGCTGCAACTCAGCACTCTCACTTCGTCTTTGCAGTGAATTTGGCCAAGAGTTCACTGAGTTTTGCTTTTTACTGAATTTCAAGAAATCAAATCTGCATGACTGTTTGAACTGAGTACTGAACGGTACTCGAGCACAGGAACTGAATTCGACTCTGCAACTCGTTTTTCGTGGTTCAAACCCACTCGCTGTTTGACTGCAATGACTGGTAGAGACTGAAAAGGAGTACTACCAGGTACTACGTCACTGTAGCGCTGCACTACCTCCTCTCTGACACTGAGGATGGCAACTGAGACTGCCGCCGTGGCCGTCGCACAGAATGGAGAGACTCAGAATACTGAGGTAGCACTGACTGCTGTTCCAGACACTGACGCCTACAATACTGTGATTGAGATGCTGAAGAGTCGGGAACTAGAACTTAGTGTTACTCAGCTGGGACTGTTGGAAAGTGTGACTCGCCAGATGCTGGATCGCAACGCAGCACTGGAAAAGAAGTGCACTCACCAACTGCTCAACCACACTGAGCTGTCCTGCACTACAGTGGACTGTACCTGTGCCGTACTACTCGGCCCACTGCGACTACCACGTGCAACTCCTTTGGACTTGGACTGCTGGTCGCACAGAAGATTGGCTACGAGTCTACTGATGATGTGTGGATTGGCGTACTCTCACCCAACTCGGTGTTCCCGGGTCTGAGTACTGCCCACTACGCCTACTCAGAGACAGAACTGCGACTGTACTCGCAGCCACTGCAACGGGTGACTACTGAGTACACTCACCTGACTGACAAGCAGGTGGACTACCCTGTCTTCCTGTCACTTCCACTCACACTGTCAGACTTGGCACTGGCAACTGGGGAAATCCCAACTGAGTGGTTTGATCGGTCACTGTGCAACTTGTGGACTGATCTTCGAAGCGCTTTGCTGTACTCAACACTGCAACTGTGGAAAGGTCAGGAGAACTTCCAGAAGTACTCCACTGAGCCACTGAGGGTCACTGCTGTGTGGCTCGAACGCACTAAGGTTGCTGGACTGAAGCAATTCAACCGAGGATACTTCAGCCACTCCTATGTGAATGCAACTGGTGCTGTGAACTTCGAACTGACTGACCTAGAGACTGAGTCAAGTCAGACCTTCCAGACTGCCTATACACTGGCGGACTTTGCCGACTCACTCTCCAAGGAACTGAATGGCACTCGCTACTGCAATGCCCATCGTCGTTTTCTTTTTGGGCACTTGCCACTGATTCAGTTCCAAATGGAGAAGGCTGGACTTGCCAGCACTCCAGCGGAACTGAAGAAGTTCACCTCGGACCACAATGGCACCGGAACTGCGGCCTTGCCAATCACTGAGATTGGCACTGATCTCAAGGTTGACATCCAGATCAGCGGATTTGGACTGTCATCCACTGACACTGTGATCACTGTGAAGAAGGCCGACTGAGATGACACTGAAAGGCTCTGAATTCAGACTGTTAGCAATAGGAGTAAGCACTCAACTGAGAATGCTGAAGACTAGGTTGACTGTCTGTGCATGAGACTTGGAACTAGCACTTTAGACTTTCACAAGTGTATTGAAGTCCGTACTTCTCAAGACTTGGACTGTTTAACTTGCACGTACTGTAATAAGTGTGGATCCTCAGTCACTCAATTGGACTGCTGATTCAAAGGGGAGTGTTAGATATGACTGTCACTCTGCACTCCACTGCACAGTACACTGAATCTACTGCACTGCCAAACTATGGTTTGGCTCAAGTGGCACTAGGAACTCAACTGACACGGTGAGACGTTGTACTGTGACTGATAGACTGGCGTGAGTGAAAACTAGAAGCTGACTGACACTGCACTGTTTGGTGGACTTGAAAGTGAACTTGAAGCTTCGCACTGCTTCTGGCCACTCACAGAGGATGTGTCTAGAATTTTTGCTGATCCTTTTGACCTGCAGATCCACGCCACAGGATTGTTCCCCACATGTTCTGTGTGGAGGGTATGACTCGCTTCAGGTCGGGGGTGGACAGAACGGGAGCATCAAATATTTTTCCATTGATGGGTCATGGCAACCATTCCAGGGTCAGCCAGATTTGGCCACAAAGCCTGGGGATTGACACCGGCATTTGCGGGTGCTTCCAGGTCTTTGGTGGATTTGCTTGACATCCCTTTGCTCGGGCAGCTCGGCGCGATGGGAGGCTTCAGGCCGGTGGTTTTGCGACATGTTGAGTGAGCTTGACCAAAGTGCTTTCAAATGCCTTCTGACGTCTACTTTTTTTGGTTTGTGCTTCCAAGCCCTTTCGACCCACGCTTCTTTTGACAACAGGTTTGCTTTGACGGTTTTGAACTGGTTGCAAAAAGCATAGCATGGAGATCTTCATGTTATCCAACCAATGACAAACGGGAAGCGGGATGTTTGGGCATGCCATTGCGACACTAGTGGTTGGTTACGTTTGTTCATATCTCTGTCCCACCCTGGCGTTTCCCAAAGATGGTCGAAACCAACATTTGTAAAGTGCCCGCATTGTGCTTGCCAAGGAACCATGATCACACCATTTGGTTGGCAACGGATAAGGCCACCACCGTTTAGTTGGAGATTGCATGGTTTCACGTTTGGAACTCCCCAATTCTTCGCCGTTTAGACGTGGTTCCATGCTTCCAAGAAGAGGCCATTCCATTTGGAGTTGGGGTCGATCAATTTGCAAGACATAAGAAAAGGCCTGTCCTCGGAAAGGCCCGAGAGGCGTGCGAACAACCATGGCGTGTTCCACAATTTGGCTGTGGTTTCTTGATGGGGGGTGTATAGTAACTGTGTTTCAATTTGTTTGGTGCCGGTTTGTGTCTTTGGCTTTTGTGGCCTTTTGCTTTGTCCGGAGTTTCATAGCTTCCGCATCTTCTTTTGCTGCCATGTACAAGGGTTTGTCGCGTTTGCATCCGGTGCCCTTGTTCCCCAAACAGTTTACTACTGTAGCGGTTTTCGATGCTTTAAAGGAATGGCCACCTTGGTGTGAGACGGTGTGGCCGGGTCTCTGGCTGGTTCCTTGCATTTGTCCCCCTTTGTCTTCCTTATTTGCCTCCCTTCTTGTTGCATGGTGCGTCCGCCTTCTCACTCCTTGTCTCCTTTCTAGTTACTGTAAGTGTAACAAAAAATGCGAACAGCATGACGGATGCAGTAGTGTTTGCTGTGCTGTTTCCAACCACCTGTTTGGGGCCTACAGTGGTGTAATTTTACAAGGGTGTGACTTCTGCGTTTTCTTGCTCCAGTTTACCAAGGTCTTTGCGGCTTTGCCACCCATGGTTGTGCTAGTTATTGATGCTATTTGCAAGTTTTCGTGGTCGCTGTAGCATTTCTTTAGGTAAATGCCCTCATCGAAATCTTTGCTCTTGCTTGTGGGGGAGGCTGCTCACCCCGCTAGTTTAAGTGGTACAATTGCGCCAATACCAGGTAGCTGAATGAAAATAATAGTTGTCACATCTGCGTTGAAGTTTTTGTTACAGAATGCGATACCTCAAGGCCGGTACAGAATGGTTTTTGGCTACCATTTTGTGCAAAAAATTGATTTTGGGTGAAGCCATATTGTGAGGGTACCCCACCCTGGCCCGATGTTTTATATCGGTTTTGGGGTTTCCTACTCTCCAGTCCCGACCATTCTGTACTGGGTCTGAAGAGGGCTAATCAGTGACCATTACAAATTGGATGGGTTCAAAACGGGGATGGATAATGCTCAACTATAGCCCTACAAACTGGACGGATTCAAAACTAGATGGGTAACAGTAACACCATAGCCCCTTACAAACTGTACGGGTTCAAAAGTCCATGGATAATGTTCATAGTCTGAGTCTGAAAGATCTCAATATCAGAATGTATATTGAATGCATCGAGCTCCAATGCGAACCAGCAGAGCCTTTTGTTAAATTACTTTTTTTCTCGATTTAATGAAAACAACATTTGTTTGGAAAAAATGACGCAATGGAATGACAAAATGACACAGTCGAAAATATGATACATAAAAAAAATCGTTATTTTAGCGTTTTTTAAAGATCGTGCTATTTCTGGAGATTTGTGAAGAAAATTCAGATTTTCTGTGTAGTATTTTTTGGTACATTAACTGCAACATCAAAAAAATGCTAACGCAATATGTTTGATGACAAAACCGAATGACAAAACGACATTTTTTCGCCTTAAATGCAATAACGAGAATGTTCGAGATGATTTAGATCATGACATCCAACTGTCGGAAAACCTATTTTAGAAAAGATTGGCAAATTGTATTCAAGGGTTGGTCCGGCTACTTAGAATTATGAGTCCAACAACACAGAGAATATAGGGTTTGACAAAAAAAATAGAAAAACAAAAAAAACAAAACCAGAGCAAACAAAAAAAACAAACTAGAAAACAAAAACCAAGGAAAAAACAAGAAAAAAACAAAAAAAAACAAAAAAAATCAAAACCTGCATTTTCCGCAGTTTTTGATTTTTGTTTGTTTTTTTCTTGTTTCTTCTGGTGATTCTTCCTGTTGATTTGTTTTTTTGGTGATTCTGTTTTTGTTTTTGTTTTTTTTGGTTTTTTAATTTGTTGCTAAAATCAACTTTTTCTGTTCTACAGGGGGTCATAAACTTCGAAAACATCACGGAAAAAAGCGTCTGAACGCTGAACAACAGCAACGAAAAAGAACAGGAAAAATGAAAGGCGACTCGGGAATGTGGTCGGGTCGGCCGGGCTGTTGGGGGTTGTTGTCTAGGGATCTTAGGAGAATTCGTTTGATAGCCACCCCCAGTCCCGACCATTCTGTAAAGGCCCAGCTCGAGCGAGCGGATGCGAGCGGATGGGAGTCGAGCAAAATCGGGGTACCATTCTGTAACTAGGGGTCAGCTTAGCCTGCCATTTTGTAACAAAAAATTGCGTCTGTGAACGTTGGGTTCTGCCAAATTGTAAGAAGTGCACCTTGGGCACACCATTCTGTACTTACAGAATGGGGCTCCCAACCCCTCGGACCCAACCTGAACCGGGATGTTGTCACCATTCGCACACAAACAACAGCAACAGCAACAGCAACAACAACAACAACAACGACAACGACAACGACAACGACAACGACAACGACAACGACGACAACGACAACAACGACAACAACAACAACAACAACGCATCAGCGGCAGAAACCACAAAGCCTTGCAGATGGAAGTGGGGTTAGATGTACTTTGTCCTTTCAAATTCAGACGAAGCAACACCTTTTCAATACAAGCAAACACGGAGGCAGCAAAAATAAAAACGGAGCTCACAATGCCATGAAAGGAAACACAAAATACCGCACCAATGGATGGGGAAGTCACAAAAGAGTGCGGGCTCGCTTAGGATGGTCGAAACATGTCGAAACGATATCGCTTACGATGGTCCCATACGTCCACAACATGGTTACAACATGCTTTCATTTGGCAATGGTCGTTCTTTTGTATGAGCACCCGGCCCTCCAAACGATTGCTTTTTGCCACAAGTAACTGGCTGGGGGCGGATAGCGGACCGCGTGTCGATGTTTTGTTTGTTCGGGTTTTCGCCACAGCGGCGTTGTGTTTGTTTGAAGTATTTTATTTTTCGCAGCGAGAACCTTTTTTTTGCAGTGTTTGGTGGTTGTTCGGGGGGGTTGGGCGGAGGTGACACTATGGGCTGCCTTGGATTCCCAAACCGCAAAGGTCTCGGATGCACACTGTTTTGACTGTGATCACTGAGGCAGTGATATGCGACAAGCCCTTGAGCCAAACACGCATTGTACAATAGTGGAAAGAACTATAAACATGACTAGTGAACAAGTGGCTACGCGTGTGACACACAAGTTCAAACTCTGAATTCGTGCCACATGCGCTTCGATGGTTTTTGGTTGCACTCGCTTAACTGCAAAGGCGGTATTTTGCTTGGGCACTTTTCTCAATATGGCCAAGAAAAACAAAAGACACATCGAGGGATGTATAGAAACTTGATGGATCACGTCTTTGATCCACCCGATTCCAGTTTGGAGGCAATAGTGCCGACCGTCGCTGGCCAGTACGGAACGGCAACAAAATAACCGCGTGTGCGGTGTCGGATGGTATTCTTGGGACTGATCATATTCTTGTACCATATCGTCGTCCTCGATTGACTTCTTCCTCAGCCCATTGATGCCTCTGATATCTCTGTTTACGTCTCTCAATCGCGCCCTTGGTCCTTGCGAGACAATTCTTTTGAGAAACCCAAAGGCACCGAACATCCTGACACTGACTTGCGAACCTATTATCCCTTCAGGCGTCGAATGGCCCTCAAGTCTTTGCAAAGTGCTCTGAAGATCTCATGGAGCACACCCGACCCCCAGGGCGTAGTGTGGTTTATGCTCACTAGGAGACTTTGGTGGCCAGTGCAAGTGATGTTGCCTTTACCGGTATACAAGTGAGAATGTTGAAGCTGCAAACTGTCACGGTTTAGCAGCTGTACACAAGTGAACCCTGACAGGTCCAAGTGATCACACAGGTGCAAGTGATGTTGTTTTGGCAGGTACAAGTGAACCCATTATCGTCACAAAACCCGGTAAGTGACAGCAGAAAAATCAGGAACTCACACCACCCTGCAAACAATCGCAAAGGGCAAGCCAGATGGCAAGGCAGATGTCAGGAAATGTTGCAAATAGCAGCAGAACTGCCAAGTCGGACCGGTCTGGCCGAGGCCATCACGAAGCAGATCCTCCATGCCAACGGCATTCAGGTCCCACAGGGCGAACTGCTTCAGAAGTTCCACTGCCGCTTCGGTGTCGGTCGGGTCAGTGCCGGATCACATTTTTTTTGGAAGCGAATTGGCGCTTCACTTCCCAAATTAATTGGAATTTTCGTATCGCCCCCTAATTCGGTTGAAAGTTGGGAATTTCCAAACCCCCAGGCCGCCCCGCTCATTTTAGGAGCATCGGCCTAGGTGAATGGCCCACGATGAAGGTGCCAGTGGTGGTGAAGCCTTGCAATGAGGACAACTCCAGAGGAATATCCTTGGTGAAACATGAGGAGGACACAACTTCCAGACAGCAGGCTTGAAACATTGAAAACCGGAAGTATTTTGCGAGCTCAAATTCCAGGTGTCGGGGTCTGAAAACTACTTGCAAGTGATCACATAATGTGCAAGCAGCGCCCAGTCATTTCCAAGCTTTCCACGTCAGCAGAGGCTGGTGCTGCCGCCCCGGCAAAACCAAATGGGAAAATACCACTTTCACAAGTTTTTCCCATGTTTTCCTAGTGTTTTTGGGAAAAGCTACAGGATTTGAAGTTCGCCATCGACCATGCCTTTAGCTTCGACAGCCGCGTGGTAGTCGAAGAGTACATCGCAGGGCGCGAGGTGCGAGCCGGCGTTATCGAGGAGGACATGGGACGGGGACGGGACGACCGTTTGAAGTGAGCAGAGCGGGGCCCAGGCTGTTTGTATATACCCAAAGTGGGCTGCCAATTGGACAGAATTAGTTTATGTATAATTACGGATTTAATGAACCTTGTGATCTTGCAATTGTTGGCCCAAGTGTTGGTAAGCTGTCCTGCTGGCAGAGAACTCCTCTGCAGGCATAGGTAAACAAGTCACATTTTGAACTCGTGAATTTGCACTTTACCTCAAGAAAATCTCATACTTTTGTATACTTTTGTTATCTTGTGTTATATCAAGGGGAATTTCAGGATCCTAAAATGGAGGTACTGTACCATAGAAGGCCATATTTTGCCGGGATATTCCCTTACATAAGCCTTACATATATGGTAGGTACCTCCAATTTAGGTTCCTGAAATGGGCATTGATTATAGGGGCCGAAAAACTCAACACGGGTAAAACCTCTCAGATCCTGACAGAAACGCATGGCTGTGCGAAAAGAAGCGTTCATCATCGGTACCATTGTTGCCGGTACAGTGGTGATTTTCCTCTTTTGTTTTTTGACTTTGCAAACTTGACCTAAGCGACACTCAGCCTTTTACGAACATCAGTGGGACAATTTCTTTCGCCCTAATCGCCACGCTTTCATATCCGTAGGACGGTGGCTTGACGGTGCTTCCAAAGGTGGAGTACTTCTTGAAGGTGGCCCGCCAAGAAATTGACAGATTGTCTTATGTGTTCAAAATGAACGTGAAAGACCTTTCAGTACTTGTCATATTTTGTCATTTGTGTTTATCATTTTTCAAAAAGGCAATTTGTTGACATTGCAGCTAGTGAGTCAGTGCCTCCTGATTTGATTTTTCTCGCAAGAGAGCCATTTGTGTCCTGCGCGTGGCCCATCTTGTAATCGTTGCAGCCTCCATCTGACAATTTTGCTCATTCCATCTGGGACTCCATGGTTGTTTGGAATCTATAGAGACTTTCCTCACACCGTTCTAGCGATTCATCAAGTCCATAGCACCATTGATGCATCGCCTCCGACGCCTGAATGTCAAGGACATCCGCACTGCAGCGCACAAACTACAGACGGACAGCAGTGGCAACCTGCTCAACAAGGCCATTGTGGCAGCTAAACAGGACTGAACGCCACATCCGTAAGCCGTTGTTTTCCATGACTGTTGGACTGTGTTGGACCGTTAGTTAGCAGATGTTAGATGTATATAAACCCCGCAAGAATAGTCTAATTGCAGGGTATATAGGTGCACGTCCTGGAAGAAAGGTTCCTCTGACGTCTACTTCTAGCCATCCAGGGCACTATTTTCAAGGAGGCATGGGACACGTGAGGCCAAGTTTCTTTTGCGCAGCCGCCCTTTTCCACATGTTTCCCTTTGAAAGGCATTCAGAAGATTCAGAAGGCATTTCCGCCCAAGTGACGTTCAGCAGGACGGGGACAGGCAGTGCCCGGCGGACCTCAGCGACGTGCTTCATCAGCGCATTGATGCTATGGTCACCAAGGTGGGGTCATTTTATCGCAAGATACAATGAAAAATGAGTCACTGTTGTTCTTATATTGAGGAGTTGTTTTCATACCATTATTGGACCTGAAGAAAAATGAGCATGGGGCCATTGGCCATGCAGATTTACGGAGCCAATGTTCTACATATCAAACGACAACGTCACTTTCCTGGTGTTTGCACAAGTTGGTTGTTTGTGTATATGTCCCACCCTGTCCAACCTGTGAACTGTAAACTTGCACAAAGTTCCAGAAGGTTCGAAAGCTAAACCCACGACACCCTTCGATTTGCAGCGCGCAGTTGCAAGACTTGTCTGGGGACGGGAGGCCCATCATGTGCTGAAATGCCGGCACTACTCGCTCTATGACATCCGGATTGACGAGAATGAGCAGCCCTTTATCTTGGAGGCACGGGAAGACAGGAAGACAGGGTCCCATTGCTCAAGCAGTCAAGTGAAGAGTGAACTGTGCTCAGCTGCATATGTTGGAAAAAATTAGGCCCATGCAGGATGTTCAGTGAAAGCGCAATATTCAGCCTTGAATCAATAAGTTTAGGCGCTTCCTCTGCTATGAAAAGTGCACCAAAACTTAAACAAAAACATTCCCCAGATTCGAAGTGTCACCGCCACGTGTAAAAGCGTGGCAGAACTGACCCCTGCATGTGGCTGGGTTGCTTGCTGGATGTGGCAGGGGCGGGGCAGGTGCGTTTGTTTCATGTGGCAGGTGTCACCCGCACTCTCCCTTGCCGCCCAAGATTCCAAATTATTCTCGACGCCTCGTTCAGTCAGGAACGGGCATATTAAACTGAAATTGCAGTGATTTTCAAAACGAGAGCGATCCGGCACGCACAAAGTACGCCGAGAGTCACATGAGCGAAAGTTGCAAAGTCACCAAATACTTCCCGCACCGCAAAAAATGAATGATCAAAATTTGAAGATTTGTTTGCCTAGACAAGGTGCCGGTTTTCTAAGAGGCCTCAAAAGTACTGCGCCTGCAACGAAAAGTGGGCGCAAGGCATACGAAGTACAGCGCCTGCCAGGCAAAATCATCACTACCGAATCCTAAAGTGACGACGGCTTCACAAAACGAGCGTAAATGCTGCGCCTACCACGCGGAATGAAGAGTGTCCAAAGCCACGCGCAAAATGACGTTTTGGACCCCCAAATGCGCAGAATCCATTGCACCTAAAAAGCGCACAAAACAATGAATTTGTTGCTCCATGGCGAATCCACGTAAAATGAAATTGGCTCCTAAAATGCATGGCGCCACAACGAGAACGCGCCTCCGACAAACACCCGCACACGATGCAGTTTTTATGCAGGCCTGCAGTCGGGATGCAAAGCGATTTGGAGCGGGCCCGCTCATGAGAAACGACGCCGAACAAGATGCGAACCCTCAATCTAGAACCCGGCCTCACTATCACCGTAAGAACCCCTAGGCTCTAGTGCAGACACACTGTTTGAAGAAATATGTTGAATTTACGCCAAAGAAAAGTTTGGCTCCGTTGATACCTGTCTTGTGCAATTCAGGGCATTTCGCATTTCGAATCTGTAGGCATTTGTTGCACAAGTGGTAAAAGAGGCCCTTGCGTTCACAAGGGTTATGAGCCCAACGTTGTGAAGGGGCCAGGTGGGATTCATGGAACGTGCCAGATTTTTGGCTGCACGTGGTGACGGCAGAGGCGAGGCTTCGAATCCTTTCTGGTCGGACAAGGTCAAAGAGGAGATCGCTTTGTCTGCAAGTCGGCCATCTGATCTACCGGATGGTGATGGTTCCTTGGATGAAACTCCAGTGCCAGTGAAAGATGGGCTCTGGGGAGGAGGAGCTGGAAAGGGGCGCGGCATGTCGTCTCTAGGCCAAGGCAATAGTAGCTTTGTCACTCCACCAAGTAGAAAATCCAAGATGCCGGTCACTATAGGGGCGAATGCCAGTAGAAACTGGGATCGAAACTATGGGCAGCGTTCATGGTGCAACTGTTGAAACTGGATCGGATGGCCTCAAGATTGCATTGGAGAAAGAGATGCTTGATTTTTTGAGAGAACAGAATCTGCAATTGCAAGCTGAGAATGAGCGCCTGAAAAAGATCCAACAGCATGGTATTGAACGTAGTGAACCTGGTCATGGCGATTCCTTTACTTCATGGTCAGAAGTCGGGGGAGATGGAAGTAGCGGTTTGCATGGTGGTGGCATTGAAGGGTTGCAAAACTCCACGCAAAGACAAGCTGCTAGATGGGGCATGTAGGTTCACTCCAAATGGTACCAGGGTCCCAGATACGTCACCCCCAATGGATGCTCAACCAGTACCACAAGCACCACCTTTGCCTCCTGTCCCTCCTTTTCCAGCGTTTCCGGAAAGTGGTCAACGCGTGGAGCAGTTTCTGGATGGATATGAGAGGACAAAGGGGTCGGACCAAAAAGGGAAGCTGGGTGATCGTCAGTGGAAGCCAAATGAAGTAGATCAAAAGAGTCTCAAGGGGATCAGTTCACATGAACTTTCACCAAGTGAAGCTAGGGAAGTATGGCTAGAGCGAGAAGTGCAATCGTTGCGGTCGGTTTTGGATCGCATGGCAGATCAAACATCGTTCAAGTCATCTCCATACTGGTCTCAGGGATTTCAGTCAGGGGCTCCAAATCAAGTCTCTGTCATGCGGGCGTCGGGAGATCGTGATGACATTCGGGCTCAGCATTCTTTGAGCAGTGCTTTTGAAGTTCCACATGACGATCGGGCTCAGCATTCTTCCAGCGGTGTTGCAGATCTACTCCATGCAGCTCGGGTCTTGAATGGTGCGAGCAGTGCTCCGGCTCTACCACTGCAGCGGTGCTTTTAACGTACCGCATGACGGTCGGGCTTTGCAGGAGACTGGCAGCGGTGCTTTTAACGTACCGCATGACGGTCGGGCTTTGCATGGATCTGGCAGCGGTGCTTTTAACGTACCGCATGACGGTCGGGCTTTACATGGATCTGACAGCAGTGCTTATCAAGTACCACATGACGGTCGGGCTTCGCAGGCATTTGGCAGTGCTTCCAGAGTATGTCCTGGTGATCGGGCTCCGAGCATGGGAAAGTTTCAACATGATGGGGATCATCTTTGGCATCCTCCACAAGAAAGGCATGGGCAAGGGGCATCAAGCTATGGTCCTGTGCATGGAGCATGGCTGGATGGTGGCGGAGGTGGTATGGGTGGGGCCAAAGCGGAACTCCCTGATTTACCATCAACAGCGTCGCCTTTGGAGTTTGGAGATTGGATCCATCTATGTGGGCCTATCATGAAAGATCTTTCCAATCAGGCGGCAAGGTGGTGGTTTCTTACAACAACTCAGGCGAAGTGCTACTACGAGGAATGGAAAGAAGCAACACCACTACAGCGAGTGCAGATCCATCAAGGTCTTCCTGAAGAATTACATGCATCAACCATCATCAACCTATGCACGCACTGAACAACGTGGGGTGCACTTGATGTTGAAAGCGGTGAGTGCCAATCAGCAACAGGAGCTTGTGGTGGATCGAGATCTCAATTCAACAGCGATTTTGTTTCGTCTGTATGTACGCCATCAACCAGGTGGACCAGCAGAAAAGGGCATCTTGTTACGAAACTTGACCACGATGCCATCCTGCAAGTCGGCAATGGAGTGGACTGCAGCGCTGAGAAGTTGGCGCCGGCACTATGGAAGGGCGAGGGAGATTGGGGCGATTTTGCCCGATGGATGCCTGCTGATGAAGGCATTGGAGCCGGTGATTCAATTTTTGGCCAAGGAGGACTCTCAAGCTTCCTTCAGACTGTCGCAGAGCAGGTCTCAACTTCAGGCAGATGAACGACCAGACCACGTCAACTTGTGGCAGTTCTCACAATGTTTGCTGGCCGAAGCTGAGACGTTGTCGCTGTTTGGAGCCTCAGCCAAAGCATCATCTTCAACTACGAGCTCTCCCATCAAGGTCAAACAGTTGGATGGAAATGCTACTACGAAGCCTGCCATCAAGGATGACAAGCAGAAGGGTAAAGGCACCTCCAACATCAACAAACCATGTCGCTACTTTGCATCGGATGCAGGGTGCAGAGCAGCAAAGTCATGCAAATGGGTGCACTCTTGGGACAACATCGAGGACAAGAACAGCAGGTGTTGGAACTGTGGCACCAAAGACCACAGAAAGGTGGATTGCCCTGTGAAGGGCACTGGTGGCAAATTTTCCAAGCCAAGTGAACCGAACGGTTCAGGGGGAGATGGTGGTGCTACTTCAACGGCGTCTCCAAATCTGTCCTCTACAAGTTCAACCAAGCAGCCCTCGGCGCCGCCAAAAATCAACGAGATGTCAAGTGTGGTCAAAATGGATGAAGTTGGAGCACAAGATGAAGGCGGAGGTGATGGAAATAGCAAACATGGTGGGGCAAATGGGGCAGGTTCTACGGGTGGTAGCGCCAGTGATGTTCTCCTTCAAGAAGCTACGCAATGGCTGAAGTCGTTGAGGCTTCCCCAGGTCAAAGTCATGCGGGTCTCGCAGCTCAGTCATGAAGAAAGCGGGGATTGGGTGCTGTTGGACCCTGGGGCAACACATAGTCTGCGATCAGCAAGCAGCGAGGAGGAGTGGAGGACGGCCCAACCAACTGAAGTATCACTGGCAGAGGGAGTGACACAAAGTTTGAGATTGAAACAAGGGACACGATGTTTGCTGTCCAACCCTGCGGACGAGAATTACAAGTCTTGGATCTTGCCACTTGGAGGCCTCACAGACTTGGGCTTCAAGTTTGAATGGTCAGGCCAAAATTCCTGTGCTCTTCAAGATCCAGCAGGTGAACACGTTGAAGTCCATGTGCATCAGGGTTGTCCAATGGTTTGCAAAAGGGATGGTGAAGTTTTGATGTCGAAGCTGGAAGCCTTTCACATGAGAATGGTGCAGCGGTGGGTGGTGCTGAACATGATCCGCCAAGATCCAAGGCTGCTCACCAACCAATTGGATGTAGAGATGGCGTTGAATGTCAAAATGATGGACTTGTGGCCTTCACTGCCTCAGGACATTGCAATGCGACTGGTCCCAAACATGGCTGAGGTTAGCTGTGAACCACGGGGTCTTCCGTGGAACCGTGCAAAGCGCAAGCGACTTCGCAGGGCAAAGAACATCATCTTGCATTTCTAATCAATCCCAGAAGGTTGTGAACCGAGGGTTGCTGTGGATGCTTCTTTTGTCATCAATTTGTACAACAAGTTGCGTCGTTGTCCAAAGAAGATCCGTAACCCACATGGGGACCTACGGGGCCAACTCGTCACGCTGCTGGACAAGCAGGTGAGCCTCACTAAAGTTAAGTCCCATATCACGCATGAAGAGCATGTTTCTCTTGGTAGAGAAAGCTGGTCATGGCATGCCAATCAATGTGCTGACGAACTAGCTAGCATTAATGCTGCTGCTGTTGCGCCCTTTGAGGTGGAAGGTCTGAATAATTGGATTCTTGCCAGGGTTAAAAAGTTGACCATGTGGATGATCCCTCGCATTAAGTATTGGCTTGCTGCTGAAGCGGTTGTGCCTAAAAGGGTTCCTGATGGCCCCCCACGTACTAAGCATGAGTTGTTTAATCAAGCTGAAGCTAAAGGTTTTGGTGGTCATGTTTGGAGACGGTGCCCTGAGGGTATGCGTTGCAACGCTTGCTGTAGTATCCTTAAAACCTATCGGACTTTGCCTGACTTGGAAGTCATGGCTGCCTTGCCCTGTTCGGGTGCTGGTGCTCAAGTGGGGTGTGGTCACCCTTTGCTTCACAAAGTTCATTTTACTCATACCATGTATGGTACACAATCAACCCTTAAGTGCTCCCAATGTGGTGGGCGATTAGCTGCTGGGTGCACCAAAGCTGTTAGCCGGAAGTTGAAATTTCCGTGTGGAACCTCAGGCGCGCGTTTGTACCGACGTAGAGGCTAATCTTGTAGAAAAAAAAATCTTGCATTTCTACTCAGGTCCCAATGTCAAATTCTGGGAGAAGGAGCTGGGCACTCGAGACACCGAAGTTCTTTGCGTGGACGTTCTTGCCAATTGCAAAGCTGATGTGCTGGACGACAAAATCTACAAGTACCTATTGATGTTGGCCTCAACGGGCAAGGTGCGAGAAGTTCTGGGGGGTCCTCCTTGCAGAAGTGTCAGTGCTCTCAGGTTTCAAAACGATGGTGGGCCTGGTGTTGTCAAAACTGAAACTGACCCTTACGGGGCTCCTGGAATCACGGCGGAGGAACAAGCTTTGGTGACGAAGGACGCCCTGCTGTTTCTGCGCATGCTGTTTGTCTATGCCATCTGTGAGGATGTCAGAAGTTCAGAAGCGTTGCAAACAGGCTTGACCCTTGAGCAGCCTGAAGATCCAGCTAGATATCGACATCCTCAGGAGGTGGCTGAGAAGAAGTTCATGAGTGTTTGGAGGACACTGGAATGGCAGCAGCTCCAGCAACGGTTTGGTGTCAAGCTCATGCACATGGATCAAGGTCAAACGGGCCACAAAAGGAGAAAGCCAACAACGATGGCAGTGGCTTACTCAACTGGACGGTCTCAGGTGTGATGCCAATTTTGAAGCTGGCAGTGATGATGAGCGAAGAACTATGACTATGAGCCAACGATGTGCAGATTCGAAGTCATGGGCTGAATGGTCTCCAGGCTTGAAAGCGGCCATTGTGGTAGCGATCCAGCATCGACTTCGAAAGCAACATCAACAACAAGTTGGTCTTTTGCCTATGCACTTGCGACAAGAACCTGATTCCGAGCAACTTGAGGATCAACATCAGAATCTACAACTAAGGCCATTGAAAGCAACAACATTGGAGGCCTGGAGATCGCACTACCTGAATGATCACATGCCAGCTAGGCGTGACTGCCAACATTGTGTGCGGGCACAAGCTCGTGGACGGTATGAAAAGGAGCTCCTGGACAGGTGGAACGTTGGGAGTGGATCAGAATTCCCCATGTTCAAGCTGAGTGAGGCCGATTTTGAGGCGGTGTAATCAGTAGATTCAGTGGATGCGGGAGTTTTGAGAGAAGCTCAAGCCTTGGCAGGTGGTTTGCTGTGGTTATCAACGAAGTCACGCCCTGACTTATCATATGGAGTTTCCACTATGAGTCGGTTGATGACGAGAAATCCACAAAAAGCTTTGGATGTAGGCCAGGCATTGTTGCGATACCTCAAGTCCAACCCGGGAGATCTTCACTACACCCGGGACATTCCCAAAGATGGTTGGGGAGAAAGAGGACAGTTGAAGATTCAAAGGAGCAATCGCAGCATTGAGATTTTTTCCGACATCTCCTATGCGGCGGGAACGTCCTACCGCAGCATCCAGGGAGTGGCAGTGTTTGTGGGTGGAAGTCCCATAGCATGGCAAAGTTGGAAGTCCCATAGCATGGCAAAGTTCACAACAAGCCTTTGCTACACACAGTACTGCCGAGTCGGAACTGGTGGCTTATTGCGAGAGCTTGCTGATCGGACGGGCGACTGAAGCTTTGCTGTGTGCGATGTGGGGGGAGCCTTTAAACAACAATCCCTTCACTCGAGTCATCTACGGTGACAATCTGGCGGCAATTGGTTTAGCACATGGCAACACTTGCTCTTCCTGGAGAACGAGGCATTTGCGCATCAGAGCATCAATCCGCAAAGAAGCGATGGATGAAGCTTGTGAGGTTCCCGGGGGAGCTTGAAGATTGACCCATTTGAAGGGCTCAGAGTTGGTGGCCAACGGTTTGACGAAACAACTTCTTGGCCAGAGTTTTGAGAGGTTCCGTGAAGACTTGGGACTTCGAAAGAAGGCAGTGGAAAAGGAAAAGGTTGGGAATTCATCCACAACTATGACCTCAGGTGCTGCCATCAAGATCTTGACAGTGGGTAGCGTGTTGGTGGGCCATGCTAAGGCGATGTCCAATGCTACTGCAACGGAGGACGTGGATTTCACACTGGTGTGGACGGCGGGCATAATCCTGATGATCTTGGGTGCAATCTATGCCATGCAGCTGGTGACCAAAGGAATTCAATGCTGTGTGAAAAGATTGTGGAGGGCATCGGGCAGCCAGTATGACTGCAACGTGGGGGGAGAGCGTCAACTTCGATAGTGCGGGAAGCGATAGATGGATTTGAAACTGGTGATGTCTCTGCTCAGGATTTGCGAAGACGAGTTTTCGGAGACTTCACTGGTGATGGCAGACCTACAACACGGCAGAGGGCGGCGACACCATCGGCTCTGCAGGATCTACAACATGGCAGAGCGCAACACAATCGGGCTCTGCAGGTTCCACATCACAGCAAAGATCCTCGCGATCGGGCTCTGCAGAATCTACATTACAACAGAGGGTGACACAATCGGGCTCTGCTAGCGATGCTGTGGTGAATGCAACATTGAGGACGTCTTCACAGTCGGGCATTGCAGCGACTATCTCAGTGACGAGCGCGACACCATCGGGCTCAGCAGATGCATCGAGTAGCGTAGGTGTGATGTCAGGTGAAGATGGATCAAATGTAACCCGTAGGGTAGAAAATCAACTGGTGGTTTTGCCTTGTAATAGTTGGAACGAATTTCAAGGGGCCAACCGAGGGAAACATTGGGGATCTGAAAAGATGAGAGCTGAGTATTACAAGCAAAAAACCATCAAAGATGACAAATGCCTTGGGCCTATAGATTCCAGATTTTACCTGGACCATTTTGGTAGCATAGCTGCAGATGTAGCAACTTTTGAAGGACCCTCGATTTGTCGACCGACAAAGGGGGAGCTTGTCCAATTCAGGGCATTTCGCATTTCGAATCTGTAGGCATTTGTTGCACAAGTGGGTAAAGAGGCCCTTGCGTTCACAAGCCTGTAAAATCACTACGCGTAAAGTGCCATAGTTGGGATTCAGCCACCATAGTTCATGTCCCTTGTATCGGTTATACTGACTCTGCGCAGCTTATGGCCCAAAAAGATTACTGCTTGCCGGTTACTGTGTTTGTCTTGGATAGTGACACTGTGCGGTTCCTGTATAATACAGGTTATCAGCCGCATCCGCTCTTTCCGCCTGCTAGGATGGTGGCACCGGCCCCACCATTGAAGAAGTCGATGATGAACATATGAATGATGCACCAGTCATTGCCTATTTCCAAGTCATTCAAAACGACGATGCTCAAATCCAAACTGGTAATGTTGATGCCGTGAGCAGAAACTAGGCATAGGCAGATCATGGAAGAAATGATGACAGCTATGAGGGGTAGGTACAAGGTTGAACTTGAGCAGCAACGTTCGGTTCAGTGCCGATGCCCAACGCCAGCAGGCGCAGGCCCAGATCCAAATCGAGAGGACGCAAGTGCCACTTCTCAGCCATTCCCTGGCTCAGGTTCAAGGTGAACTTGATGAAGCCAACGCACAGCTGGTTCTGCTGAACCAAGCCTGGAGAGATGATGCAAATCAGCGCCATGAGCAACTGTTGGAACAGCAACGCCATGAGCTAGTTGAAAAGGAGATTGAGAACACTCTTGCACATGCCGAACGCAGTATCAAAACAGCTCAATCCAATTACCAAGAAATGGTTCAGAAGGAAAAGAAAGATTAGTTCGAGTTAGAGATGATTATCATGAACTTGTCATCAAAATCAATAAAGGATCATGAGCTGGAATTGGTCGAACTGGGACATGCTGCTAGTCAAAATGAAGCATTGCAGATTGAGAATTATCGTTCGTAGAGTCGTGTGGATGAGTTGCTGGAACGTATCAGCGAAGCCGGTGGGGTTGCGCCAACTGCGCTTGTCCAGACACCACTGCCGGAGGCAAAGCATTCAGGCACTATAGATGCAGTCGTCGAACGTCGTGATAGCAATCATATAGCATGCAGATAGAGCGTCCGATGTCGCAAAGCGAGCCAAGGAAAGGCTGCTTGGATGATCTGGGGTTTGCTAGTGACTTAAAGTTTTTAGGAATAGCATTCTAGTAGCTACCTAAATATCTTTTAAGAACATCTTAAGCATATGCTAACCACTTGTAAGGCTTCTATTTGTGTCAGGAAGTTAACCAGTGTCTAGCTAAAAATTGGCTAAAGTTTCTAAACAACATAATTATGTTAAGTGGTTAGCCATCAGAAATGCTAATTATGTTGAGGGAAGTTAAATACTTAGCCTCAAAGTTAGCATAGTTAGCTAAGTATTTAGCTAAGTGGTTAGCTAAGTTAGGAAATTAACATTTTGAATAGATTTTCATGTTTCTGGCCAACAAAACACAAATAAAAAACATGTCCATTAAAAAAATGCACGAAGTCTTGAAGAAAGCCAGAAGATTCACATTCTTTCAGTGAACCTCGTGAGAACACAAGAGAAAGCAGGGAAAAAAAAACATGGAAAAAATGTTAGCCATATATAAGCTCAATGACCCAAAAAAAGCTCTAGCAAGCTCAGAATCTTTAGCCCAAGCAGGCTCTCCTAAAGTTTCAGCTGTTGTTAAGCTCTTTTTCTGTGGACATTGTGCCACAACTTTGCTCTTGGTTTTCAAGGGAACCAAGGCAGGAAAACTTGCTGCTGTTTCTCTCAAGAAAATGTGTTCCCAAGGAACTGCTGCACATGGGTTGAACATTTGGTTAAATTACATGAAATAACATTAAAGACTTAGCTCCTGGCCTCAAAGGGCACAAGGAAACAAATAAAGAAGTAACATGGACACAAGTAAACAGGACAAGATGTAGACAAGACAACAGAAATACACAAGACAGCACAATATGCAAAGAAGCACCTCGTGCCAACACAAGAAAACAGACAGTGACTTTCTGTGACACTGGCTCGAAAGCCATGGCTGGTGCTGCATGGAAGGGTGAAGTGGTAAGGGTTCAGCAAGACAGCAGTCTACCCATTACCAGCAGATGCAACCGCATTCTGGAGATCCTGAAGCAGAATGGCCTATGCTACAGACAATGCATTGAGCCAAAGATGATTCTGGTGCATGTGAAGAACAGAGGTGGGCAACTAGTGTCTGTGTCTGATGTGCACAGCAAAGGTGCAGTGATGGCTCAGATTGGTTTCTCCATGGCCAAAATTGGAGAATCAATTTGTTTTGAATTGCCATCTGCTATGGCAGACAAAGACCAAGTGATAGAGACCAACAGGTCTTTGGCCCAGCTGTCCCAGAACCAGCTGTGTGAGCCACTTGGTTGTGAAAGGTTTGCCTCAGTGCCCAGCAGCCACTTGGTGACTTTCCTGAGGGCAGTGCAGGCTGGCTGCAAGACTACAGAGCCTGAGATCAGCACTGGTGGCTACCTGTCACTGGACTCAATGTGCCAGAAGAAGGATGGCTTGAAGGAGATGGTCATTACAGGATGGGAATGGCAGGTGATTGACAGCCAGGTTGAGTCCGCTTGCCCTGAACTTCCACAATTCCTGGCCCAAGCACTGAACTCTGACCATGCTGTTAAAACAGCAGCCAATGAGTTGGAAACTGCTTGCAACATTGCAAGCATCTATGAGTTGCAGGCCACCACCTCCAAGAACCTCAAGAAGGCCCAGGAAGCAGCTATGGCTTCTAGACCAGCCTGTGCCAACTACATTGCTGCCATCACTGCCTTTGTGAAGCAGTTCACTGGTGGTGATGCGTTTCCTTTGCTGAAGCTACTCCAGCCCATTGGCCTCTCAGCTGCAGCTAGACTGTTAGCCAGCCATAGCAAGCTCCTCCAAAGCAGCCATCAGAGGCTCCTTACCCAATTAGTTGGTTTGTTCCTTGAACTTGTTGCTTTACCAAAGCCATTTGCCCATAGAGGCAAACAATATGGTAGTTCTACAGTTTGGGGCCAGGAATTTACTGAATTGCTGGCCTACACTGACCTCAAGTGCCCAACTACCACCTACCCTTGGATTCGGTTGGCAATGGCAGCCTGCCACATGTGTGCTCCCAAGCAATACATTAGAGATGGCATCTCCAGGCTGCTGACCTCTGCAGATTTTTCCAAGCTGAAGCAGAAAGGAATGGCTGTGCAATTGGCAGCTGCTGAGAAGCTTCTGAATGAAGCTTGGCCTTTGTGTGGTCAAAGTTCACTTACCTTGGACCAGCAAGCTCAGCCCATGGGCCGCTACTTGACCAGGTTGGCTTTGTTCCTGGTTGGCAAAGGTTCTAAAGGGCCTGAAGGAAAGAATTACAAGCAGTTTGAAGACATCACAGAGCTCTTCACTCAAGAGCTGATGAACATGAAGGCCCATGGCTCCATGGACTTGGCAGAGCAGTTGCCATCCAGCAGTGCCAGTGTAGACAAAGCAGTGCAGCCAACTGCTTTGGAGGCAGGGTTTTTGATCATTTTTTTTACTGGTGTATATAGCAACCCTGTCATCATTTGGCCCTGCAGGCTAATTCAGACCCTGCCCTAATTGCATTGGCGCATTTCAAGAATTTGGAAGTGGGAAAACACTACACCTTTGCCACAGATCCTCTGAAGGTATACAAATTCGAAAGCATTAGTGCCACCACAGCTGTGCTTCTACACAAGCCATTTTTTGGTGCCCTTGAAAGATTAGAAGTGGAACGCAAGGACTTGGAAGGCTTGAGGGCTAGGGAAAAGTCAGTTCTCAGTTTGCAGCCAGCTGCCACCCTGACTGCCTTGCAGCCCAGTGCTTGCTTGATGGCTGAGTTTGGAAGGGCCAAAGCCCAACATTGGCTCTACCAGAAGTACCATGAGTAGCTTGGAATGATATTGGTAAAATTCTACCTGCTGTGGTGAGCCCTTTTTGTGTGGGGAGACTGATAATTTCTGACACTTCTTGCAGAGTCAGGCTGGGTGACTTCAATGTTGTGGTGTCCACTACTTCCCAGCTCTTTGCCAACTCCAAGTTCAACAAAAACGATTTGGTGTTGCTTCCACTTGGCCAAGTGATTTTACAGAAAAAGGACAAGATCAACAAGAGTTCTGTTGTGCTTCAGATGACTGGCTGGAAATTTGAAGAAGTTTTGGAGGTGACACATACCAAGTGCAACTTTGAGAAGAAGAGTGGCCACTGGTGTCCATTCTATTGGTGCAAAGAGGCCAAAGATGACAAGGGCAAAGATGATGCTACCTGTGAGAAAGCCACCTTGACCAGAGCGACTGTGAAGCACCATGAGCTGACCATTCCTTGCCTGAAGAGCAAGGTGGCCCTGCAGATTGGATCCCCATTGCTGGTTGAGTTTCAAGAGGAAAGCAAGAAGAAGAAGAAGAAGAAGAAATCCAGAGACTGAGGCATTGAAAGCTGTCTTCCCAAGAAAGTGTTTGCTGCCTAAAACAAGCTGTAGGAAGCTTCAGCACCTAAGACTGTACAGAAAGCTCTTGCATTGTTAGTCATCAAAGGCTTTTTAAATCACAAGCTATAGAAAGCTCTTATTTGAAAAGCAGTGAAAAGCTTCTGCCTTCAAAGCTATACAAAGCTCAAGCCAAAGGTGTTGCCAAAAGAAATGCTTCAGAGGTTTCATGCCTCTTGTTTGGCAGGCATTATTCCTCAAGTGTAGCAGATTGCTAGCTTAGCCAGCCGTGGTGGACATCTCAGAGAAAGTGGCCTCCCCTACAAAGGTGTTAATAAGGCTGTGGTGCCAGGCAACCTTGTGTCTGTTGGTCCTGGTGGAAGGAAGCTTCTGAAGATACAGGGCAGCCATCCCCTGGTGTGCAGATTGGTGGCAGCAGACAACCTGGAAGCTTTGAAGACCTGCAAGAACCCTAGCCTTTGCCAGGGAGATGCTTTTGATTCTTTGAGGAAGAAGCAAGAAGAGGCTTTGCACAAAGCCTTGTCTGAGGCAAAGGAGGAGGAAGAGAAGGAGAAGGACTTGCTCAAGGTTGAGAAGCCTCCCAAAAAGAAGCTCAAGCTTTCCAGTGGCCCTGACTTTTTGACCTTGAACTTAGATGGCAATGGCATTGAGGTCCTCAAGCCCGGCACTTGGAAGGACAAAGATGTTTCTGTTCTGCTGGATGCTGGCTGTCACTTTTGATTTCTTGTCCACAGATGTGGACACCTGCTTCAAAGATGGCAACAAGAGAAGTTACAGAAAGAAAGGTGACAAGAAAGATGAAGATGAACCTCACAACAAGTGAGCACTTCCTTGTCCTGATGCAGAGAGGAAAAACGTATCTTGTTGCTCTTTGCTCAATGCTTGAGCTTCAGAAGCCTTAACATAGGCTGAAATTTACTAGCTCTCTGAAAGCTTAGTTGCTCTAGCCCTGTTGCAGGCTCATTTCAATTAGCCATTTAGAGGCTCATAATAAGTAGCCCTGAGCAAGCTCATTGCATGGCTAGCCTTTGGAAGGCTCATATAATACTTAGCCCTTAGCAGGCTCTTGGATTTGCCCTTGCAAGGCTCATGGACCAATTAGCTTTGATCAGGCTCATAGCATGTACTAGCCCTTGGCAGGCTCACTCTTAAATAATAGCTGTTTGAAAGCTCATTGTATTGATTAGCCCATAGCAGGCTCAGTTTTTTTAAAGTTTTCCAGTGTTTTTTTAAAACTTGCCCTCCCGGGGATCAGCCCATTCATATGGGCCCATGGCTGGGCTTGGTTCAAGCTCAAAGTGCTGAGTAAAGGCACTACTGGTGTGACAATGGGCACCACAGAGGATGAGTTTGACTATGCTTTTTGGGCCAATGAGTTGACAGAAGCTCATGAGGCTCAAGAGGCTGAGAATGAGTGGTACCAGAAGAAGCAGGAGGACCCAGTTTGGCCAAAGTGTTTTTTAAAACCATGAGAGAGATGGGGTTGATCACTACCCTGTGGCAGGATCAGAGTGCTGCAAATGCACCTGGACTCAACTTCATCATTTTTTTAACTGACCCTAAAAATATGTGGGATTTGTTTTTAATACATTCTTCCATGGTGAGCCATCCTCAGGAACCATCAGATGATGTGCCAACTTTGGCTGCTCCAGTGGTACCTGTGGTTGAAGGTGTGCCCACTGGGCCTGTGACGACAGTGGGTGGACAGCAGTATGAGGAGGTCCACTTGGAGAAGGCTGACTTTAAGGTGCTGGAGTCCAAGCCTAAAGCCAAACTACCGCAACCTTCTACTAGACTTAAGGGTGCTATGAGACCTCCTGAGCCTGAAGGCTCTCCCCCCAAGAGGCAGAAGGTGGAGACTGAAACGAAGCAGCTCTTCTTGAGGCATGGAGCGGTGAAGCCCAAGGTGGAGGAGGAAGAGGATGTGCCACTGAGCAGTGACCAGATTGCCAGCAGAATCTTTGCTGCTCTTGTTCCTTGGCTGTGCTTGTTTTTCTTTTTTGGGGGTGTTGATACAACAAGGAAACTTGAATCATGTGTTCCCTTGGACTTTCTGAGGCTGAGCATAAGAAGGGTGGAGATGGGCGTCCTAAACATGGTGGTTCTCTGGCTGCTGCAGTGGCTGCCAGTGCTGCACCAGCTCCTGCAGATGTTGGACCTGCACATGCACCAGCTTCTTGGCTTTTTAATTCAACTTTGACTAGTCTTTGGGGATAGTGGCTTTTTCTTTTAAACAATGTAGTTGGAGGCTCCATGGCATGGAGTACCTGCACCACCTGCTCCAGCTGGACATGCTGGACATGGAGTCCCTCAAGGATCTGCTGGGCAAGGAGTACCCGCAAACCTGACTGCACAAACCGGAATTGTGCACAATCAGGATGGCTTCCAGTGGCAAGATGTGCGTGGACAGTGGCACACCTATCGCTATGCACCTTGAACTCACTTCATTGATTTTTTGGTGGTGTTTTTTAAGCGTTTTTTTCCCTCTGATTCCAGCATGTGAGGCTGAGAAGCGCAAGACTGGGTTCCAAAACAACTTGGTTACCCTGGTTGCTCTCTATGCTTCAGGGGAGTTACGCCGGTGTGAGCAAGAGATGGTGAGATTGCAGCAGTTCTACCCCATCCAAGACCAGCTGTTCCAACTTTTGAGCCTCCACCAATTGGTGGGCTTGACAGCGTTTCACCTCTTAGGATACTTGGCTTGGCCCAAGCAATCCTGATGACAGTGAAGAGGTGGGAAAGAAATGACTCTCAGCCCTTGAAGGCTCAAAGGTTTTAGCTTCAACATGCTCACAAGTCCTAGCCCTTGTAGGCTCACATAGATTAGCCCTTGAAGGCTCATATTTAAGGGCTGCCGCCCCTGCCGCCGACCCCGGAAAAGAGAAAGCTGGCTTCATTCGAGTGTTCTGTGAGTTGTCAGCCTGGATGCTTTATATATACATTATATATATATGCATCAAATAGTATATACTTGTGTGTTGAATTGAAATTTTGCTAGTCCCTATCCCTGCCATGAAGCTCAAGCATCCATCCTTTTGCTTTCCGTTTTTCGGGGGTGGTGTGTCCTCCTCCCCGTGCGCGAGACATAGTCTTCGCACGGGAAAGGCACATCAGTGAATCATAAAGAGTTGTTTGAAAGCAAAAGAATGGATGCTGACTGGCGATGGAGCATGTATCGCGTTTGTCTGTCGTGTGATGCAAAAAAGCAATGTTTTTTATGCCAGACAAAGCAGACGAAAGAATACTTTAGCCATGTAGCTTGGCAAACGCGGGATCCCAAACGTCGATTGTGTTTGCAATGCCAGACCAAGACCCGCGGCTCTTGGAAATGCGCCGTCTGCCACCAGCGGCGGTCGCGGCACCACTTTTCGAACTTTATTTCCAGGCGGCCCTCTGGCGAAAATGGAACGCAGATATGCGACGCATGCCATGCTGCGAAATTGCAGCATGCAGTCCGTAAGCGCGCTGCTGCTTCCAGTGCAGCTCGCCTAGAGCCCCTCCGGAAAAGAATTCGCCGCAGGCACATTATCCAGGAGACATGGGAAGCAATCGCTGCAAACAAGAAAGCACGCACACATGATCATTCGACAGATCCCGTGGAAATGCGCTCTGCTGACATGGCGTCGGCCGGCCTCTTGCAGGCAAGCAGTAGGGAAAAAACAGTTGCGGCGGCGCTGACGTGCGAAGAGAAAACTACAAATGAGGTTGCTACCGGTCAAAAAATGGATGCGATCCATTCATCGACCCAGCCGCGTGCTGTAGGGCCCAACACAGCACCGCCACAACTGCACACATACATCTGCCCGTACTGTGCCAAGTCTGTACAAAGCCCTGTGGCAACCGGGCGCGTCGATCACCGCCGCAGTAAGGGCTGCGGCAAACAATTTCGCGTTGCCAATGGCCTGCTCGCAGGCCGCACATACTCGCATGCATGTCCAACATGCGGCACGGTGGTGCACTCAACACTGGCTTCCGGCCAAATTCGGGTAACGCATCGCAATCCCAGCGGCCGGCAGTGTCGCACCAACCAGTGGCGCGTGCAGACCTGATGAAGTTTCCAGCTTAAGGTTGCCACACAGCACGGCAATGCCCCACATTACTGTCTGAACCTACAAGAAAAGTAGCCGTTTTCCAGCTTTCCAAGCTTAGAAACGGCGCCTCCGCCACGCCCAAACAGCAGGGCCCTGAAGGACAGACCGGGCCTGCCGGCAACGGCCCCTACTGCCTAACGTTGCTTTCTGAACCTATAAACAGCAAGGCCCTGAAGGACGGACTGGGCCTGCCAGCAACGGCCCCAGCGGCCTAACGTTGCTTTCCCAAATTACACGAAAAGTAGCCATCTTCTAGCTTTCCAAGCGCAGAAACGGCGCCTCCGCCACGCTCAAACAGCAGGAAAAGCATCAAAATTGCGACCAAAAACTCCCGAATGTAACTTCTGAAACCCATAGAAAAGGATGATTTTTTAGCTACTTTTTCCTCCTGCTGCTGCTGCTCCTCCTCTTGCTACTCCTTCTGTTCAAAGAAACGGCGCCTCCGCCACGCTCAAACAGCAGGGCCCTGAAGGACGGAAAAGGCTCAAAATTGCGACCAAAAACTCCCTAATGTAACTTCTGAAACCCATAGAAAAGGATGATTTTTTAGCTACTTTTTCCTTCTGCTGCTGCTGCTCCTGCTCTTGCTGCTCCTTCTGTTCAAAAGACAGCTCCCGGATGGGAAAACACCATGGCAGTGAAGGACGGAAAAAGCGTCAAAATTGCGACCAAAAACTCCCTAATTTCCAAGCTCAGAAACGGCGCCTCCGCCACGCTCAAACAGCAGGGCCCTGAAGGACGGAAAAGCATCAAAATTGCGACCAAAAACAGTTCAGAAACGGCGCCTCCGCCACGCTCAAACAGCAGGGCCCTGAAGGACGGAAAAGCATCAAAATTGCGACCAAAAAGTGCCTAATGTAACTTCTGAAACCCATAGAATCCCCCTGGGATATAGCTGTACAAAATCAGGGGGGTTGAGCTCCAAAAACAGGTTCATTTTATACAGGGGTTTCCCTCTGTGGTTGGGCTCCACTGGGAGGGTTGTGATTCTATACAGGTCTCAGGGTGTCAAACTCGAGCTTGGAGGTCTACGTTTTATACTAGGGCTAGCTTGGTGCATATGGTGTTGGGGGTTCTTATTTTATATTGATTTCCATTTTATGCTAGACTCGAGGCAAGGCTTGGGGTTCAATCTTTGTACTATGCTCAAATACACCCTAAAATCAAGCCCTTGTTCCTATTTTTCTACTGTGAGGCTTGGGGGTCTTGATTTTACACAGATGTATACATATAGAATATTATCGAATTATATATATATATATATAATATTTTTATATA